>JANZLQ010000030.1:13084521-13096445 GCA_026212715.1 Elanus axillaris
TCAGCCCTTTGGCCAATCTGTCTGGCATCTCTTCAGCAGAGGGCCTGAAGATATCTGAGGCCATCCATGAGGCATACATGGAAGTCAATGAAGAGGGCACTGAAATGGCTGGCTCAGCGGGTGTGACGGGAGACATCAAACGTTCCCCTGAGTTTGAAGAGTTTAAGGCTGACCACCCATTCCTTTTCTTGATCAAACACAATCCAACCAACAGCATCCTCTTCTTTGGTAGATATTTTTCCCCCTAAAGAAAGAAAATGCTGAAAATAATGCTTGCCTTCCCCTCAGAAACAGACCCCCTTTACTGTAGTACTGTTGTTTAATCTCATCTCTTCAATATTTTCTCCAAGCAGAAAGCCTAATCTAAGAAATGCCTATTTGGGAAGCTTCCATAGCACAGGCATACCTGCAGGTAAGGAAACAGCAGCAAGAATGTTTACTCCTTTCCCTTCTCATACTGGTTTCAGGATTGCTTGAGCTGAGCGAGAATAGAGGTACCCACCAGCCAGGAAGGGGCCAAGTGATTTTCACTTGAGGAACAAGTTGCAGGCATGACTCCAGGTCTTTAGAGTCCATTACACAGAAAGCCATGGGCTGCGCTCATCCCATTCCCTGGTAGCATTGTGCTGACAAACCTATGTTGTTGTTACTGAAACACGGGGTTTGAGATCTCAGTCTGGAGGAGATGCTTGTGGATAAGATTCTGCTATGCAGGTTATTAACTGGTGCCTATGTAAATTTTAGTATTTTTTACTTAGCTGCTGGGAAATGGTGTACATGTCCACTATCACCAGAACTGGCCTCTCACCATGAGTTCCTCACCTAATTCTGAATTTCTTGCAGAGGTTCTCCAAAGTCATGGAGAGTCTCCCTGCCACTTCAGAGAGCACAAAGAGATCTAACTTTGTGAGTGCAGTTATGCCTTCTCACAGAGTCTAGATTCAAAGCCTGAAACATGGATATCCAGATGATCCAGAACTCAGTGAGAACTGCCAGGAAAAAGAACTGTCTGAATTCTTGTTTACAACATTGTAAAACACTCCAAATTTGAGAACATACTCATTTTTTTGTGAAAAAATCTTGCACAAGGTATTAAAGAATCTGATTTCTCAATGGGATTTTTGTGAAAAAGCACAGCTTTCAAAATAATCCTTGTCTCTGTTAAGCTTGCTTAGCAAGTAAACTTCAATTAGTCCCTGGAAGGCCCTCAGGTAAAGTTCAAAGCTTGAGTACATTATTCTTCCATGAATGCAGCTGGGGTTCTTTGTTCCTGTGATAGTTCAAGGCTACAGCTGTTGTTTTTAAGAAATACATGAGAATCCTAGTATTCTCTGTCTTTTTCTTCCTATGTGTCCATTGCCATCTGCAAATACAGATATATTGGCTCAATACTATGTCCTGTTTTCATTCTAATTACACATTATTGATTTTGATGCATACAATTGATTTTTTTTCATTAACATAATAAAAGAAAATCACAAATGCTTGTAATGATATTTACATTAATTTTCTGGACTACAAACCCTTAAAAATATCATTACATATGTAACTGTTGTAAGTAAAATGGGATTTAGTATAAAATCCTATTTTTAGAATGAATAAAGCATATTATATGAAGTTATTATATAAAGCATATATATGAAGTTTCCTAGGCATTTATGAAATGCATAAATGCACACATCTAGAGTTTGATTCCCCTCTGTATTACAGATTACCAAGCAGTAGCCCAATGGAATACTAATTTATTCTTATGTATTTTTCAATACAATTCCAATGAGTATTAAAGATGCACTGACAATTAGTCTGGTAAATATTTCAAGAAACAATTATTCCAGCAGCTCTGCCATTTTAGATGATGAAATCTTCTGAAAATCATATAACTCAAGAGGCATAGGAAAGATTAAGTAGATTGACAACTATTAGGTAAAGCATTTCCCCACTGAGAGTCTTGGGAGGAGGAACTGTCTCGTTAATGTTGGCTATTTCCACATTAGCACATAGTGTGGTATGGTAAAAGCATATCTGTAGAGGAAAGAAGCTGGTGCTACAGGTTTGATATCCACATTATTTGAACATCGTCAGGACATTTGTGATACAGATTTAGCCATTTTTTTGGTGGTAAAACCAGCTATTTTACCATGTATACTTCAATGTTTATTCTTTAGAAATGAAAGCAGTGATATGAACAGTTCCAAGAGATGCAAATTTTCAACATCTCAGGGTTTATCATAAACAGTTTATTCACCTTTTGCATCTCTTGTAGCCAGAAGCAGTTGATCCAGTCTGTTAAATTTAAAAGTCCATACACTTAAACAATCAGAAGACTTGTAAAGGGTTACATTTGCAAACTAGCTTTCCTATGATTATTAAACTGGAAACTGCTTAAAGTACAAAGCTATGCCTCAGTGACCAACCTTGTTTCCTGAAAGACAGCAAAGGTCAAAATGAAGGAATGGGAAAAAAACAAAGGAGTCATGGAGTTCACAAGCAAGTACAAAACTTCCCCTTTCTCAAAAGGGAAAACAGGAGGGAGGAAAAAAAGCATATTCAGCAATACTGGACCAAACCTATAACAAAGCACCAAAGCAACCAACAAAGTCCTGGCCACCACAGACCAGGTAGGAGGCACAGTATTTAAAGGGCAGTGGAAAAGTATTGCCCATGAAGGGGGTGGCAGACCTGGTCGGTGAGATGATGAACGCCTGCTGTCCTCTCATGACAGATGCTTTAATCACTTCATCATCTTTGTGGCTCTTCTCTGGTCCTGCTCCAGTACATCCGCATATCTTTTGTACTGGAAAGCCCAGAGCTAGACACAGTGCTCCAGCTGTGGTCCCGCCAGCACTGAACAGAGGATAACCTCCCTTTACCTGCTGCAATGTTTTTTCTAATGCTGCCCATGGTGCTGTTGACTTTCTTTGCCACAAGGACACACTGCTGACTCACAGTCAACTTGGTGTCCATCAGGATGACCAGTTCTTTTCTGCAACACCAACATGATGGCATGGAGCTTTGTGCAGTAACATTTCTCCTTCTCTCCTTTCTGCAGCAGCCTTTTCCTGCAGGGGAGGCAGGAAACATGGCAGGAATATTGTTAAGAATCTCAGTAGGCTACTAGTCGAAGGAGAGGAAGGCTTCATGGAAGGATGCCTGTGTTGAAAAAAACCCAGCTGTTAGGAGTATAATGCCATTTTTCCTGGGAGCATGTGCCAAGACAACAGCATGCTGGGTAGCATTCCAGTGAGCGGTGGGAGGTAAAATGACAGGCATGGTGACATGAGCAGTGCTAGTCACAGACAGCCATGAACAGTATTCTCTGTGGGGAGGGACCCTGCTAACTAAGCTTCTGTAAACTAGTTGTTTAAACTAAGCCAGTAAACTAGTTATGCCAATGCCAGTGGCCACTTGTCCTGTACCGTGTGTGTGCCAGGTGTAAGGCCCTGGTTACCATGCTGCCTCCTTAGGACCCAGTGAGGTAAGATCATCCACAGCCTCATCCTGGCTGTTGGCTGATGCCAGGAACTTGAGGGACGAATAAGGGACTTGACATATGCTGTGGTGACTGATAAAGGCACTGCTGTGTGTGCTGGTCCAGAACCTGTGCAGCAGCAGACCCTGGACACTGTGTGTGCTGCTAAGCAAATACAGTGAGTAAGCGTGAGAAACTTGTGACCAAGGCCATCAGAGGATCCTTCTGAAGATGCCTTCACTGGAGGAATCCACTCTGCCAACACTGAGGTACACACATCCCTGTCACAGTCTCTGAATGATCAAGGTAGCACTGCAGGCAACTCTTCAGAATGGCACAGCACTGCTGCAGAAAGGTGACAGGTGGGCTATGAGCTCCTGTCTGAAGGAGCTTGACCAGAATCCTCATTTTCTTTGTTCTGGAGAAAAAAACATAGTCCCACAGAACAACTGAGAGAGAAACCGTCATTGATAGTTACAGCATCAAGGTCTGCAGTGGCAACTAACTAAACAATCACTGGCAGTCACTCTGAGCAAGACAAACATGAAAAAATCAACATGCTCCTTTCTACTGGCAAAAGAGCAGCAGCATGGATGAGAACAAAAATCTTGAGTTCTGCGTGGGTTGTTGTGATTGGATGACAGGATTTGGTCTGTGAGCTGACCTGGACTTCATATTCTTTTGAAAAGGCTCAAATGTCCAAGTCTGTTGGTTTAGGGACAGCTCCACAATGAAGTGCCTGGCAGAGCAAAGGACAGCAGAGCTTTAGCTGACCTCTTTCTTGGGACAAGCATTGTTGAAAAAGGACATGTGGCAAAACACATCTTTTTGTGTTTGTGCTGCATTACACAGCTGTACTGGACAGAGCAATTCATTATCTTATATACCAGGAATGGTTTCAACGACAGGAAGGTTTGCTTAATGTCACTAGACTCCATGACAGATCTAAAGTCACCGAGTAGACTATGCAGTACCTCTTATATTCTTACAATTCTGTACTGATGGCTGATCATGATAAAGATTTTAACTTACTTGTGGAATGATTTTGTTGCTTCTGCAACTTGCTTTACATTAGTCATTCATTTGACCAATAAAAAATAGAAATGCTAACAAAAACAGTGACCTGGGTTGTGTCTTAACATGCTTCTGGAGGAGTGTACTGCCCCTTCTCTACTGCAGAACAAAAAATTCCTTTCATTAATGAATATATTCAACTCAGAAGTATTTTGAAAACCATACCATTGCTAACAACATCAATGCTGCAGACTGGCTGTTATGAAACAACTGTGCTGATTCATTGGAAATCTTTGTAACTACTAAGCTACGGTCTCTCTATGATTCAAATGTGATTCAGATATATAGTGCACAAATGCCAAGGTGGCTCACATATGGTGAGCTGGAGCATACTGGTAGACCATTTGATTGTCAGGGAAAAAGATTCAAGGCATACTCAAACGTTAGAAGTGAAAGGGTAAAACATATTGGCTAATCCTTTGACTTCTGAGCTTTAAAGTATACAACAATGGACCATGGCCGTGAGTGTTAAAGCCTGTTTGAACAGAAACCAAACAGTCTTACGCAGGAAAGGCAGAAGGGGCAGCAGTACAGGAAGATCTTGCAGTTTAGGGAGCACTCCCAATTGTGTGATTAAAAGTATTCACCATGTACAGACACATTCACCCATTTGACCTGTCTTTCCACCAGCATGGTGATACTATTTTCAGCTAAATGGGACTCACAATAGTCGTGACCAATTTACATACTGCTCCTGTGAGAGAATGGCTCCTTCTCTTTACAATAGATTGGCAGTGATGGGCCACCAAAGTGAGGCAAGGCCTAAAGATCTTTCCTCAAAAGCACTGTTGCTGCACAGCAATGGCTGTAGCAGATCAGCCTGGGCTACACACCGTGCCATGTAAAGTACTAGTGGTATGTAAGTGTACCAGTCCAGACTGAGCTCTTCATGGTTATTGTTGCACTAGCATCTTCAGCTGAATGGGACTAATAAGAACTGTGTTAGGGAAAAAGGTATGGATGATTCAGAGGCTTTCCGCTTGCATAGACATCTAAAAGGGTTAAAGAGGCCACCTGTCCTCTCCAGAAGCATAATTTGTTCTAGAAAATTTCAGAGGCATTTTCTGTATTGACTTTGGATTTCTGTTTTAAAATTACATGGCATTTAGAAAGGTCAAAGCAGTTTCTTTTATTGTCTGTGCATTCTTTTATATCAAAGGAACTGTGACTGCTTTCTGCCTGCTATTGTATATTATGACTGTCCTGCAGACCATGAATGCTTCTTCAGCTGGTTTGTTCACCTGATGTGCTATGAAGTTACTTGTGGAAGATCTGTAAGAATGGTCTTTGTATGTGCAAAAGGTACATTTTGAACCTAGCATCTGGTGCTGTGAGACCTGTGGAAAAGGAAAAGAACAACTCACTTTAAACTACACTTCAAAATTTTAGCAGCCAGTTCAAATCCTTTTCCAGAAGCATCTGACTGGGATCTGAATATCCTGATGACTGAATTTAAAAAGAAACAGAAGCCTTGTCTTTCTTCTCTTCTCAACTGTTCTTTCCCCAACATACCTTTCTTCAGCTCTGTAATTCTTCTCTATACAGATGATCTGATTATTGCTTTTGAAATTAATTTGTATTCTCACAATATGCTCACTGAAAGTTTTGTTCCACTGATGTGCTGGGCAGACTGTGACTATGTTTGAGTTCTTTGAGCTAGATCACTCTAGGATGAAGAGAGATTTGAGAGATGTGCTCTTTCTCAGGTTCCTTGGTAGCAGAAGTTTCTCCATTCCCCAGCAAGAGCTATGGATTCTGGTGGGAAGAAAGACTAGTGATATTGGTAGTCCGCCCAACAATGGGAGAGAGAAAAGTTGCAATGAGTATAGTGTGGGCATACCTTAGCAAGCAGTACTGCCTATGCTGATCTTACCAAATTTTTTGAGTTCACAGAATAGTGACTCTGAGAGGGATCTGGCCTGCCAGTACTCATTACAGAGGAAAAATAAAAAAAATAATTCAAAATTCCTTAGAGACATTCTGCATGACTGCATTTTTCACTTTTTTTTGTTTTATTTTGAGCAGTTATGCCACGCTATTTGCTGCCATAACCGAATCATAGTATTCAAGTTCCAATGTATAGCTTTTGTCATTACTATTGCTTCAGCTGTTTCGATATGCTCCTTCCTTTTCTGCAAGGTTTCATATGCTATGCAGAACAAATCTTCCATTCTGGAGATTTTAGGGCAAAATCCTTTCCTTCAGGCATATATTTTTTTTTTAAAGAATGGACTTACTCTGAGTAAAAGTGCATGTCTGACATTGAGCTCCATTCATCACTTTACTTGGTAAACACAGAACAGGCAGTGTGGGGCGTGTCACAAAATTATACAAGATATATTTCAAGGAGTTCGGCAAGTCTGCCCGAAGTACAGCTGAGAAGCTGTGCTATTATCTTCGCAGGTGAATCTGATAAGGTAAGCATTTCTTTTGATTATGATTTAAGTTCTAATCTGCAATTTAAAAAAAAAAATCTGTTAAAAAACTTACAAAAAGATTAATGTTTATGACCTTTAATATAAGCTGAAGAAACAAATGATTAAAGGATGCCTTCTGCAGAAACCTCATTTCACCTTCACATGTATGTTCTGCATTATTTTACTGTTTCATATTCTGCCATGCATAAAGTCAATGTATTTGTTTTGTTTAAATTCCAGAGGATGCAACTAAAGCTCATTTGCAGGGTTTATGGAAGATACTCTCTGTATGAAATTCAGGAATGCAGCATGTTCAGGTGACCCCGGTGTACTGAAGCTCTTTATTTTTAATAGTTACATTTTCTAAGATTTAAAAAAACAAAAAAAGCATTTGCTTCATAAATATGTTTCTTCACCAAGACCATAAATAGAGCTTAAAGCCTAAAATATAATAGCTAGCAGACTTGGTAAATAATCAACAAATCTACCTTATATCATCTATATGTGGTTCAATTTAGAGAGAGATTGAGCATCCATTCTGGCAGGGGAAGAGATAAATGCACTGCTGTTCAGATTAACCCACCTGAAGAGATGACTGTCACATGAATGCATTGATTCCATAGGGACTGTGATACCAGCAGAGTATTCTGGATTTTGTTCTCTAGCAGCCACAGAGGGAAACAAATTAAAGTTTGCACTGCTTGAAGATCCCCAAGAGATAGGAGAAATTCCACCCTAGCAAGGTTCTCTCTGCTTGTGTCAATATGTGGGAAGTTATAAAAGGTATAAACACCATGCTGCTGCATTTACAGTGCTGTATTTTCTACTCTGTGTTGTCTTCTTTACTAAAAAGTCCTTCTCTTCAGTGTTAGATGAAATGCTAGGTGCTGAAACTACAGGCAAAATTTTACAAGAATGTCAGAATAAGGGCAGAAAAAATATTTAAATGTTGAAGATGTGATGATCTCTGCAAATTATACACAAGGCTAAACAAGCACTGTCTTACGGAAAGGTGGTTCTTATGGAAAAGGTGATAATACAAATTAAAGAACTGTATTTAAAACAGAGTGAGATATAATTGAGTCAACAATGACTGAAACATACTAGTTATAGATGTTTGTCATAAACTGGATGAATTTGGTAAATCATTTGCAGTCTCCATTGCTCTGCCTTCATTATCCTATTTATAAAAGTGAAGGTAATGTTCCTAACATTGAGACCTCTGATAAAGTAGGTGGTGTAAGAATTTAGCTTCCATTTACAGTAGGCTGAAATTAGAGTAAATATAGCAAAACTTATGCTGTTGCTTCAGACTTGCACATTGTATACTAGAATTAACTGCAGTTTGGATCATAGGGGGCTGATCTGTTAACTGATCTTAAAACTGATGATAATAACTATAGTGAAGAACCTGGAGTCTCAAAAAGATAAAAAAGAAGATTCTGAGAACAAGTCTATGTGTGGGGTTTTTTTCCTTAAGAGATAAGACTGTTAGTAAGCTTCTTTCAAGGTAACTAATATTCTTTGCAACATTTTCAACAATATGATATACATGTACAGAGAAGGAAAACTCAAGTTTCAGATAAAAGAATCACCAACCTATGCATAACTGGCAGGTATCCAGCATTTTGGTTGCTCTTGAATCCAAAAGCATGTCTGCCTTTTAAATCCACACCACTGGATTCTCTTTACTGTAAAAAACCCCATGCACCAAGTTCAGGGGTTCAAGTGCACTGACTTTCTTGCATTACAATTAATATATTTCATCATAATATATCAGACTCTTTCTGTTTGCTTTAGACAACACTGATTTCACAATGGGCTCCATCAGTGCAGCAAATGCAGAATTTTGTTTCGATGCATTCAAAGACCTGAAAGTCCACCATGCCAACGACAACGTCATTTATTCTCCCCTGAGCATCATTTCAGCCCTGGCGATGGTCTATCTGGGAGCAAGAGGTAACACTCAATCACAGATGGAGAGGGTAAGTTACTTATGTTGGTGTAAAGTGACCTCTGCTTGTGCTTGTTATTCCTTCTGAGTAACACCACTGAAATATATTATCTGCTGGCAAGGTTGTCACCTGTTTTAATGTACAAGAAGTAAGCCAAAGTCACAAAATGGAGAACTGGATCAAGACTTATTAGGGAAAATACTAAAAAAAGATATGTATTTTCACTATAAGGGGCAGTTAGTTTTGATTTAGAAAAAAATCTCAATGACAATAACAAAATGGATTATAAATCAGCAAATTTTATTATATGATTTTTTTTCTAAATTCTGACATCTTCCAGATAATATGATCAGATTTTTTTTAATATATAAAAAAGATAAATCCCAGGAAGAGAGGAAGACAGACTATTATTAGCAGTACATAATATGTAAACCAGTTAATTTCTAGACATTCACTAGAAGAAATACCATCTAAGCCAAGAGTGATACTTACAGTTTCCAAGAAAGCCACAGAGGGCACAAAACAGTTGCCAGCTCACCTGTAAATTTTTAGTTCATCTGTGTTCTCAGTTAGCACTTTTTTTTTTCCTGAGCCAACAGCTTTACCTCAAGCATCACGTGTAAATCTCAAATTCACATGATCTTTGGTTGTGCTGGTCATTTCTATCACTGGCATTTTCTCTTGCAGGTTCTTCACTTTGATAACGTTACAGGAGTTGGAGACACTACTGGCTCCCAGGTAGAGAAATAACTTGATCTCCCTTTCTGTCTTATTTTCTCCTCATAACAAAACTAGAACTGTTCTGTCACTCCTCCTGGCAGTTTCAGACCCTGTCAAAAACTATGGTAATGCTCTCAAACCAAGGAGACCTGTGGAGGGAGTGAAGAAGGGTGTAACTCACCCATTTGTTAAAAAACAGGGAGAGAAGGCTGGTTGCACATCTTGCACCAGAACAAGTGACAGTGTGGGGCAGGATGCTTTGGGCACCAGTGTGCCTTCCTGGGCAAGTGCTGTTGGGGGACAGCATGTGAAAGGGACTCAGCAGCTGGAGCCAGGGTACAGCAGTCAGACTTGCAGCTGGGAGACTCCAAAGCAGGGCAGGAAGATGCTGGGCAGAGAAGAGCCCAGAAGTCTCAGTGACAGGAACACAACTGCACTCTTACAAAAAGCACATTTCAGGGGACTTATCTTGAGAAGGATGAACTTGTTGGTTGAATGCACCATCACTACAGCACCTGCTGTCCCTAAGGTGACAGCCCTATGTCTGTGGGGAAGGACTCCATTGCAGCATGACTCTTAACTGATAGGGACAATCCTTTAAGGTCTTATTTCCTGGATAAGAAGAAGCTAATGCAATGTATCTTCTTATTTTCTTGTCATCACCTTAGTGTGGCACTTCTGAATACATCCATAATTTGTTCAAGGATCTTCTCTCAGACATCACTGTGCCAAATGCTACATACTCACTCAAGATCGCTGACAGACTCTATATTGAAAAAACATACCCTGTTCTTCCGGTGAGTTGTACTGTGACCTGACTTCAGCGAGATTCCCTGTAAAAGCCCCTGTGACTCTATCCTAGAGAAGCACAAGCAACAATAGCCCACTGCCTGTTGATGAAGAGGTGCTTATGAGCCATGAGGGGAACTGGTTCAGATGCGTGTGAACCTTTCTGTGGCTATTAGGTGGAGGCCAGGCAAAATTATAATGGCATAAATTGCCTGTGTTGCAACAGTCACAGGGAGTAATCAAGATTGCTGTTCATTTGCTAGAAAATGGCTTTTAATGAAAAATGTGACTTTTAAGGGAAATGAAGTACATGTGATAACATGAAAGCATGAAGACTGAAATTGCAAAGTTGGATTTTTTCAAAGCCAAATATCAAATCTTCCCAGTGAAAGGAAGCTTTGTTTTTGAAACCTAAGAATGTAAGAACACAGTATTCAAAATAAAAAGTGGGCAAAAAGAGAAGGAAACAAACTTTGTGTGTCCTTAAAAATGTTTGTTAAACTGAAAGTGTTTCAGTCAAATGAAAAAAATATTTCACAATTCTAACTTAGAGTCTTATCTGAATAAAAGTGCCAGACCTAAATAGTATTTCTTGTCCAGCTTTAAGATTCAGTTACAGGAAGACAGCTGTGATTGACATGTTCAAACTCGGGGGGGGAAAGTTCACTGTTCTTTTAACCATTCTTCTTCAGTTCACAATCTTGCATTTCACATTCATACATTTTCATGTTCTCATCAGTCTCACAACTGCAATCATTCTGCTTACAGGAATACCTAGAGTGTGCAAAGAAATTCTATAAAGCAGGGCTGGAAGAAGTTAACTTCAAAACAGCTACAGAGGAAGCAAGACAACTTATTAATTCCTGGGTGGAGAAAGAGACTAATGGTAAGCACAGAAAAATGGGTAGCAGATGTTTTCCCCTACCTACTGATACATAATCTATACCCTTGTCTTCCTCTCCTCATAATGTCTAGAAAAAGTGGGTCAAGCAAGAGCAGGTTGCATACTGCTATGAAAACAAAACTCCACAAAGTGGCACCCTCCACCCACATGCTCTTGATTGCAGGCATTTGTGCACAGCAGAGAAGGTGTGCCTTACCATTCTCTGCCCTGCTTCTTTCTTAAAGGACAGATCCAAGATTTCCTTGTGTCAGGCTCTGTTGATCTCGATACTGTGCTGGTCCTTGTGAATGCCATTTACTTCAAAGGGATATGGAAGACGGCGTTTAAAGAAGAAGACACTCGGGAAGTTCCCTTCAGTGTGACAGAGGTAGGAGGGCATGGACATAGCTTCTGGCCAGGACAGCTGTTGTCTCACACAGCCAGCAGCCTGGCTGTTACACAAACAACCCACTGCTGGCACAGGTTGGGTGATTTAGCTGGGTCCCTCACTGTCAGCACCTGGACCTAAGGCCAAGGAGTGTTTGCAAGAGCTGCATCTGACCAGGCTTTTAGGGCACACCAACAGGCAAGAGAGGAAAATGGAGATACAGCTCTTC
>JANZLQ010000030.1:13109114-13120123 GCA_026212715.1 Elanus axillaris
CCCGGATCTCTTTCCATGGGGCTGCTCTCCAGCCTCTTTCCCCCAATTTGTATGTATAACCAGGATTACCCCTTCCTGGGTGGAGAATCCAGCACTTATTCTTGTCAAATTTTGTACGGTTGGTGATTTCCCAGCTCTCTAGCATATCCAGATCTCTCTGTAAGGTTTCCCTACCCCCTTGGGAGTCCACAGTTCCTCCTAGTTTGGTATTGTTGGCATATGCCTACTTCAGCCTTTTCATCTTCAGCTTTGAGGGACTCCCAATAACCATTATTTTGTGGACATGAAGCTCAAAAGCAAAGGAAGGTGTGATACATTCACTGTGACTCTCAGGGTTGAGGTACACCTCCCAGTATGTTATTATATGCCAAATATTCTTCTGGCCACCTAGCACTAGAAAGCAGTTCTGCCTCTTCTGATGTCTGTAGTACCACCTCACCTCCTGAGCTACACAAATGAAATGGGGACCCACTGTGCCAGTGGATACAAAAGAGGCAGTGTGGGTACTTGTTTAAGTGTTTGGTGCCTTGGCTCACTGGAACACCAAACTGTTGGGTGAGAAACACCTTGTTGTTATTCACCACTCTTAAGACAGATTATGGTGGAGTGTTAATAAAAGCATTTATTCATAACATCTAAAGGAGGCAACGTACCGAAGTATATTCATAAAAATGTAAGTAATTAAAAAAAGAAAAGGAAAATCTTAATTATTTATGGCAGGGTTACTTTGGAAACATCTTGCCCTTACTGGCCTGACCTGGTGTCTGCTCAGACGAAATGGCTGACACTTTTGGCCTCAGGGGATAACTCGTCCCTTTTCTGTAGTGGACTCTCATAAGAGAGAAATTATTCAGGATCCTCCACCTGACAACTCAGCCAAGGCTAGAGCTTCTCCCAGAGAGTTTCCATTAAAACCCCACCATATTCTAGTTTCACAAGGCTTGCTCACCCTTACAGCTTCTCTCCCTTTGAAAGCAGGGGAGGGTGTGCTAGGAGTTGAGGTACTAGCTGAGCTGCCCCATCCCCTGGCTGTGTCCATGTGACGCACTCTCAGACCAGGCCTCTAGAAAGATTGAAATTTTCTACTAATACTGCCTCCTGACTGCCTCCCTCTCAAGGAGATCTTTTGGTAGCACTGTCTTAATGCTTTAAAGTGTCTGGAAGCATCCCTCTGAGGCTGGATGTCTTCTCCAGCACCTGGCTGGCTGGCAAACAGTTCCTTGCCTCAGTGAGAGGCAAAACTGTCCTTCTTTTCCTTGTAATTTCATTACGATGTTTCAGTGTGGCAGGACCACCTGGTCTACATTAATGTGTATATTAACAAACAGATACAAAGAGCTAAGTAGAATACACATACACAACTCGTTACTGGTGTTTAATTGACCAGATGGTGGAGATTTTTGATTAACAACAACAGGCTCCCCTGGGAGACTCATTCTCCATTCCTTTTCTTCATCAGCATACTGATAAATATTTTATAGGTAGGCATAATGTTTTCTGAGAAGCACTTCTATCATCAGAAAAAGCAGACAAGCTTTTTAGGCTTTCTTAAAGGCTGAAACAGAAGCAGTAGGCCTGACTTTAAAAAAAAAGTGAGATGAATTATTCTGTGCTTAAGTATAGATACGTATCTGTCAATCTATCTGCAGGAAAACAAAAAAAGCAAACCAAACCACTTGGCTGATACCTGTGCAGTAGAGATCTATACAAAAACAACACTTCCACTACAATCTGGTCTTGCTTAAGTGCTCAGCTGCCTTGGCGACAACTCGGCAAGGAGAATGTGGATTTCTATGGCACATTTATTTTCACAAAAGGAAGCAGACTGAGGCAAAGAAAACTGCACTGTCTAAACTTTTGACAACAGTACTGGAACCTGACTCTTCTCCTTAACAGAGATCACAGTCATCTCCATATATGTTCTAAAGAATTATGTCATACTGACTTTGGGATTTCCTCCCTGCCTTTTTAAAAATCACATAGTGCTTTACAGAGGTCAGAATGGTTTCTTTACTGTTTGTCCATTCTATTATTTTGATACAGAACAATAGCTTTTATAACTGAAATGCTTTTATAACTGAAATATATTTGCTATTGTACATTATGATTGTTCCACAGACCATGAACACTCCCTTAGCTGGATTTAACAGTTCCTCCGTCATCTGCCAGGCCATTAAGTTACCCATGGAAGATCTGAGGGATACATTGCAAGTGCATACCACAAACACATTTGGATTGACTACTTTTTACTTTGTGTGGGGCTATGCTTTGCTATTACTCCCTGAGAATAAAATAGTTTGCTATAATGCCTTCACATTCATCAAAAGATCTTTTTTAAGTATCCCAACTTTTCAAATAAAATGTGCCTGCTTTTGACTTTCATCACAAATGGTTTTCTTACACGCACCCTTCTTTATTTCCCCAGTTTTATTAGTAGAAAAACAGGCCAAGTCCTGTTCTCACTTATCTTCTGTCTAGCATGGCTCAGCTGCATTTTGTACATTCAAAAAGAATCAATTGAAAAAGAGTTCTGGTCTGTTACTACAACTACAATAACAAATTGACTAATTATTGACAGATTGAATAATAAATGCTAATTACATTTTCCATCACTAAGGTTTTCACATTTGTTGTTTTTATTAATATCCCAGTATCTAGTTGCAAATGAGGCTTAAAGGAATGTGAGCATTATTTCCCAGTCTTTTCTCCAATCCAACAGTCCTGATGTATTGGTGGAAAACACTTTGTTATACAGAATAAAAAACTAATATTTGCTCCCCTTCAGTCAAAAATGGACCCATTGAAACTAAAATATGACCTAATCCCATTAAATTATTTTTATGGTGTCAAAGTTCAAACTTCTGAAGGGCAGAAGCGGGTGGGTCACAATTCAGACCGTATAAATTCCCAAGGGCTCAGCCAGTCTGTCTACATACAGCTGGAAAGCTGTATTGCCTTTGGTGCTGAAACTCAAAAGGTAAGGATTTCTCTATGAAAATTTACCTTTTCACTGTAATATTTCTTGTTTATGTCTGAACTTTAAAGGAGAAACTATAGTGTTGTGTTTGGTATCTTTAAGGACAGAATATTTACATGGTATTCTCTGCAAATCTTCTCACCTATGTGTATGTGTTCTACACTATTTCATTATGTATAAAACCTGAGTATTTGTTTTCAGAAGACATTTTTAAAGTTTATTCTTTGTGCTTAAAATATTATTTTGTGCTTAAAATATGATTTTATTTCAGAGCACATTAACCTCTCATTCAGTATCTTTTAAGTTTGATTTTAGCTGCCAAAGAGTAAGCTGATTAACCTTCGGTTCAACAGAGTGCACTGAGAGCAAAACTGTGGCATTCAATTAATTTGTTATGTTTATTTTAGTGTGAAATTTCTCTAACAGTTGTATCCCTGGAAAATACAGCTGGTAAACACTACACAAGAGAAAAACATGTGTGGGTGTTACAGACTTATCTTTACAATAATCTATAAATGTGAACTTGTATATAGAAAGGAAAGTGAGAGAAACGTGTGTGAGTGTATGTGTATACTCATGAGCATGGTCAGCAAAAACCTTGGTGGAGCTTAATACTTCAAAGAAATACTTGAGATCCTGGCATTAAGCACCTCCATAAGGGGCTGGATTTTGAAAGACAACAAACGTTCACAATTTTTATAAATCACAGGAAAGAAACTAGATTCATGCTGATCTCAAAAGTTGTGTTTCTTATAAGCATAGTGGCTACACAAGACTTACACTGCCCAGCACTTTATAGTAGCCACGGACAGAAACAAATATAAAGCTTTTACTGGTCTATGCCACAAACACATATTCATTTAACAGCATTGTATTATGGTAGGCATTGCTATTTTATCATGTCTGCATTTCTGTTCTATCTGAATGTCACTAACAAAATTAAATTTCTCAGAAAGGTTATAGTGTAGTACATCTAGATATATTTAAGCAAAGCAAGCTATATCTTAAAACACAATAGGGTGGAATATGAATTTTGTGCATCAGTCTCTCTCCTAGACTAGGTGACCTTAGACAAATTGTACTGTCTATTCATGCTTCCATTACTAAAACAAGGGTAAAGATATGAACCTTTGAAGATCTACTGACAGTAAGTAGTGTGCAACAAATACATATTTTACTGCATTTATTTATTTTAGAAAATAAAAATAGTCAGCTAGCCTCTGCTTTTACTTATAGCTGTCCAAACCTAGAGCAAGTCTATTAAAACCTGCACTTTGAATTTCCAGTTTTGCAAGTATATCAAAGACAGATCATATTTTCTTGTTTTCTTCGAAGGTACTACAAAGTACCAAGGAATTCTAGCCTTCACTGAATGAAAATAAGTACAGGCAATTGTTGTTTGACAGCTTTGAAAAGGTAAACAGAAATCATATACAGATTTAAGACGTCTGAGGAACTTTACTGCCAGAAAGGCAATGGAATACAAATGCAGAAAGAAATAGTTTTATGAATACAGAGTTTCTAACATGCATGAGAGGTGAGCATAGCAATAGGCATGCTACCACAGAATGACTTCAAAACTAGTTGTTTATATTTCATTGCCTAAAAACTACGACTAAAGTGCATTGCTCTGTGTTTGTATGGTATTCCATCATTACCTTTTTGTTGTACTTCTGCTGTTTCCTCTAGACAATACTCGTTTCACAATGGGCTCCATCGGTGCAGCAAGCACAGAATTTTGTTTTGATGTATTCAAGGAGCTGAAAGTCCAGCATGTCAACGAGAACATCTTCTACTCCCCCCTGACCATCATTTCAGCTCTGTCCATGGTCTACTTAGGTGCAAAAGAAAACACCAGAACTCAGATAGATAAGGTGAGTCTACAGTTAAGGATTCAAACCTTCCCGCTGCTCAATAGAACCATAGTACTTAATTATATGATAATGTCCCTTGCATAGCTCAGAGGCTAAAAAATCTAGATTCAGAGTTATCAAAAGCTGTGGCCACCTCAAACTCCCATAGTGTTAAACAAATGCATCAGCCAGAAATCTTGAAACTAGTTTTAAATTTTAATTTTATCATTGTTAGCAGTGGGATTCTCAAGAGAACACCACATTCAAGTGGTCCTTTTTTTAGAGTAAAGAAAGTAGATAAAATGTCCAGGGAGAGAGCCAAAGCATGTCTCCAGACTGCAGAATGTTTCACATGAGTTTCCTACAGCTCTCACTTCCTCCATAGAGAGTGGCTAGCTTGTTACCTGGAAGAAAGTTTTTATTAGTAGCGCACTGGAGCTGATTTCTAGATGTTAAATAGAAAAAGATAGCATCTAAAAAGGGAACAGTAGGCACAGCTGTTCACAGGTGGTACAGATGGATTGCACCTTTTGAGTCATTCAGCTTCTCAATTAGCCAATAGGTTTACTTCAAATATCATGTGTTAATCTCAGTTGCATAACCTGTTTTTGTCATACCTGTTATTTCAACTACTGTTATTTTCAATTTCAGGTTTTTCACTTTGATAAAACAACAGGATCTGGAGAGACTACTGAATCTCAGGTACAGAAATAATTTCATGTCCTTCTCTAGGTTACTTTCTCCTGGGAGCAAAATCTAGCAGATAAAGCAGTCTCTGAGCAGTTCTGACCCCTCTCCGATAGATAAGCATCTAGTGACTAGATAAGCAGCTAGTGCTCTGCATCCAGCAGTTGGGAGAACACTTTGTTCATAAGAATAGAGAGAGAAGGGAGGTAACAGAGGATTCAGAACAAGTGTAAGATGAAACCCAGCACAATAATATTTGGCAAACAGGGAAAATTATGGATATTGGTAAGCTTAGGCAAGGTAGCTGGATGTTACTGGTTAAATGGAACTGGTTGGGAATGCAGGAAAGCCCACCTGATCTGCTGGAGCTAGATTATTGTAGCAGGTAATTCAGAGTCCCTTGAGAGAGGTATAAGGAAATTACAGCAGAAAAAAGCACAGAAGTATATATTTTAGAAAATTACTATATCAGTGTAGTTACAGAAACAAGACACACAGGATGAACAACAATTTTGTAAGCAGAAGTTTCTGAACTACTCTACTCTTCTCATATAGTATGAAAAACCTACTAGTAGTAAAACTAGAATAACGTCATCTTTTTATTTGTATTCATGCCAAAATTCAGTGCGGCACATCTGTAAGCGTCCATACTTCACTTAAAGACATGTTCAGCCAAATCACCAAACCAAGTGAGAATTATTCACTCAGCTTTGCCAGTAGACTTTATGCTGAAGAGACATACCCAATCCTACCGGTGAGTTGCTCTAAGATCTGATCAGAGTGTACTTCCTTGTAAAAGCTGTACCATTCTGTAATGCAAAAGCACTGTCAGAATTCTAGGTTCTGCTAAAGAAATTTTCTTCCATATGGAAGACAGGATTCATGACTTCTTTCTATCACAGCCCTAACCCTCTACAGTCTTGAATAAAAATGTGCCTAGCCAAAAAGATGCTTGTGCAAAGTACAATCATGATCCAATCATGTCAAGGTATAATCAATAAAGGTAACTTTTATTGGAAATAGTTAACTCCAGCTGTTTTCTCAGCTTGTAAAATAAACCTGAAAAATAACTTCAGGTTCTCAAAAATATTCTAAGCTTTCCCATTGAAAGGAACATTTAATTTGAAATTAAAGGAAAATACCATTGCAAAATAAAAAGCTAAAAAGTGGGCAACATGAAAAAAAAACATACTTCAACTGAAATGAATGCTATTTTTGGATGAAACTCAGTTCTGGAAAATATTTTTCAAAATGTGAGCATATAAGCATATACTCTTGGTTGAAGCAATGAATGTCAAATTTTAAGATGCTTATGAACTAAAATAATTACTTACTGATTAGCCTTAATAAGCACATTATTCATATCTGTTAATTTCAGTCTTGTGTTTCATATTTGCAAAATCCTTTGACATTCTGATCTGAAAACTGCATACTCTTCCTTTGCAGGAATACTTACAATGTGTGAAAGAACTGTATAAAGGAGGCTTAGAATCTATCAGCTTTCAAACAGCTGCAGAACAAGCCAGAGAGCTCATCAATTCCTGGGTTGAAAGTCAGACCAACGGTAAGAGCAAGCCAAGTATCGGCATAGGTATCTTCCCTTCTGCCACCATGTTTGAACGGCATATGAGAACACTTAAGTTAGGAGACAAAAAATCCCAAACCTCTCCCTCTATTCCTTCTCCTGGATAATAGATCAGTTCCCAGATATGGAGCTATCAATGATTTTTTTTTCCTCAGACACATCCCTTTTAGAGGACTTTCTTTGTCTGTAGGGGCTTTGCAGGTATGTAATACTTCCAGTCCTGATGAAAGGGACAGCACTAGAATATGTTTTATACACATTGACAAGTGGTTTGACACTAATGTTGAGAATCTGGATATCCTCTGATCAGTGTGCTTTGCCCTCAAGCTTCCTGGAGTTGTGTGCCTGTTGAGCAGGGGATGCAGTCATAAGGTACTTGAGAAATCTTAACAGGTAAAGGGCAATGGAAAACCACAGAGCTAAGGAATGGTAGGAAGTATATGAAATGCATAGAAAGAGGTATATGAGAAGTGGTATTTTTCCCTACTGCATCTCCATGTGGTTCTTCCATTCTTTCAGTCTCTTCCTGGCCCCCTCAAAACATTCCTTTCCCTCATGCTTGAAACACATGGCCTGAACAGCAAACACAGATAAAAGATGCTGAATTTTAACTGAAATAAAAATATTCACAATGGCACAACCTCTGGTGTGGTGTCATTTGTGGTGTCATGTTTGAAGGAGAAAACCAGGCCATGATTAAGCTACTGGTGGGAAAGGACTAAAGGAGGAGCTTGCTATGTGTGTAAGGACTGCAGAATAAACAAGAACAAAGCATAAGAAGAAAGAGTAAAATTCTGGTTTCCTTCCCTGCTATCTTCTTTATATGGACATCTCCTTTCAATTTTGGTTTGAAGCAAGAATTCTTTATGTTTATTGTTTGGGTTAGAGACCATCCTGGGTTCCAATGGTCCTTCTCATTTTCACAAAATATACAGGTTTACTCATTTTGTAACAAGTAGATCTCTGGGTCTTTTATCTCATTATAACTCTTTACAGAGAGGGATACAACAGCTAGTGAGATAATCAACCTTGGAAGTACAAGAGTACAGCTGCAAAACCAAAACAATGTTCCTGCCCTACACCCTCCTCCTCACAGATCCTATACCCTTCATTTAAGACTGTGATTGCCAAGTAAGATGTGTTATATGCATGTGTTCTCTTTTCCTATGCATTCTTAAAGGAATGATCAAAAATATCCTTCAACCGAGCTCTGTGGATCCCCAGACCAAAATGGTCCTTGTCAATGCCATTTACTTCAAAGGAGTGTGGGAAAAAGCATTTAAGGATGAAGACACCCAGGAGGTGCCTTTCAGAGTGACTGAGGTACATGGGCATGCAGCACCTTAAAGGTGTTATCTTCTAGAATTTATGAAGAGAGCAGAAAAAGTTGTTATATTATCTTCCTGAACAGGAGCAATCAGTAGTTTTAACCATAAGTAGTCATTTCTACACTCTATGAATAATCTTTGTGAAAACTATGTTATCTTATTTGGTTTTGCAGCAAGAAAGCAAACCTGTGCAAATGATGTATCAGATTGGTACATTTAAAGTGGCAGTAACAGCTTCTGAGAAAATGAAGATCCTGGAACTTCCATATGCCAGCGGGCAGCTGAGCATGTTGGTGCTGTTGCCTGATGACATCTCTGGCCTGGAGCAGGTATGGTCCTGGCAGTTGGGTTTCAGAAAACCATAAACACAGTGAAATTTAGGTGCTGCAAAGCCCTTCACAATTAAGTTATTCTAAACCACTTCATTAGCACAGATCTGGACACTGGCAACATGGGACTGTTGCATAGAAGCATGCAGCTGTCTCTATGGTCCTGCAATAGTTTGTGCTGAGCATGGATTTCTTAAGGAACTGCTTTAGTGGTTTAAATACTGGTCACTGCAGAACATATTCTTCTCAGCTAAGCAGCTGCTACTCCAGCAGCTTGAACTCCAAGGGCTTTATATCTCCATTCCTGCACACTGAGGAGCTTCCTGGGAAGTTCATGTTAGCTTTACTAGTTGTAATTATTGTTTGGTTTGGCAGTGCTCAGTACACTTCCTTCATACCTTCAGAAATTAAACTACCTAAAAACTGAATATGAGGGGTACTGGAATGGTTAAAGCAATTTCAGGAAATAAAATGTACATGACATACTATTGTTGATATGAACAGAATACAGGCATGGGATATTGTCATTAGCAGGACTGTGGTTAGTCTGAATAGGAAAAGTTATGTAATAAATGATAGTTCATTGAGATGTTTGTACACTAACTCAAAGAATCTAAATTATAAAAATTAACAGGCATTTGAAAACAGCTAAATTTCCTCAGTAACAACCGATAGTTCAGGTATTAGTAATTGGTTATTCATACCTGGTTACCTGGAGGTCTTAAATCTGGATAGAGCTCAAAAGCACAGAAAAGAAACTGAATAGGGAAGAGCTTTAGGTGAAATTTGCTGAGTAGCCATCTCATTAAGAAAATTAATTGGCAGTAAGCCTATTAAAGAAATAGGAAGTAGGACAGAGCAGAGAAGAAAGTGTCATAGTTTGCTTTCCTCTCCTAGATACATTTATCTGTATATACCAAGAAAAAATGCCATGCCAAGAGCAGTCAAAGAGAAAAAACCCACCACTGATACTGCATTGCCACAAAGGAAATTGTGTTGTCATCCCTGAGATCTCATTTGCTTGTCTCCTTGCAGCTTGAGACTGCAATCACCTTTGAAAAACTCATGGAGTGGACCAGTTCTACTACGATGCAAGAGAAGAAAATGAAAGTGTATCTCCCCCGCATGAAGATTGAGGAAAAATATAACCTCACATCTATCTTAATAGCCTTAGGTATAACCGACCTGTTCAGTTCATCAGCCAATCTCTCTGGCATCTCTTCAGCAGAGAGCCTGAAGATATCTGAAGCTGTCCATGAGGCATTTGTGGAAATCTATGAAGCAGGCAGTGAAGTGGTAGGCTCAACAGAAGCTGGGGTGGAGGTTTCAAGTGTCTCTGAAGAGTTTAGGGCTGACCACCCTTTCCTCTTCTTGATCAAGCACAACCCAACCAACAGCATCCTCTTCTTTGGCAGATGCTTTTCCCCTTAAAAAGAAGAAAGTTGAAAGAATTTCTGTCCCTCACAGCAAGATCCAAAGCACTGCAGTATCAAGGGTAAAAAGAAACACATACTCTCTCTTTCATCTATATTTTCTAAAACCGGAAGGATCTATTTAAAAAAAAAAAAGTTAAGTCAGAGAAATTATGCCATGAAAACAGAGGCCCTTTGCCTTTCCCTTCTGCAGAGTAATATTATTTACTCATGGATGAGAGTTAAGGGAATGAAAATTGGACCCAAAGAAAGCATGAGCACGAACAGAGATGCTCCTGGTGCAAGTTAATGATAATAGTGTCAAATTGTCACACTGAAAAAATACAACCTCATTTATCAGCAAAAGTTCTATGGAAAAAAAATACAGCCTTCTAATTAAGCCAGGTTTCTCTATGGCCAAGCTTTGTGGTGACTCCCCTGGAATTAGTCACCCAGATTAAACTATAAACTGTCACCGACCATTCCTACTCTGACGAGACAATTACATTTTCTTTTTGCTCCCAATACTGCAAGGCTCTTCCTCACTTTCTAAAGATGCTTTATAGAAATCTTACAGTTCATATTTGTCCTTAAATCTTTTTGGCTCAATCATCATGACCAAATATGGCATGTTACTATTCAAATTGTTCTCTGTTTATACATATGTAATGGATCTTGCAGATGTACTCTTTTGCTCCTTTAACCATAATAAAACCATGTTTAAGCAAATGCATTTCATTTGGAGTATTTCAAGTGCACCTGGGACAGAGTAATCCTGGTTATACATACAAATTGGGGGAAAGAGGCTGGAGAGCAGCCCCATGGAAAGAGATCCAGA
>JANZLQ010000030.1:13120400-13131290 GCA_026212715.1 Elanus axillaris
GAGGTGACTTGGTTTGTTCAGCTTGGAGAAGAGAAGGCTGAGGGGAGACCTCATCACAGCCTACAACCTCCTCAAGGGCAGCGGAGGGGCAGGTGTTGATCTCCTGTCTCTGGTGACCAGCGACAGGACACGAGGAAATGGAATGAAACTGCATCAGGGGAATTTCAGATCGGACATTAGGAAGCGGTTCCTCACTGAACGGGTGGTCAGTCACTGGAACAGGCTCCCCAGGTAGTCACGGCACGGAGCCTGTCAGAGTTCAAGGAGTGTCTGGACGATGCTCTTAGTCATATGGCTTAGTTTTAGGTAGTCCTGTGAGGAGCAGGGAGTTGGACTCCTTCCCAACTTGAGACATTCTATGATTTGGTGATGCTTTTGTCAGAGTTGGTCAATTGCTTACAGAGAAATGAGGAACAAAAGTCTGTCCTAACTTTGGGCCAAGATACAATATTCAGACCAATTTTCTGCCAGGAAGGGACCAGCATGACCCATAATCCCTCATGCATGCAACTCAAAATAGTGAGATTTCAGCATAAACCATGATTCATCTAGTTTCTCTGAAACAGCAGTTGATAAGCAGTCTAGAGGGCAGCTAGATATGTGCAGAATATACATTCCACTGAGACACAACACTGCCTTGGAGAACATATGGGAATGGGAAATGGGAAAGAGTTTTCTAGTTATGTTTGTGCTGTGTTTATAAAGCTTTATAGGCTCTTATTTTGTAACTAAAGAGAATAATCATGCTAAGAGAAGCAATGTCTAAGGCAAGTTACAGTTTCTCTCTGGAATGAATTATTCTTCCCTTTGTCACTGAAGCAAGAAATTACTCAGACCTGCGAGGAACTGTCACAGAGAAGTACCAAAATAGTCAAAGAGAAGGGTTTTGGGGGGTGAAGTTACTGCAAAAAAGCTATGCTCTTTCCTGACTCCAGTATGCACAGCATGGCACCACTGCTGCGTGATCTGTGGTGGAATGTTTTTTCAGTTCCACCACACAGTATTTTGCTTGTTCTACTTTTTTGGCTTCCCCTGCCATCCCCCAAGATAATGCATACTTTGGCAGGACCTAGGGGGCATAACTTGCTGGTAGCAAACATGATCTTGCAAAAGAAGGAAGATAACATGACACCACCTTCACTGGTATATAAATAGTTCAAATATTTTCTTTCACTTTCCTGTACCTTAGTCAATTGCTGGTCAGGAGATAACAAATGGGGAAATTTATTGCAAGAGAGCTAACAATGTGTTTACTATTGTCCTGGAGTTTCTGTTGATCTGGTCATGGAAATGGAGTACCTAAAATCCTCAGGACACTTAATTTTCAGCAGATTTGTTCTAAAACTGCACTGTTTCTAGGCCGTTGTAGTTCTTATCAATTAAACATACTTCTTCACAAATGGAAGATGCAAAGTACATCTGCTCCTGTATGTAAACAGATAGATTCAGTGCTGCCTCTTGATTTCTGCTGACTTCTGCTAGCACAGCAACGAGCAGTCATATGCTTGTCCTCAGTAGTCACTTCCTTAACCAGCTGTGCAGTCCCTCCATCTCCCACTTCTAATACACAAATAAAATAATAAAAAAATATTAAAAGCATTCTCAGTCCTATGTTTTCAGAGACTGAAAACTTTGAAAGCATTTGGGGACTCAACAAACCACACACCCACTAAGGAATGGATGCTGGAGTCCTCAAATCTCATACAGAGAAATATTTGTCTACCAGCTAAAAACTTCAACAGCTTTCCACACCTGAGGCACTGTAGCTTCTGTAATAACAGGCACCTAAAGGGCAGGCCTCTAAAGGACAGGCTTGGATGTACCCCCAGGTTGGGTGACAGATATCAGACCTCCACCGCACCACATGGAACAAGTCCTCTCCTTTGTGCCAATAGAGGAGGCTACAGCTTCTTTCCATCCCCAAAGAAGCAAAACAGTCAGCACCGTGTCCCAGAGACTTTGGCTCTCTGCTGTGTCATGAAGTACAGGTGGATTAACCTTTCTTTTACCCCTAGTGTTTCTTTCAGCACAAGTATGGAAGAAGGCTCAGACTCACAGCTTTAGGACATGTCATAAGAGGCTTTTACTACTCTACCACCACACCCCATACATATTATTAATTTCACACGTGCAAAGAGACAACAATTAATTAAAAGGATTTGTGAGTTGTGCACATACAAGGCCACACTTGTTTGCTTGCCTGCAGTCTTACAATGGGAAAGTAATTAATGTAATGAAATTCCATAAAGAAGACAGAATTTGACCCTGGGGCCCTACTGTTTATTCCAGTCCTAGTTCTTCATATGCATAACAATGTAAATAATGTTGCTCAGTTGAACAAAGTCAGTTTTTTTTCAAAAAAATCAGTCTCCTGAAGTTCACAGCTTTAGAGAGTAACTTGGGTTGGAATGGGCAGCTGACAGTCATCTGGTCCTAACTTCAAAGATATACCAGGTTGCTCAGGGCCCTTCCCAGTCAAATGTTGCATAGCTTTAAGGTTGGAGAATCCACAATGTTCTGATTGATTTAATTTTAAACACAAATCCAAATCTCACTAATGTAGAAGTAGTGTAAGCCACCCAGCCAGCTTAACTTTCTCTCACTGAACAAGAGTTGCCCACATATGAGAAAGAGCCTGACTGGTTCCTTCATTCTGATTCTCTCATCGTCATCCCATAAAGCTCTCACTGTCTTTCTTCACTTTTAACCCTCTCAGAACCAAAGTCTATAGAACACCTCTATAAATCCCAACCAGTGCTCACAATTGCATGCTACTCCCAGGAAAAAAATATTCCAAATTAATTTTGAGCTTTTATTTTTTCAACTCATACAGCACTTTCCTACTTTTTCTAAATGTTAGCAATAGCAACCCACAGTCTAAAATCAATGCAGGCAAACAACGAACTTTTATTAGTGGCACCTTATAGACAACAGGATCCTGGATGTGAGCAAATCCTTAGTGGAAGGCTGACTTAGTCACACAGGTGAAAATCCAGTGTTTTGGCTCTGATAAGAGATCAATATGGAGTGGGAGAATTGTGAGTTGTCAGATGAGTTCCTGTAAGGAATGCAGAGATATGGGAATTAAGGTGGAAAAAGGAGGTGGAGAAGAAGTCATTAAACTTCAGAGGGCTGTGTGTAACAGCAGTTCCCCTTTTCTCTTTCATTCTGCCTCATTTCCCTTGGGCACAGTTCATTGCCATCCAGTAACTCCCCTTCCCCGAGGTGCTGACTAGCACCACCCTCACCGTGCCCTCTGTTACCCTTCTTGCTCTCCAGCAGTCTCTATCTACTTCTTGGGGCAGTGGGGGAAGAGGGCAGGGCTGGGGTCAAGGCTTGTTTCTAAGAGGAGAAGTGTCAGGGAGAGGAAGGTTTGAGACTAAGGAAGAGAGTGGGAGGAGAGCATTGCCACTTCTGAGCCTAGAGGGATCATCTGCTATGCAATAAGGCTGCATCAGCTACAAAGTTCAAGCTGCATCTCAGCTGCATCTGCAGGAGGTGTGGTGAGGGCCCATTCCTCCAGGCACAAACAGGGATCCAGTGCTCTGCCACTCCTTATACATACTCTACTAACTTTCCTTAGCCTGATGTTGCCTCTATACCACTGAATTCAAATGAGTCTTGGTCTATGACTTGGTCTGTCTATGTTCCCAGGGAAGGAATTATCAACCATAGAAGCAAGGGATATTAAGAAAGCCCCAGAAGATAAAGCCAAAGCTCTAGAAAATGAAGGGAGGTAGACCAAGAAGAAAGAAGTCTAAAGCAGCTGAAAGGGACAACTGCACTAGTTTTAAACTACACAAAGAGAGTTCTACTTTTGGCTTTGAAAGAGCTAAAAGAGGCACAAATACCAGTCCAAAAGATAATGGAGCCATGAAGATCTGCATATAGCTGAATCACAACTGGAAAAGGCAGCTCCAAAGAACTTGGAAATGCTTTGGTAAAGAAGAGCAGATGATCATCAGGATATTTTAAAAGAAGGTTCTCAGTGCAACACCCTGCAAGTTCACACTTTTGTGTCTCTCACAAAAGCCTGAGGAGCAAAGTCAAAACTTTCAATCTCATTTTGTCTGAGAGCAGAAAGGAACATAAGATCACTTTGTCTTACTTGTGTACCATGTCATTAATTTCTAGTTGGTCATTGTTATGAAAAACTTGCTAATTTGAACCATGTAAAAGGATGTCAGGTCTCAAGAGACTGTGCTCTTTTGTGTAACAGGCAGAGAACATAAGAGATGGAAAGACAGAAGAATCTTGCAATTGCAAAGGCATTGGTAAGACATGTTCAAATGATGCTAATGACACTCCAGCTCATCCAACCTCCTTGCCAGTCTGAGGGGGAAATTCCACTCCAAGTCCCCTTTTGGGGGTTACACTATTCCAGGACAAAGGCTTAGTGCCCTTGTATGTGCACTTAACCAGTTAAACGTGAAACTACGAAGGGCCAACAGGTGCCAAGCAGATCAGTGAATAGCTAAGATTTCCAGTACACTTCCACAAGAGAGTATCAGGGAAATTCTCCTGATGAAAATTCTGAAAATACAAACTGCCTTGTGAAACCCCTGGTCACTCCACCAGGCAAGAATGTTTGCAGTTGAGTTGTATGAAAAAAATAGCAAATGTTTAAATGGGTTTCTTAAAAGAGTGCCCTTCCTCTATGTCCTGCTCTTTCACATCAGCACAAGGCTCCTGTTTAGGATGCACTCCTGTTTAGAAATGTGCTTTGAAGATACATTGACTTGATATTCACATTGTTCATCCCACAACATGGTGCATCTTGCACTATACCACTGCAGTCTGGGAAACACCCATTAACACAAAGCAGGGATCAGCTTTCTGATTCAGTATTCATGCAGGTGACATACAGTTACACCCTTTGAGAGATTTTTCAGAAAAATGACAAGTTTCAGCTAAAGTGCCTACAACCCACACATATGTCATTACTCATAACACAGTACTGTGTGTCATGATCGAGAAATTCAGGCCACTCTTCATATTTTTGATGTTAACTGCTATCTGGGATACTTTAAAAATGCTCACTGCCTGAGTCATTCAAAGGAAAACTGCACCCTTGCATATGTGAAAACAGTCTGCATATTCATTAACAGATAAACTACCTTTCCAGATACAGAGATTGGTCCTTTCTCAGAAGTGTTGCGCTGCTTAACAGAGCTGAATTTCTCAGGACAAACACTACCTTTACTAATTACAGTGTCTAAGCCAAAGCATGTAGACGTAATAGCAAAGCATGATGAGTTGTGCCAGTATTGTCAAATTTCACCACACCTTTGCTTGCTGCAGGTGTGGAGCAAAATGCCTTGGTAACATTTATACAGGAACCTCACCACACCCTCTGGCAACTCATAAGGTTTTAAATACTGTTAAGAGTATGTCAGCAAGGATTGCTTGGCAAGGGAAGGCTTGCAAACTTACTCGTAGGAGGTACATAACAGATAGCTATCTACTCTGTTTCAAAATAAAGACACGTGTATTCTCAACCAACGCTTTATAGGGAAAAAAGATACCCAAAGAACTAAGGATGATACAAACTTATCCTACATAAAAATCTGTTATAGCACAAACCAAAATCTGTTATAACCAGTCTAGGTGATCTAGAAAAGCTCATTCCGTGTTCTCAATTACACTATGACAGAGGCATCACCCAGAAGAGAGTCCTTCTTAGCACAGAAGAGTTCATGTATCTAGTCACTCAGCACCCTTACTATTTTCTCAGATTCTATGCCCCTGTCCTCCTTACAGTTTTTAACTTTAAATCACACAGAGATTTTTTAAAAGTTACATCAGACCTCCAAAGGAATTAAAACATCCTCAGATTTCAAAATCAAACCCTCTCCTCCCCATGGTTCTTGTATCTCCTGAAATCCTTTTAAAGGTTTGGGGACATTTAAAATCCTTTCATGCCTAAAATGCACTGGCCTGCTCTGGCTAAGCCAAAAGCTTGAATAGAATGCTCTACTGCCTGAACTAGAAATTCTTTCCTCCCAAGTAAATAAACAGTGCTTATAGTGGTAAAAAATTATTTGAAGATGTCAGGGAAACCGAACAGCTTTCTTTTGAATGTCACTTTTTCTTTTGATCTACCTGAAATATAGAGCATGTTAGTTTTTAATTAAGTCAGGTTTCCAAGAGCTATACAGAGTTGATAGCTAAAAGAAGCTACCAAGAACATGAAAACCAGCCCTGGAAAGTTGTATCCTAAAATATTGTGTGAAAGCAGAAGCTACTATTTCTCTGTGACAGAAAGTCTTTCTATAAAGACTCACAAGAGCCATCATAGAGCACTTTACAGCATTCTGTTTAGACATCAAGCATTTCACCTACTGCTGAACCCAGGTGCTAATGAACAGTGCAACACACTATGTAGGAAAGTCACAATGACTTGTGCTAAGTTACACTGAAACTGGAAGAAAACAAAGTGCATTTATATAGCTGAGATCTGGCCAGGGCACTGATGTCCTGCCAATATTTGTCCTGACCAAATGGAAACATAAATGACTGCAGTGAAAGAGCCCACAGATTTACTTCCCACAGGAAGGATACTATTAATACAAATATAAGTCTTCTAGTGTGCTGCTGTGTTGACTTAGTATAGAGTGGGAGTGAGGGTACCACTGCTACTGAGTCAGCAGCAGCACCACCCATTGAGCTGTGTCCTCTGGTAGTGCTAATTTAAAAGGATATTGGAAAATGTTATCAGTCCATCACATTGATTTAGCATATGTTGCCCTTTGAGAGAAGTATAATTTTAGTTACTTGGTATGCTTTTTTTTTTTTTTTGCTAATGACCAGCCATGCCATTCAAGAGGTGTTTTAAAAAGGTAGCTTTAAAACCTTGTACAAGGGCACAAGCCTCTCATTCAGTCTAACCCAGCATTTCTGTGTAAACAGAACACCTCAGCCACTTCTTGTAAAGCAGCAAGCAGTATTACAAGTTAGCAAATTAAATTCACCTCTGCTTTAAAACCAGAAAATCCACAGTAATTGCTCTAAGGGATGAAGTCTATCCCCTGTATCTATCATTCATTCAACAACATAGCTAAATTTGCAAAGATTACTCAAATCATTTAGACTTTGGAAATCACCTAAGGCCAATGTAAACAGATTACAACTTTCCCAGGCGCAATGGAAGCAATTAATTCTGAAGTGAATAACCTTTCCTACACTATGTGCTCTCTGGAAAATGTAGCAGATGCATCTAATTACAACTCACACTGAAACATGCTGGTTTTGTGTAGCTACAGTTTCAAAAGACCCAAGGGGTAGGAAAACACCATCTGACTGAAGTCAAGAGGTGCTTCACAAGTTAGAAAGCAACTTTAACAAAGCTTTTGCTTCCCAAATTATATTGATGCAGAAGAATCACCATTGGCAAGGAACCCTTTGCAGTTGCACCCTCCTATGCTCTACACCAAATTTTGCAGGTACTCCTATGGCACATTTCTTATTACAGGATCCTCTGTGCCAGGCAGTGACCTACAACATAAGTCCATGTTAAATGTATGTTTATAGACAGCAGGTCAGAAGAAAGCTCTCAGAAGGCAGTTTATGCTGAGAGATAGATCTTGCGAGTGAGCCTTCCTCTGTGTCAAGGAGGCAGCCCTGGAGACACAAGCAGCTCCTATCCAGGTTTTCAAGGTGGTATTATCAACAGTTGTCGTGGTTTAACCCCAGCCAGTAACTAAGCACCATGCAGCTGCTCACTCACCACCCCCCCCTCAACCCAGTGGGATGGGGGAAAGAATTGGGGAAAAAAAAGTAAAACTCTTGGGTTGAGACAAAAACAGTTTAATAGGACAGAAAAGAAGAAACTAATAATGATAATAATATGAATAATAAAATGACAATAATAATAATAAAAGGATTGGAATATACGAGTGATGCACAATGCAATTGCTCACCACCTGCTGATCGACGCCCAGTTAGTTCCCAAGCAGCGATCCCCCCCAGGCCAACTCTCTCCAGTTTATATACTGGACATGACATCCCATGGTATGGAATACCTCGTTGGCCAGTTTGGGTCAGCTGCCCTGGCTGTGTCCCCTCCCAACTTCTTGTGCCCCTCCAGCCTTCTCGCTGGCTGGGCATCAGAAGCTGAAAAATCCTTGACTTAGTCCAAACACTACTTAGCAACAACTGAAAACATCAGTGTGTTATCAACATTCTTCTCATACTGAACCCAAAACATAGCACCATACCAGCTGCTAGGAAGACAATTAACTCTATCCTAGCGGAAACCAGGACACAGTGCAGACAGGTAAAGGATTAAATAAAGAGCAAGGGTAGGATTACACAGGGTGCTTCACTTAGGGGTCAGAGTGGGGATGGACAGCTACAGAAGGGACAAAAGAGGGAGGCACAGCATGACTGCAAGGAAAATCAGGGAAGGAGGTATTTCAGTGGTCAAGGCAAGAAGAAAAAGATTTGACAGGATATCCATTTCTGAAATCGAAAATAAGGAATAGATCTCTGAGGTGTTACATTGGTCAAACAACAGCCTCCAGATTAGGGTGGGGAAACAGAAGCCGAAGAAAAATGAAGTCTAATCTATGACCCACACCAGGTTCTAGTGATGTTGCCACTGATGATAACAGCAAGGGTCTGCTGCTTGTTTCTTAACCGTAACTATCTCACAGTGACATTTCCCTGATTGTACAGTCTTAGAATCCATTTTTCTAAAACAAAAATCCACCAGGAGTGAAAAATACTTTCTCAGTAAGAAATGGGCAATAGAGAAACTCACACTTAAGATGTCACTGTCTTTTCTCTGTCTGTCTGTTCCTCAAAAATAACTGCTATTAGACGAATCATAAAAGAAGTACGTCAGCAACTGCCTTTTTTTAAACCCTCCAAACCGCAAAAGATAGATTGTTTAAAGTAGTGCAGGTTCAAGTTGTGACTAGCCTGTTGCCACAAGGGTTTATAGAAATACTTCTGCAGTCAGTTTTTTAAGGTTCTTGTATGGTATTATTCTCACCATCACTTCACATACTACTCTGAGATGATTCAGTTCTTCCATGGGGATGTGGCCTTCAGAGCATAATAAATTGCACAGTCATGAGTCATAAGAACCTTTGCAGAACCAGCCAGACACACTATAAATTCACCATACTCTTCATGTCAACTGCAGAAACCTTGGAGGCACCCAGAGCAGCAGTGTTCCTCCCTGCACAAAACAAGGTACTGTAATGATTTCTAGAGATTATTTATTTCATATATACTCTTGGATGGTAGTGCTTTGTTGACAAATGCATAGAAAAAGGAAGCAGGGATCTGAATTGGAAAGAACAAATGCTCAGGAAAGTAATTTACTAAGATGGCACAGGCATGGTCTAGAATGTAGAAGTCTTTATACAGGAAGAGCAATTTATTGTACAGAGTTCTCGGCTCACTGGGTAGCATATATATCATAGCAGAGTAAAAACCACTGTGTTTGCTTAAGTCAGCCAGTTTGTTCTTGTGCTCTTCAGTTCATATGAACACCAGGTCAGCTCCTGGTTTGCAAGCTGCTAGAGACACAAACTGTCTTTATTCTAAGGCCATCCTATACCAACCAGAATAGCTCCTAGTCCCTGCCTAGAGCTCAGCTAAACCTGCAAGGCAAATGACAAATAGCAGCATTTGTGGTCTACTGAATATGGACACCTTGTCCTGCAGGAGAACTGGGAAGCTAGGATCTGGACTAGCACTGCAAGACAAAGTTTCAGGACATTTTTGAAAGTCAAAAAGGAAATACAGGATGCTTAGCATGCAATAGTTGGGGCAGTGCTTGCCCAAGCATTGAAGGAATATTTTGCCCTGTCCTAAAGGAATAGTTTGACTGTTACTGTTACCAGAGTATTTGTTCACTACAGTTATGAACATCTTGCTCTTGCACAAATTGAAGTATAAAAGTTGTCATAAGAGACAGTCTCTCAGTATCCTCTAGCCCAGACACTGGTGAGTAACATTATCCACTGTCACTCCAAGATGCTGCAAAGGACAGTGAAATAAATGTCCTGGTGAACAAATACAAAGCAAGGTTGGAGGCTGCTTTTTGCCTAACCTAAATGATAGCTTGTGTCATCAGTGAAACTGGAACACTAAACCTTATACGATTTTATAATAGTTAATCCTCCTTATTCTTCATATAGATGAATACTTTTAGAAAGCCTTTGAATCACAAACGAAACTTCAAAACTGAAGACAAACTTGCAGACACAGAGCAGTCATAATTAGTAGTTTGCTAATAGCATCTTTTCTCCCTTTCTGTGCAGGTTCAGAACAATGGAAGCTTTGAATAAAGCAAACACAAGCTTTGCTCTTGACTTTTTCAAACATGAGTGTCAGGAAGATGGTGACAAGAATATTTTGTTCTCCCCTTTGAGTATTTCATCTGCCCTGGCTACTGTTTATTTGGGAGCCAAAGGTAACACTGCAGATCAGATGGAAAAGGTGAGTCTGGGCTTCAGAAGGTAGCTGCCTGAAAGGGCTGATCTCTTGGAATAACATCCTCTATGCAAGAGATTTACTGTGGTGGAACAGAGGAAAGCCATAAGCAGGAAAATTACTCTTATTAAAACTCTACATACAGATATGGCAGCTCCTAGTTCACCCTGATGAGCACTGCAGTGAATAGACCAGTTCTCCATTTGTGCAGGTCAGTGAAATGGTCTACCCTAGCCTCTGGAAACAGGCTCCCCACAAAAGAGAGAAGTGGCACTGGTGACATTGTCTCTTTTTAAATCTCACCAGCAGAAATAAGGGATCTCTATCACAAAGCTCAGTAACTGGAGCACTCACCAGGGAGTGGGAGACCTGGATGCTCCTTCTACTCTGCCATGGACATTTCCCATCTCACGTTTCATCTCTTTGGAAACAACCCCCCCCCCC
>JANZLQ010000030.1:13139118-13187964 GCA_026212715.1 Elanus axillaris
GAGATCTGCTCCCCCGTGGACCTCCCTGGGCTGCAGGGGGACAGCCTGCCTCACCATGGTCTTCATCACCATGGGCTTCTGGGGAATCTCTGCTCCAGCACCTAGAGCACCTCCTCCTCTCCTTCTTCTCTGACCTGGGGGTCTGCAGGGTTGTTTCTCTTACATGTTCTCACTCCTCTGTCCGGCTGCTGTTTCTGTGTGCCCTGCAACTTTAATCCTTCTTAAATATGTTATCACAGAGGCATTACCACTATCGCTGGTGGGCTCAGCCTTGGCTGGCAGCATGTCTGTCTTAGAGCTGGCTGGCATTGGCTCTGTTGGACACTGGAAACTTCCAGCAGCTTCTCACAGAAGTCACCTCTGTAAGCCCCCCCACTACCAAAACCTTGCCACACAAACCCAATACACAAGTGCCTTATTCTGTCCCCATATGACCTCAACAGGGCTGCCTTCTGTCTGTCTCAGCTGTGAAACATGACACAGGATCCTTCTGTGTTCAGGTACAATTCTGCCATGCCCTGCTTTGCCTAATGCAAGGGCTTCATGTCGCCACAGGCAAGCCTCTTAAGCACTTCCTGATCTGCCTCAGGAATAAAGACAGGGAAGCCACACCTAGGAGGCCAAGGAGGAACAAAATCATGACAACATACACCCAAATTCACTCACAGGCCTTTAAAATCAACAGAAATGTGAGCCATCTTTTCTCTCTCCTTCAACTATTTTAAGCATGCTTGCAAAGATGACAGAGTTAATGTCCTCTTGGCAGTGCCAGATCATTACCAAGTGGCATTGGCCACAACACTTGTAGGGTGAGTTGCACATTAGGGAACAACCTTTTCCCAGGGTGAGCAGCACAGCACTGGAGAAGGTTGCCCAGAAAGGCTGGGGAATCTCCATCCTCCAAAGGGCTGTGGCTGACCTTGTCTACTGATGGCACTGTTCCAAGCAGGAGGCTGACCTCTGACGTTCCTTTCAATTAACATGTGTGATTTTCTTTCTCTTGTCAACAGCCATTCTGCCTTGCCACCTCCCTTTCTCATCCTTCCTGGCATCCTTGCATCTTGACTAGCAAAGGGAGATAGCTCTCAGCATACTTCTTTGGGACTTGGAGTCTACTGGCTTTGGCTTTCCCACCACCTAACCATTCAGCTGACCTTTCTTCTATCCTGATTTCTTGAGGACTTACTCATCATACTAAACCCAACACTTGTTTAATTTCTGGCGTTTCTTCATTGCCTTGCACAACATTGATTTCTGCCACTTTTTAGAAGACTTGACCCACTGTTCCTGTAATCAGCCTTGCAGCAAAATGCTTAGCACACAGCACAGTTTCCTTCCCTTCCTCCACTCCCCTTCCCCTGTCCCCCAGGGTCTTACGGTTGTTGCCATCACTTTCTCCTTCTTCCACCACCCAACAGCAGCCCAGCTGCCTTATGGGACTGCAGAGTGACAACTACTGTGCCATGTTTGCCCCCGTTGTATATTTTCACTCCATACTTGCTCGAGCCCTCCAAGTGAGGTTGTTTCAGTCCTTGCCCTCCTTCAGTATGTGCAAGTATTGTGCACTAACTCTGTGTTTTGCAGTGTTTCTCTCCAATGATTCCCAGTCGTGGCTGCAATGAGATTTCTTCACCAACACAACCAGTGGGGTATCCGCTTCTTACCCTGAATGGTCCTTCATGGCTTTGCTTCTCTCTATGCTCCTAATGATCTTCAATCTGAAGCTGGACACCCAGTGTCTAATTCAATCACTAAGCTTGACGTTTTACGCTAATGTACTGCATTTGAAACCCAGCAGTCACAGCTGCACAAAGCTGGAGAGAAGAATCAGGCCTACAATATCTGCTTGTATCCAGAAACCAAACCCAAGCATTCTACTTGTGTAACCTTTTTACCAGTTTAAACAACCGACCAGCTGTCTCCACAACACCAGACCATTGGAATGGGTAAACTGTTCTGCTATCCTGTCAGTAGACTATTGTGGTATAACAACAGAGCTGAGATTTCAATTCCATTGTTCTTTTGAAATGTCTAAAACTGAGAAGTGACAAGGTCAACAAAGAGGACAAAATTACATAAGATCTTTTGGGGATGTTCTAGAAAGGAGCTTTGAGTAGGTGGAAACAACCTGGACATAAGGGAGAAGGAAAGGGAGGTGCAAGCAGTAATATATTTCTAAATTTATTCATTGCTTAACACACAAGCTCAGAACCTGACTGAGGACAAGACCTAAGTCTTCTCTCTCACGGGATCAGAGGTAAATATTTAAACCAATTTAAGTAACTTTTCTGAAGCTTTTAAAAAGTGATCTGTAGTTTGTATGACTGTATAGGTAAATTATAATATACTAGTGTTTTAGTGCATTATTCTTGCCTCATGTTTTTCTAGATGTCAACCCTTAGAGAAAATAAATCTGTGAGGCTAAGGAAAACTGCTAATTTTAGGCGGAATTGACCACAAGAAGGACAGTTTTCTTAGGGCAGTAACTGTCTTATAAATTAAAATCTTCAGTTAGATAAAGGAGTCCCATACTTCAGGTGAAGAAAAGGCCATTTTCATTTGGCAAAGGCACAGAACTGCACATTTTCAGGCCAGGGACTCAGAGGAGTATTTGTTAGTGGAAAATAGAGAAATGTCCATCCTGATGCTCTCTTGGTTGTGTTCCCCAAGGAAAGAAAATCACTTTGTGGCACAGATTTGGTACTGACAGCACACTGACTATCAAAAGAACTGTAGTGGTTTGGCAACCAAACACTTGATAAATACCTGTAGACTTTAGAGATTGCCCCACAATTTCTGTTGCTCCATTCCATAGATATAAATAACAACAACAACATTTCTGGTCTCTTGACTGGAAAACAACATGAGGCAGATATCTTAAAGTCTGAAATTGTCATAACCGCAAGGAATCTGCTAGTTTCTGGGGAAAATAAAATTGCTGGAACATACAGAAGGGGTGGTAGGTACACATAATGAATAAAACTCCACCAATCTAAAAGCAAATAATAGCTTTGCTATTCATAATACTACTCAGAATAGGTGGCTGGCCAGGAAAAGCACACAAGCCTAAGAATTATGCCTAAATTCTTTCTCAGTATCAGCTCTCAATTCTATACAGATCCAAAACGAAGTAGTGGGAAACTCGGGCATGTTGTGAACCTATGTACTAAAACTGCATTTAAATTCCCCCAGGAGCATTATTTTGATAAATCATTAGTTAAGGACAAAAAAGAAGAAAAATGAGCAGCTTACAAATCTGCATATTTTTGAAAACCAGAGGCAGAAATAAACACAAAGAAAACTGCAGCTGTATAAAAGAGGACATACGTAAAATTATAGGAAAATATTATCTGGATAACAAAAAAACGTAAAAGAAATTGCTGCTCCTAACAGGTGGCAAACAGCATCTGTGTGGAAGATTAAACATACAGCTAGGCTATTAGTTTTAGTGGGTGCCAATGAATTATGTTGCATATGTAACATTCCTCACTAATACGCACTGCATAAATAATTTTAATAATTCAAATAGTACAATTCTGTCTGTTGCCTCTTTCCAGGTTGTAGCAATGGAACTGGTCTCAACATCAGTCGGCAAGTTTACAGTCGATCTTTTCAACAAGCTGAATGAGACCAACAAGGGCAAAAACATTTTCTTTTCCCCTTGGAGCATATCATCTGCTTTGGCTCTGATGTACCTGGGTGCAAAAGGCAATACAGCAAGAGAAATGGCAGAGGTAGGTTGCTCTGTGAAGCACACACCCCATATAACACCTGGCTCCTGTACTGGCTGCAAAATTTAGTGTTAGAAAAACTTGCCACCACAATGACAAGGAATGATGGCAGACCACAGACTGTAACAAGTGAATGTTAAATTTTATTCATGTCATAGCAGGTCCCACACTTCTCCTCTAAGACAAAGTGTTCTGTGGGTATCACACACTGAGCACAGAGGTTCTCTGAACCTGACTTCGTCTAAATTATTCTACACATTCTAATTTATCCTGTGATTCTATGATTCTGTTACAGATGAGATATTCCCTTGGAGAAGCAAACAGCTGATGCCAGTGGCTCCTAACTAGTTGGCAGGAGGCTTGCAGATCCTCCCTCTCTCCTCTGGCCAGGATGCCTCTTTCTATCTTGATTTATGCTTTCCTAAACAACTGCCTGATAATCCAGCAGGAAAATAGGAAGAGCTTTCATATCTCCACATCCCCCAACCCTATACTTCCTAATGTGCTGCTCAGCACTACCCAGCACTCTCCTCTGTGTCACCGCATTGCCATTCAGATGCCTTTGACCATTATTGTGGGGACAACCATTTGGGTTTGCCAAACACATTGCTATTGCTGAAAGCAACAGCTGTGGAAGGGGGTTCAGCCTTGCAGCATGCAGACAGGAGCACTGCATCGATGCCGTGGGAGGGGGACAGTGCTATTGTTACTCTATGGGGTTTACATATACTACAGCTTCAGCATTCCTTTGATTAGTCACCTAAGCAGCAGATAGCACAGTGAGTTCTCATGAGGAGCAAACCAAGACAATCATTTGATCCCCATTTGGCTTTAAGTCACACCAGGTCCTTTATGCCTATTTCATATCTGTGGAAAATCTGCTTGCAGGTTCTTCATTTCACTGAAGCAGCAGGAGCTGAAGGCTCTTCTTCTGTGGCCAGACCATCTCGGGGGAGACCAAAGAGAAGAAAAATGGTACCTAATAGAACTGAAATCCCAAGATAAAGAATCTCCAGGATCAAAATGCCCAGATACAGCTTTAGGAGTCCAGTATTCCCTATCTGCACTCCTCTTTAAAGTACAGACCCCAACATAATTCACAACAGGTTCAAGTTCAGTTCCTTTCACTCACTCAAACTCTGAGTAGCATGGAAGGACAAGTCACTGGGATAGTCTGGAAGGTTTGCTATATGGCAAATGAGTTAATCCATTTATAAAGAGAGCCCTGCAAATTGCAGTGGTGGTAAACTTGGAAAAATAAAAAGTAAGAGAGAGGAGACCAAATCCTTCTCCAATATACATCACATCATAGCATGTTTTGAAAACTTCATCCAAAAATGCAATTGCTGAATGTATGGTTTCTCTTTCCAAGGATCCTGAGTACAAGCAAGCTGAAGATATTCACTCTGGCTTCAAAGAGGTCACAACTGCCATTAACAAACCCAGAAGCACCTACTCGCTGAGAAATGCCAACCGCATTTATGTGGAAGAAACCTTCCTATTAGTCCCCGTAAGTTAAATCTCAGAGAGGAGTAAGAAAAGGTGCAAAAATATTTCTCATTTAAATTACTTGCCATCAGTAGAACAGGTTTGAAGCTGACCCTGAACACTGCAAATAAGAGCCCTGGATTCCAGTGATAACTGGAGAATACCATTTGGTCTGCTCACAGTGTTTAAGGATGCATTACCCTGTGACTGTAGGGCAGGGACTCCTTTTCATGCAATATGGCTTTATTATTGGAACACCCAAAATATACAATTGTAAATGAGATATTAAAATAAGCACATCCACAGAATGTGCTCAGCCTTCCTCACTTCTCCAAATAAAAGTGGGAACAAAAGAAGGGAATTTTCTATTCTTTTGTAATTTCTTAACTGTTAACTCAGTGCAACAGAAAGTAACAGGCAAGATACTGCAGTCCTCCAGGCCCAAGAAGCTATTAGGAAGTCCAAGAGCTAATAATTTCCCTTTCAGACTGAAAAATCCTGTATGGTATAGAACTTCCTTTTTTGTTTGTTTATGTTTTTGGGTTTTTTTTCTTTGTTATTTTTCAGAGATACATACAGCTCAGTAAGACCTACTACAAAGCAGAGCCACACAAGGTTAAGTTTAGGACAGCACCAGAACAATCCAGAAAGGAAATCAATGCTTGGGTTGAAAAACAAACTGAGGGTAAGCTGAGCTCAACCCCAACATCTTTCCTCTCCTACTGTCAGCCTGCAATTTCCTTTGGGCCGGTGCCCTTGCTTCCCTACATGCTACTGCAGCAGCCAGGTCATGACTTCTGATATGGACAGTGAACAGAGATGCAGTGGGAGGACAGAGAAAAAGCAGCACTTCAGCAGCTTCAAATACCTGATTGAGACCTCAGTGAGCTCCTTGGGGAGACTCATATTTACTCTGCTGTGCTCTGCATCAGCTGGTCCTCGAGCACAGCTGCTGCCCTGGTGCTGCATCCATGCACCACAGGCAGAACAGACAGAGGGGAGAATACACCTCTGCTGACCAGTGTGCTCCAAGGCGAGGAAGGGTGCCTACCTAGCTGTACCATCCTGCACTGGCCAGAGGCGCTGGCCTCCTTTTACCTGGCATAACCAGCTGGTGAGGCAGTATATGGGTTTCTGCTTGCAGCTGCTTGCCATTAAGCTGTGACTTTTGGGGGGGAAGGAGTCAATGCCTATCAGCTAGGAGGAGAACTGGGCAGAAAACAACTTTGGAAACTGTAAACAAACTAACTGATTTGTATCAGGGGAGTAATTTAGGGAGCAGGGCATGAAGGCATGGACTTCTTCACTAAGGACTTGAACTGAGAAAAAACCCGATCAAAACATCCTCACTGTGCTACACTGGAATGACACCTGACTCTTCTGATTTCAAAAGGCAAAATCAAGAATTTGCTGAGTTCACAAGATGTGGTAAATGCCACCAAACTGGTCCTGGTAAATGCCATTTATTTCAAGGCAGAATGGGAAACAAAATTTCAGGCAGAAAATACAGATCTGCAACCCTTCCGACTGAGCAAGGTAAGCTCCTCCAGTACCCTTCTTACCATAAACAGCCTGGTGACAACAGCTACTGCTGAACTCTTTCCATTTCATAAGTCTTTTAGGTATCCCTGTGGTGACTAGACTCTTTGTGAATAGCTGGTTACAGAAAAATGTATCAGTGGTCAGCTCATGGCAACACCAAGATGCTGCTCATGTAAATGTTAATGAGCTCTAGACAACAGCTACCGCTTCCAAAAGCACAAAAGTCACTTAGGACCTTTTTGTAAAACAGTGCTAAAAGGGCAGATTTTAAAAGCATGATTTTGAGAGTCCAAGCTTCATGGACAGGAACTATATGCCATGTCATGGGTGAGTACGGTACCTGGGCCTCTGTTCTGCACAGACTAGCTACGCGCAAACATACCTGCTCAAATATAGCTGCAACAGGGTACCCTGAATGTGTGCATGGTTGGGCGAGACTAGAAGAAATGTTAATGGCATGTATCCAGATGAGGTGTCAAAGAACTCACATCAAAAGACAAGAGCTCTGTGCAATTTCCACCAGCTGTAGCTTCTGCCTTCTGATTAGCACATATACATCAGCTGCTTCCCTGAACGAAGGGACTTAGGTGTTAAGAGAGGTTACATGCTCCTGCAAAGGTGACTGCTTGCCAGGAACTGCCCTCTTCATGAGCCCCTTTGCTCAGACATTAGTGTTACCTTCTGTAAGGGTTGTGACAGAGAGAGCAATCAGCTAGTCACTTTTTATGGCCAGAGAGAAGAGACTACAGAAAAACTGCACAACACTTGTCCTTTTAAACCATAGCTGCTTCTCTGGTGTAGTGTTGTAAGGCCATGTCCCATACCTGCTCCATCCCCTCATTCCTTGCAGACATGTCTAATTCTCTTCCTCCCTCTTCTGGGGGCTGCTTTGCATGTTTGGGGGAGAAGAGAAAAATCAGTCAGTTCAGCCCCCAACAAAATGCTCTGGGGCAAACACCAAGGTAAGCAATATTGTCCAGTCAAGAAAAGCTTTGGAAAATGAATGACAGATCACTCTTGTAAAAGCTGCTTACAAAAGTTTCCTCTCCCTTCACTGCAGTCAGTCATCATCATCCTTCTTTTCAAGGAAGGATTTCTTACTTATAAATAAATATTTTACAGAACAAGACCAAGCCTGTGAAGATGATGTACATGAGACATACATTTCCAGTTCTTATCATGGAAACAATGAATTTCAAAATGATTGAGTTGCCATATGTGAACCACGAACTCAGTATGTTTATCCTCCTTCCCGATGACATCAAAGACAGCACTACAGGTCTCGAACAGGTAAAAAAGTATGCTACATCTATTTTGTATCACCACCCAGTCATAAAAATAAGGACAGGCTGGGAACCATATTTCCCCCCTAGAGGATATATGCTGTTTGATCTCCTCCACTAGCTGAATTGATTTCCTTTAATACTTATCTAATCCCAAGAAAGTTCCTCCACACTGAGTGCTCTTAGTTTGGTAAGAACTGAAGACAGTCAACACTGTGCATAATCAGATGCCTAGGTCTTCAACAGCCCCATGACTGACACCCAACACTACATGATCTGTAAGGGTTAAATCTTCCCTCATTGCACCTTCAGGAGGGACAGTACTGCACAAGTAGTCACAGCCTCTTCCTGAGGTAATAGACACCTCTTCTCCATGGCCTGGAAGTTTATTCACCAACTTGTTCTCGTTCTGTTTGCTCCTCGCCTCCCCACTCCCTCCCTTTGTTCACTGTCTGAAAAACTAGGATTTTGGTGAGACTGCATTTGCTGCAATAATGAGATCTGCCACTGTAGTTACTATAATTGCAAGACTGTTAAATTCTTGGTGTCTGTCACGTCAAGAATACCAGTCACTGCTCTTCTCCATTTAATCTGAGCTGAACCCTGGTGACATAGTGCCCAGGACACAGAGTGGCAGTAAAAGACTTTGCTGGAAGCAATTTGTTTTAAAACTGCCAAGGGAATATATGCAATATTAACACCTGTTTCTATGGAACTGGACTAAACCACCTGCTGCACAGCTGACAATTTCCCAGCAATTACCTTCACAGCAAGACTGAATTAAAGGAGTAGAAAGAACTACCTCAGGGGATGGCAGCTGCAGGTGTTGAGTGCCTTATCTTTCTTTTGCAATGAATTTGGCAGGGGTGGTACTCAGCATTAAGTCTCAAATGTTTGTTGTACACCCTGCCTCTGATCATCAGTAAAAGCAATTTATATTTCATGCTTTCAGTTAAATGTTAAATTTGCCATTTTAAACCTGTTTAATTCATTAAATTGCCATACAATTGATTAATTCATAGCTAATTAATTGTTTTTTCCTCGCAAACAACAAATTCCTTCTCTTTCTTAAATGATAGCTGGAAAGAGAGCTGACATATGAGAAGCTGTCTGAATGGACTGATTCCAAGAAGATGACTGAAACCGCTGTGGATCTGTACTTACCTAAGTTCACAATGGAGGAGAGATATGACATCACTGATAAGCTGGGCAGCATGGGAATGCACAGTGCCTTCAGCAGCAATTCTGATTTCAGTGGAATGGCTGAGAAGGGTGATCTGTTTATCTCCAAAGTTATTCACAAGTCTTTTGTTGCAGTTGATGAGAAAGGCACTGAGGCAGCTGCTGCTACTGTAATTGCAGGATTAACAAGTCCATTTTTTCCCCATGTTGTGAAATTTAAGGTTGACCACCCTTTCCACTTCTTCATCAGGCACAACAAATCCAAGAGCATCCTCTTTTTTGGCAGGCTCTGCTCTCCCTAGAATGAGTTATTACTTGCTCCCAGACAGCACCCAAGGTTCACTGTTCAATGGAAAAATGTGAACTGCAATGTTAAAAGCTCAACCTTAAGCCATGTTGCCATATGTACTGAAATATATGTCCTTTTTCTCCCCAAACCCCACCCCATGCCAGTAAGGCAGCAGCCAGAGACCACCCTGTGCTGCAAAGATCATCCCTCTACTGCTCCTTTCCATTGTCCTGATGAGACAGCCCTCCACAGAAAACAGAGTGCAGAATTTTGCTCCCTGCTCCTTGCAGAAGACCTGCTCTTCTGGCTTTGTTGTTTGAGAGTAAGGTGGAGCCATAAAAGCCCTCTGCACACAGGCCATCATCTGGCCCCATGCCAAGTGCTGACTTCAAGGGAAACACAGTTCATCCTCTTGAATGTCCCAGAGAGGAAAAAAATCCCTGAAAGAAAAAAAAACAAACCTGTAGAATTCTATATGCTCTCTTTTCCTCACTGGGAAACCTGCATTTGCATTACAATGCAGTTTCCTTATGTTTATTTCAAATTTAAAGACTGTTGGAAATTATCAAAATTTAATACAAGCCCAGAATAATCTCAAAATGCCCCTTACCTTCCCCTGTCTCCTCACCGTGTGTATACAGACACATTACATTCATTCTTTCCTGCCCTTGCAGCTTCATGAAAAAATGAGGCAGTGAGGGAAAATGGTCGAGCCTTTAACATTTAATTGCTGACTTTTAATCACCTTGCATTTTTCCCTTGTTTTTCTAAACTTTGTAGGTTAAAGGTTGCTGAGAGTTCCAGTCAGCAAAAATGCTAAGAAAACTATGAGCAACATGCTTCTTGCTACCTCTTATTGATATGCAATCTAAAACCTCCAGAATTCCAATCTGCTTAATTTAACCTAATTATACCTGTTTCCTGGCTAATATCTGCACAGTTTCCTTGTTACCTGTATCACTAATCAGTGTATGATTTATGTAATGATTTATGATGAATTATGTAACTTATGAGTGCATCTCAGCAAAGATAGTCATGGTATTGACAGAAACACCAGTGAGATTTTGGCCGATGCTTTACTTCATAATTTTACCATGATCCACATGTAATCCAATAAATGAACTTGGAGCTGTGTTTGTGTTATTCAAGACACTGACTCGCTTGGTTCTCTTAGAGCATCATGTAAGGTGCATGGCTAGAGCACGTTTCCATTCTTGCCATTCCAAATCAAACCAATTGACAAAGCTGACACACTTAGCGTCTTAATTCCACTAGCCTTCAAACAGCCCTGAAAACACTGTTATTCAGCATGTTATCCAAGGCATTTACTAAGCATACCAAATCAAATTACTCTGTGATGAGCAAGTTTTTGCTCACTGAGTCAAGGCATATGAACCTTTCTTTTTTAAGCTTTCAGTTTCCCATTTTTGACCATTGCTTATTGCACTATCACACCCCACACACACACCCCCACACACCACGGGACCTACTCAGGAGGCTTGTTTTCCCATCAGAGCACACTAGAAATAAAAAGTCTGGCTAGAGCCTATAGCCCAGAAGAGCAGCTTCCAAATATCCTTTTTGCCCATGTACAATAGTGAACAAGCATTGCTGCACTGGCAACATCAGTTCCCTCCATTGGCTTGGGAGGGCAGCAGTCGTGCTTTCCTGTGGCCATGAAGAATACCATAAAGTTTTGTAGCCATTCCAGTACTCAGCAACCACATATCAGAGAACATTATCTAAGGCAACAAGATTTGAATGCAGGAGGGAAAATGTAAAAACATTTACTCTCAGCAAAATTCCACCTATAATTACAACTCACTCCATCTCCACAAAAGAAATTCTATTTGGAAATACATCTCCACCCAACAAAGTATACCTGCATCCTCTTCCCCGTACAAAGTGCTGCTTCTAAAATCAGTGCCCTCCCTTGCCTGTAACCCTCAGCTCAGAGTTCAGCCATCTGTCATCCAGGACCTATACTGGTACAGCCCAGTTGTGTGCTATTGACTCAGCTTTACTAAGAAGTTTGTTGTTTAGGTGTGGAAAACCACACAAGCGAAGGCCATACAAAAAAAAAAAAAAGTAAAAACATGAACAGAGAAGTTACTGTCAGGATGGTGTGGTCAGAATAGCAAGGTTACAGGAGGAGAAACACTTGCAAGAGGAGGTATAAAATCTCAATTTAAAAAGAAGTGAAGAATTGGAAGACACCTAGCAACATGAAGGCTGAGCCTCTTCTAGGCAGCAACAAAGACTAGCCCTCCTCCACTTGAGTGATGCCTGGCCAGCAAAGACTCGTCAGGGTGGTAAGCATGTTAATTCTTAGCCTGGTAGCATGTTAACCCTATCTCTCTGCTGTATGTATTAAAAAATAAATAATTACTGGGAGCACCTAAATTGTGTATACCCAGTTTGAAGAGTCACTTCATGTAAGAGCAAAAGTTGCCCAAAGAGGTGGGAAGAGTTCTATGCCAAACCAAATGAAAGGTTTTCCCATGCTAATTTTTGTGGATCCCCTCATTCATACCACATTGCAGGGCTCTGCAAAGCAGTACCACTGAGGCTCTCTGAGAACTATGGCACAGTGTCTGCCAGATGGTGAGAGGTGCAAAGGGTCAAACAGGCTGGTTTTGGTACCAAGTTACTCCCAGTCTAAGCTTTGCTTGGGAGATGATGCCAAAGAGCATACCTTCCAGTATAAGACATACTTGGGATGCAGGTGAAAAGGGTGGAGGAGAAGCAAAGGAACCCCTCCAGGGGGAAACACTGTTTAGAACTCAGCTACTGCAAGCAACACTAGAAGCTGCTTCATTTGTGCCTCCCTGTTCTATTTTCATGGTAACAAGCGTCTGGCTCTCAAGTGAGGCTACCCTTACAGAACCACAGAATCGTTCAGGCTAGAAGTGACCACTTGAGATCATCTGGTCCACACCCCTGCGCAAGTAGGGTCAGGTAGTGCAGGTTGCACAGGACCATATTCAGTTGGGTTTTGTATATCTGCCTCCACCAATGGTGACTACACAACCTCTCCAGGGAAGCTGTGCCAGTGTTTGACCATTCTCACAGTAAACATGTTTTCTTGTCTTCAGATTGAATTTCATATCTTTTATCTGTGCCTGTTGCCTCTTGTCCTCTCACTGAGCACTGCTGAGAACAGTCTGGTTCCTTCTTCTTTGTTACACCCCATAAGGTATTTATGCACATAGATAAGATCTCCCTGAGCTTTCTTTTCTCCAGGCTGTAAGTCCCAACTCTCTCAGCCTCTCCTCATATGAAAGATGCTCTGCTCCCTTAATTATCTTTGTGGCCCTGTTTAGGTGGAAGATATGGAAAACTGTATCTTTCTTATACTGAAGAGCCCAGAACTGGACACAGCACTCCAGCCATGGTCTCATCAGGTCTGAGCAGAGAGGGACCTCCGTCAACCTGCTGGCAACACTCACCCTTATGCAGCCCATGATGTTGTTGGTCTTCTTTGCTGTGACAGTGCACAGCTGCCTCATGGTCAGCTTGTTTTCCACCAGGACCCCAGGGTCCTTCTCTGCAGAGTTGCTTTCCAGCCAGTCAGTCCCCAGTGTGTGCTGATGCCTAGTGTTATTCCTCCCCAGATGCAGAACTTTGTGTTTCCCCTTGTTGAACTTCACAAGATTCCCCTCCTCCCAATTCTCCACTGTGTCCAGGTCCTTCTGAATGGCTGCAAAACCCTTCAGTGTATCAGCCACTCCTCCCAGTTCTCTGTTGTTTCCAAACTTGCTGAGGGTACACTCTGTCCCAGCATCCTGGTCTTTAATGAAGATGTTAAACAGTACTGGCCCCACTATCGGCCCCTGGGGTACACCACTAAAGACTTGACGCCAGCTGGACTTTTTGCCACTGATCACAACCCTCCAGGCCTGGCTGGGTTCACTTATCTAACTTATACTTTGTTAGTTTGTCCATGAGGATGTTATAGAAGACAATGTGAAAAGCTGTACTAAAGTAAAGGTAAGTAAAATCCACTGTTCTCCCCTCATCCATCAAGCTAATTAACTCATTCTGGGAGGTTATCAGGTTGGTTAAGCATGAGTTCCCCTTCATAAATCCATGCTGACTACTCTTGATCAACTTCTTGTCCGTCATGCATTTGGAAATGGTTTCCATGAGGATATTCTCCATCACCATCCCAGGGACTGAGGTCAGGCTCATGGGCCTGTAGTTCCCCAAATCTTTTGAAGTCAGCTGTGACGTTTTCCCTCTTGCAGTCTTCAGGAACTTTTTCCATTCACCATGGCCTTTCAAAGATAATTGAGAGAAGCCTCACAGTGACATCAGCCAGCTCCCGCAGCACTTGTGGGTGTAAGTCATCAGGCCCCAAGGACTTATGTATGCTCTATTTCTTTAAACGCTCCTGAACCTGGTGTTCCTCTGCTAAGAGTAAGTCTTTCTCTTTCCAGACTTTTCACTCTAGTCTCAGGCATTCCTGAAGGGCAATTTTACCAGTAAAGACTAAGGTACAGAAGGTATTGAGTACCTTGGCCTTTTCCGTGTCCTCTGTCAGTGTTTCCCCTGCACTATTCAGAAGCGGGCCCATATTTTCCCCAGTCTTTTTGTCTTGTACTTATAGACTCTTCCTGCTGCTCTTCACATCCCTTGCCAGATTCCATACCAGGTCAACTCTGAGTTTCCTAACCCTATCTCTGCAAGATCAGACAGCAACTCTATACTCCTTCTGGGTCACCTCCCTTGCTTCCACATCTTACATGCCTCCTTTTTATGTCTGAATTCAGTTAGGAACTCCTTGCTCATCCATGCAGGCCTCCTGCCATATTTGCTGGATTTCCTACTTGTCAGAATGGACCATTCTTGAGCTTGGAGGAGGTGATTCTTGAATATCAACCAGCTCTCCTGGACTCCTCTTCTCTCCAGGGCCATATCCCACAGGATTCTTCCAAGCAAACCTCTGAAGGTCTCTGAGAACCAGGGCTGTAGTCCTGCTTTTTGCCCTGCTCCTTGCTCTTAGGATCCTGAGCTCCATCATCTCATGGTCACTGCAGCCTTGGCTTCTGACTTTCACATCCATGGCCAGTTCTTCCTTATTTCTCAGATTCAGGTCCAGCACAGCATCATCGCTTGTTGGCTCCTCAATCGCTTGTGCGAGGAAGTTGACATCAATGTAATCTAGAAATCCCCTAGACTGCTTGAGCCCTAAAGTATTGTTCTTCAAGCAGAAATCAGGGTGGTCCCCCTTAAGGACCAGGCTTCTTTCAGTTCTTTGAAGAAGGCCTCATCTACTTCCTAATCAGGAAGTCTATAGCAGATACCTACTACAACAGCACCTGGGTTGGCGGGCCCACTAATCTTGACCCATAAGCTCTCGACTGGCTCCCGACCAGTGCCAAGGCAGAGCTCCATGCATTCCATCTGCTCTCTCACACAAAGAGCAACTCCCTCTCCTTGCCTTTCAGCCTGTCCTTCCTGAAAAGCCTGTAACCCTCCACTGCAGCACTCCGGTCATGTGACCTATCCCACCATGTCTCCATGATCCCAATGAGGCCATAGCCCTGTAACCACACACAAACTTCTAACTGCTCCTCTTTGTTGCCCATGCTGCCTGCACTAGTATAGTGGCATTTGTCAGAGGCACCCAAGCCTGCCAATTCCTCTGTTTGGGGCTGAGACGTTTTCCCTTAAGGCTCTTCATTCTTTACATGCCTATGCTTGAAGTTATTCCACTTTAGCTGTTCTGTTAATTGCTATGTCCCTCCTGTTCTCATCACCCCAGGCCCTTGGCATGCCTACCACATTCACAACCTCCTTTTTTGTTGAGGAATCAATCACTCCTCCATCCATTTCTAGTTTAAAACTCTGCTTAGGAGGTTGGCCAGCCACTTGACAAAGATACTTTTCCCTCTTCAGTCAGGTGGATCTCTTCTCTTCCAAGAAGCTGGTGACCCTCAGAGAGGTCCCAAGGCCAGAGGCCAAACTGAATCCCTGCTGCTGACAACAGCAGTGCAATGAACTGTTAACCCATAGGATCTGTCAAGTCCTCCTCGGGCCCATCCACCTCACCAGCAGGACTGAAGGGAGCACCACCTGGGCTCCCATGCCCTTGACCACTTCCCCCAGAGCCCTGTAGTCACATTTCGTACTTCCTAGGTCACCCCTGGCAGTATCATTTGTGCCTACGTGGAAGAGCAGCAGGGGGAGGGACAGATGAGCCTCAGTAGCCTCTCTAAACCATCCCAAATCTATGCTCCTAGCAAGCAGGAAATCTATACAGATGACAAATTAGGTCAAGAGATGTGGGCCACGCCTGCTGCAGTTACTTTCACACCTCACATATGTTAATGGCCTTTGAGATCTGGAAGGTGCATCTGCCAGTGCTGGAAATTACAAAAAGTTGCAAGTCTTTTAGTTACCATGGTTTTGCAATTATTTCCCCCTGTTAGGTTGGGATGCCACACTTGGATATAGCAAGGGAGAGAGTCCTGGGAATTCGAATTTCCAGTGCAATGTGCTAACCATGCTTGCTGTTGTTGTTCCAGAAGGTCTGTGGGCTCCTGGAGATGACAGGCTGGCAGGCAACAGGCTTGGATGGGGGAAGGGAAGAGAAGACAGATCTGGGGCAGAGCAGCTCCTACGCCAGGAACAGGTCATGGTGTTGCAATGCTCCTGTAAGCAAGGTCTCTGCCAAAGCACTGTCCTTTCTCTCTCGTCTGCCACAAAGGGTTGCTTGTTGCTTTTGCAAGATGGTTCCATTTTAGTCTTCCATACTGGGGAAAATGCTATTTAATCACCTTTCTGAAATACTCCAAGGTAGACAACTAATTGTTGCTACATGACTGCATTTCCAAATAAATGCTTTCAAGAAGCCCTGGGTTTGTTCTATGTCATCAAAATTTGTAACTTCAGGTCCATGAACTCTGCCGTGAAATGTCCCAGGACTTTGAAAACTAAAGAAAGAAGTATTTACAGGAATCTGCTGAGATAAGCCTCAATACAAACATATTGTGAGCATGGACTGCTTGTCACTTAGTGATGCCATGCCTGTCAAAACACAGTAGATTAACATGTTTTCAGTTTATCCTACAATGAAAGATGGGGCTTTTCCCTACCAGTGCAAATCTCAGATTCATAAAATAATCCCTGGCACCTCTATGGTACACTGACCTCATGACAAGCAGAAATGGCAGACACAGCACACAATAATAAAGACAAGAAAGTTTACAGTGCTGGTGTAATGTTAGTATTCAAGACAAGGACACATAAAAAAGACCCTGCTTCAGAACTGAAATGCAAATGCATCCATATTTTTAAAGGTTTTATTTTGCCATCTGTAACAGACACAAGAAAATCCTTTTAAAATGTTATTTATAGTCCAACCCTTTAGAGTTCTATTGCAACAGATGTGATATTTGGTCTCATTTTCTTCCAGGGTGACATAGCTGAATGGGACATCCTGCAGAGTAAAAAATCTGTAATTGGACTGATTGTAAATTGTGCTGCTTTTTACTAGATGTAACTGAAAGAGAATTGATCTTCAAGAAATGCCCAAATGGTCCACTCAGAGTGGACCATTTACAGAGTACAGGTATGGGAGTTCAACAATCAAACAGGCAGAAAGATACCTCACATCCATGCTGAGCAAGATGGGGATGAAAGATGTCTTCAAAAAGGGTCAAAATGACCTCATCAGTATGCCAGAGAAAGAGGACTGGTTTTATCAAAAGACTTTTTATGACCTTTTTTCAGAGGTCAATCCACTTGAGGTCAACAAGTCAGGCACTGTGATGCCGTGAAACCTTGTTTCTACCATTGTGGTTGCAGCAATTCACTGTTTCCTCTCACTATTTCCATCTGGCACAGCAAAGCCAAGAGCACCTCTTCTTTGGCCATTTTGCTCCCCCTTGAAACTCCACTCTCTCTTACTAAACAGGATCTTGCAGCAGCAAGAGTCTACCACAAAGAGTGTCTACACAGTTTGGGTACCCTTTCTTCATTTTCCTGTATTTTTGGCCAATCTTTGTAGCTTGTAGTGCCAGTAACTGTTGTTTGGGTTTTTTTCTTCTCTTACTCATTTAGCTAAAAAATAGACAACAGCAGTTTTAGATACATAGCAGAAACATTTCTTAAGCACATAACTAAACATAATAATGTCTAATACACTGCCGAAGCAAGAAAGAGGCACAAAACCTGCATGCACTTAAAAAAAAAGCGTGAAAAAAGAGAGGCACATATATCACTCTAGAAACCTTGTATGGCATATGTACCAGCCAGATCTGAAGTGAATATAAGCACACAAATGTAATTCTAGTTCAAAATATGGACTTGTGCTCCTTATACTGATGCTTTTTCTCTATAGGTTGACTGCATGCTGGTAATTGGTTTACTCTGCATGTGTCATACTAGTGGGCAGAGGCCATTCCTAACTAACCATAAATGTTGCAGAAAAGACATACAATGATTGCAAAGGAAATTTAGCAATGCAACTGAATCTAAGTCACACAGATAAGAGCAGAGTAAACCAGCAGAATTGCTAATTACACTTGTTTAAAGTAAAACATTTGTGTACATGTAACTTTTGTATTACACCTTCACTGATATTCAATTTTACACATTTTGCTGTTTTGGCTCTCTACTCCAAAACAGCAGTTTCAGTAAAAGAAATCATTACAAGCAGAGCTTCCAAGCAGTTTTGTAGCTTTTGGTGGATGATCCAAACTCCCTTAGTCCATCACAGGGGAATAATAAGCTCAGTACAGTTAGGGCCTCTAGGTGTCTAAAGCAACTTCATCTCCTCTGCTAGGAGCAGCAGTCTCTTTAAAACAACATCCACCAGTTCAAATGAGTCCAGCATCCACTCTTATTTCATGACCTATTTTAGGGGACTGTGTAAATACCTTCTGAGCTTCCTTTGTGATCTGCTTTCTGGAAGAGAAGAGCAGAAATGTAAAATATCACAAAATAAGGGCTTTATGTGACCTGAGGGCTGCAGGTATTCAAATTCTTCCCCTCTCAGATTTAACCACAGGATGAATGAGACTAACAGACTATATCAGTATTCCCTTTTAGCCATATCTTTGAGATTAGTTTCTATTAATTTCCCCAGTTTTTAGAGTAAAAAGAAAAGGAAGCTGTAAAATTATTTCAACGTGTCCCTCACCAACACAGGGTGGTTGAATTTTTTTACTGCAATTCCTACATTTTTTTGCAGGGCAAACGCCAAGGTTGTGGAGGACATTTGTGGGAGAAAGGCATACTGGCTTTCATATTTCAAGACATTTATCCACTAACAGTGGCCTTGAACTGAGGAGGTCTCTCTCTAAGTTCTGAAAGAGGTGATAGAGAGGAGAAGCAGGAATAAATGGGGGAACATGCACATTAATACAAGAAGAGGATGTAGAGAAGAAAAGGGAGGTGCAAACGTTTCTATGTTTCCCAAACTATTCACTGCCTCATAGACTGCTACTGATCCTGACTGAAGACAGATCTTAACTCTTCTGTCCCTCAGGATTTCAGGTAGTGTAAATATTCATACCAAAATAACTAGCTTTACTTTGGAAGTCTTACAAATTCACATTAAATTCTTTGGAACTGAGCAGTTAAATAATGGCATAAAAGTTACCCAGGGGATGGGAGGGCTCATCTTTTAGTACAAAGTGTAGCCCTTAGGAAAACCCTGTGCCAAGGCACAGTGGTCAGAATGCAAGCCCAGGCTGGGCAAAACCTACACAGCCTGGGAGGGCAGAAAGTTTCCTCACCTGTAGGAAGGGTGCCTTAATCACTAGGCTACTAGTTGATTTAAGGTCAGAGGACTGAGAACAGGCTGCAAGAGAGAATACACTCCTACTGATCCTGGAATTGGATACACAAGACAGCATGACTGTAGCACAGTGTTTTGGATGCTCAGCATGGGGTGTATTAGTTCAAGCCTCTGGTTTATTAATATCAAATAACTACTGGATCAGGCATCCAGACTTTTCTTTACCCAGATGACTAAAGTGGCTAGTAGATGAGAGAACCTCACAGAAACACACACATGTTCTCTCTCTCAAGCCTGAGAAATGCTTGATTGCTTGATGCAGATTTGGTTCAGGTACTTTCTGGGAACAGGAGATGGAGATGTCAGTTTGCAATTCTTCAGGCAAAAATGTTCAGCTCAGCCCTCTTTCCTAGATATGCTCTGGGAGCATCAGCATCTCCAGGCACAGCACTAAGAGGTACCTGATTTAAAGGTCCTAAAAATGCTTAAGTATGAGCTAGGCTGCAGGGCATTCACCTTTGAAGCACTCCTGAGAATGATTCAAAGCAGTTGTGGAGCCCTGGAAGGCTTTGAAATCAAAACTCCAGGATCCCAGAGGCTCCAGGCATCTCTAAGACTGCATGGCAATGGTCTTTGAGGACTGCAGTTTTTGATTTAAGCATGCAAATTTGGGGTGAAGACAGATTTTAATGTCCAGTTGCTTTTGTTGATCTTAACATTTCACTTGATGCCATCTCACCCTGCCTTTAATACATGTTTTAGTAGTACTTATACTGATGAAGGCAATGGAAACTTCTGAATTTAACCTGATATTTATCAGCAGTGTTAGATTGATCTAAAACATGCTAATAAGAAGCACAGGTTTGTTCTAGATCCATGTATGGAAAGTCAGTTTAGTCCTGGGGCTGGTTTTTTTTTTGTTTGCTTTGGTTTTGTCCTATAAAAACATATTTGGAAAAAGAAGCAGAACAAGGATGGAAAATCTGCAGTTTCTGATAAGCCAGCAGAAAACTAGGGAAAATTTGTTGTTGTTGAAAACAGGGACTATTTGGGGTTGTATGTAAGATATAAGAGTTTACTTGAAAAACAGTAATTTACAAATCCAGCTACAGCTTCCAAATATGGGTTTACCTACACCAAGAACATATAAAAGTCTATAGATCTCTAGTAGCCTTCAAGAGACATGCAGTGAATCGCAAAAATTCACCATGCTTTTTTTCAGCAGAAAAAGTAGCACAGAAAGTTAAAGAAATAGAAAAAACCTCAAAGCAGCACAGTGAGAAATGATTGTGTTTCACTCTGTCAGAATTGAAGAATAATTCTATGAAACTTAAGCAAATGGGGTTTTGAAACAAGTTTGGTCTGTGAAAACATTCCTAGCTAAAATTGTGCTCATCTGATGAAGAATAAATAAAAAAGCTGAGAACATTGAGAAGTGATGGAGAAGGGAGAAATAATGCAGGTCTTAAAAAGAGACCCACTAGCCGACTGTACTTTGTCTCTGTGAACTATTTTACCCATTACAGGGATACCCTCACACTGTATTTGAGAGGGTGCAGAAAATCTCCCACTAGCAGCTTTGCATTTTTTAAAAGAAGTGTAGAAGCAGTCATCACCTCTCTCTGACACTCATTTGTCTCAGGCTGCATCAATGGAGTCTCTCTCATTGTCAACCAACACCTTCACTCTGGACCTTTACAAACAGCTGAATGAAATTTCCAAAGACCAAAACATTTTCTTTTCTCCTTGGAGTATTGCAACTGCTCTCGCCATGGTCTACCTGGGTGCAAAAGGTGACACTGCAACCCAGATGGCTGAGGTAAGCTCTGAAATTAGCAGTATATCACCTTACAGGTGGTTCCCACATAAATTACATTATTCGTCTGCCTATGGGGAACAGAAAGGAACAACATGGGAGAACAGTAACCTCCCATAATGTTGGGTACAGAAAATAACCCCACTCATGCTGCCAGCAGTCCGGCAGGTCACTGTTCTTCCACTTTATTTCCAAGATCTCCCTGCTCTGCGCTACCCCTATGTTTAGCTTACAGTTACAGTTCCCGGAGCATTGCAAGTGGTCTGCCAGAGGGAAGTTACTGACATTTGAGACTACTGCTGGTCTTGCTTGGAACTCTACCTTCTATTTTAATTGCCTTTTGAACAGAGTAATTCACCTGATATAGTGCACAAATAGTAACAGACAGCTTTATTAGCAAAATTAATATGGAGACAAGATAATCTAGAAAAAGGAGTGCCAGAGATACAATCACTGCCTCTAGACCCCAGCTGGTTCTGGAAGCAGTATATCTGCTTTCTAATACTGCATACCAAAGTTAGTGAGCTCTCCTGAACACATGTTGGGCTGACAGGAGCAGTACAAATACCTTTGCTTGTGACATAGTCCATAAATAAGGTAATCCTCCCACGAATAATGAAGACATACTAGTACTGAAAATATGATTTCACTTATGCATGCTTTAGCAGAACTTTCCAGTCTTGTACTTTTTCAGGTTATATGCATTTACTTAAACATATTAAATGTATAATTTTACATTGCTGTCACAGTAGTAAGACTCTGAATTGCACTATGTTCTTTGTTGTGCTTGGTCATTATCTGAAAATAAATTCCATGTAGCCAAGCATGAACTGACCATTTATCTAAATAAATTTGTATTTGAGCCATGATATTGACCTATTATTAAGCAGCAAATTGACTAAAGTCTATATAATAATGATACAGTTATAGAGACTAAATCAAGAGTAAAGTCTTGTCCTCTTAATAGGCTAACTGTCATTAGGCATGACTGGTGAATTACAATAGAAAACTAACATGATTGCATAACACTTGGGCACATTTATCTTAAAAAAAACAGGCTGTCTTTATGAACTTATCATCATCACAGGTTCTTCATTTTAACCAGACTGCAGGAGAAGAAGGTTCGCCTGAGACAACAAGGCCTTCTCTGGGGAGACCAAAGAAAAGAAAGATGGTATTTATTACAACAAAAGACTCAGAGAAAAAAAATCTCTGAGAAAGGGATAGTTCATCACAACTACTGCTTTAGCCTTCTAACATTTGCTTGTCTTCAGTCTGTATCTACTGTCTCACTTCAGTAAGATCTATACACAGAAAGAGAAATAGCAAACAAGCAGATAATATTACCAGGCCTTCAAAAGCATTTTGATTGACCCTTATACTGTGTTACTTGGTTTTAGCTGGTCTATGCCAATATCAACAAGTCAACTGTCCTAATGTGCTTAGGACAATTCTCTCTCTTATCAGCTTCAGATTTTTTCTTCTGTAGTGAATAACAACTACTGCATTCACACCTGACTCCAGCCCTATCCAATTTTTTCCCCTTCCACCTTTTTCATGCATGGACACATCAGGCAAACAAAATCCCTCTTTAAGCTAACACATGCTGATTCACCCTTGTTCATCATCTCCCCAGAGACTTGCCACCAGGAGGAACTGCCCAGATCTTTTCATCAAATGAACTCCCTAAGCACCAAAAAGCCTGTAAACTCAAACAAGCCATGTTTCTTTAGCACAGAAACTAAAAGAAAGATCAAAGAAACCAGATTAGTCAAATTGAAATAAAAGGGGGGAGGGGGGAGGTTATATCTTTCTCTCCCTAGGTGGCAGGGGATGAATCTTCAAGATGAATCATTACATCCTCATTCATTTTAGCAACTCGCTGACTTTGTGAGTTGTAGCAAAGTCTGCCTAATCTGGTCCTTCAGGTATTTCCCTCCATTATCTCTTCAGTCTGTTACCAGGCCCTTGCAAAAGCCAACCTCTTCTATCCTGTGGCCTCTGGTTTATTGAATTCTTTCCCAGGTGTCCCCTTCCTAGCAGCCCATGTCTCAGCATGAGTGAAAAAAGATGGAAGGAATGGCACCTGACCAGCCTTATGACAAGTCACCATGAGTCAGTGGCACAGACTCTCAGTGTCTCACATGCAGGGCATGGTATATGCCCTGGAGGAGGAGACTGCACCCAAGCAGCTGGAGGGGAGCAGCGGACAGGTAGCAGCTTATTCCTCCATTAGTGAAGCAACAGCTGGCAAGCAAGCTGATGTTCCCTAAAACCATCAACATTGACATCCAGGACAAGCTCCCTCCAAAATCCAAACAGCAACAGCAAAATTTGTGTGAAAACAGAAAATCTGAATAGTTGGTAAGGCCATACCCTGAGATTAGCGTCTGTCAGAACAGAGCACCTCCTCAAAAGCTGCAAGGCTGCCTTGATGGGTCCTTGTGACACTGAAAATTAGGCCTGACCATGACTGAAATGAGGAGATTCAACTGCCTGGGCGCACCATCAGCTGATGTCCCCAAACACCTACACAGCACTGCAGAAACAGATGATTGCCCTACAGATGGAAAACAATTTATCCAGTTATACATAGTGCTGCAAACATGCAACATAAAAAAAGGGCTCCATGCCTGTCTTGGTTTTGGCTGGGATGTTAATTTTCTTTCTAGTAGCTGGTACAGCATGTTTTGGATCTAGTGTGAGAATAATGTCATAACACACTGATGTTTTAGTTGTTGCTAAGTAGCTCTTATCCTAAGTTAAGGATATTTTAATTTCCCATGCTCTGCCAGCAAGCAGGTGTACAAGATGCTGGGAGGGAGCATGGCCAGGACAGCTGACCTGAGCTAACCAAAGGGATAGTCCATACCATAGAACATCATGTTCAGTATATAAACTGGGTGGAGTTGGCCAGGAGGGGCTGGTCACTGCTCAGGCATCGGTCAGTGGGTGGTGAGCAATTACATTGTGCATCACTTGTCTTTTCTTGGGTTTTATTTCTCTCTCTTTTTGTTATATTCCTTTTCATTGCAATTATTGTTATTGTTAGTATATTTTATTATTACTGTTATTATTATATTTTAGTTTAGTTATTAAACTGTTCTTATCTCAACCCACGAGTTTCACTTTTCTTCCTGATTGTCCTCCCCATCCCACTGGGAGTGGGAGGAGTAAGCTAGTGGCTGCATGGTGCTTAGTTGCTGGTTGGGGTTAAATGTCAACAATCCCCTGAAATTCCTTTTTAATTAAAACAACCTCGGCATTTTAAATAACCACAGCAGGTGCAACACTTCAAACAGAAAGAAAAAAAAATATTCTATATTGATTGGTGTCTCTTTCCAAGGATCCTGAGCACAAGCAAGCTGAAAACATCCACTCTGGTTTCAAAGAGCTCCTGTCTGCCATCAACAAACCCAGCAGCAACTACTTGCTGAAGAGTGCCAACCGACTGTATGAGGAAAAGACCTACCCGTTACTGCCCGTGAGTTGAACATTTTTACTTAAGAATATTTTGATGTTAAGAGGGATTGTCAACAGACATGATAAAAATTTTCCACGTGATAGCACTGTGGTTTCAGAGAACATGAGGACAGCCATTTGGGGCTAGCCTTCCACAGACAAGAGGTCCATTTGTTTCCAACAGTGGTCAACAGTTTAGGAAGTATATGGGAACAAGGCACACAGTCTAGTGATGCTTCTCCAAAATCTGCTCTGGTCACCAAGTGATGTGCAGCTCAGGGACTTCCCGAGCCAGAGGGCATGTCTACTTAATAGACCTTGATGAGCTGTTCTCTCATGAATTTGCAGACTTGCCTTTTGAATCTACCACAACCCTCAGCAGCAGGAGTTCCACAGCTGAACTACAGGGGGTACCTGTGTTTTTTGAGCCTGCTACCTGTTGGCATCATTATTAGTTTGTTTTTCCTCTAAAGGATGCTTCTCCATGTTTCAGTCATCCTTGTCCCCTGTCTCTGAATCTTTTATACTCTAGCATTTTTGAGACTGGGAAGGCCCATGCTGCATAGAGAACTCAGACAATGGGCACACCATAGCTTTATACAGTGGCATTCTAATATTCTCTTTTTTGTTCCCTACTCCTTTCTTTGTAACTCTTAAAATTGTATTTGCTTTTTTGGCTGCTATCAGGCAGATTTTTTTCATGCAGCTGTCCATTTTAGCTTCAAAACTCATTCCTGAACAGTAATAATCACTCTCTATAGCATACCCTTCACTGGATCATTTATAATTGTTTTAATAAATATATATATTAATGTAAATATTTAGACCTGTATTTTACAGAATAAACATTTTAGCACAAATCCCAGCACGTATCCCTGTGGTAATCCAGCCTTCACTGTGAACACTACTTCCTCCTACTCTTGGTTTTCAGTCATTTATATAAACAACACCTATCTGTGTGGGCCCATAGATGCTCAGCCTTTGTTGAGAAGTCTTACAAAATGCTTTTTGGTAATCCAGATAGACTGTAATGGCTCAATCTTCTTACTCAAATGCTTCCTGACACCTTCAAAAAAACTCTAACAGGTTTGTGATTTAGGACTTCCTATTACAAAATGCTGCTGACACTCCTCCAATATGTCACATTTAACCATACGCCCACTAGAGCTATTCACTCACCCCGTACAGACTCACTAGTTTGTAATTACCTGTATCTTTGAAATCTTTTAAAATAATCTTACAATTTATTGGAAGGTGGTTTTAAATGAGGTTACCGTTCTTTGATCTTGGGTTTTGTTTTGATCTCCTGAGTAACTAACAATTTGTCCTTCCGAATGCTTAGTGCTCATTTTCTCCATAATCTCATGTACCTATGCTTTACAGAGAATCTAGAGAATTTCCTGCTGGGAATCTCCATGAACTGTTTCACAGCAGACAGCAATGCAAACGTTAATTCTGCTTTTCCGCCATGACTTTATTCTACTGGAACATTCCCTTTATACCTCCTCTATTGTCTTCATAAACTCTTCTCAGGTTCCTTGCCTCTGAAGCAAACTAAAAGCCTTGTTTCAACGTTGTATGAGACTATTCTTCCCTCTTGTACTGAACTCTACATCCTAAAGCAGGAAAAAAGTATGTAAAAGATATAAAATGTCATTTTGAGAAATTAAAAAAATTTGTGAAGAATGTTTGTTTCATGGGATATTTCAAAATTACATATTTGCACTTTGGATTTCAAACACAAAAATTAGAATTATCAGTTTCCTTGAGACTGAAGTTTGGTAAGTCCTTACTTAATATTTAGCACAGAATGTATCAGACCTTATTTTAAGGGTTATCCCATTTCAAACAAATTACATTTTCTTCAGCTATTTATTAGTAGATTGTATAATCTGTTGAAGTGATTATTTCTAACATTTTCATAGCTCAAATTTAACTAAATAAGCATACACTTTCCAATTCTATTTTTCAGAATTTCTTACAGCTCATTACAAGCTATTACAATGCAAAGCCACAAGCTGTAAACTTTAAGACAGATGCAGAACAAGCCAGAGCACTGATCAATTTGTGGGTTGAAAATGAAACTGAGAGTAAGTACCATTCTGATGGCTTTTTTCTTGTCTCACTTTCAAATCGCAGGTATTTCCACATTTATTGCTCTTGCAGCCAAGGATCCATAAAAGATGGAAACTCAGCAGAGGTGATGAGCAAAGTGCAGTTAAATAGCTTGAGGAGTGCCTCTCTCCAAACCCAACTGCTGCTCCTTACAAGGACCTTCCCTTGATTCTGCATGCCATAGCCTCTTCTGAATTATTTCTGTTTAGAGGGAGGCACAGGTAGATACTAAGTGGCTCCACTCTGATTAGTGAGGGGTTTACTTCTGCATTCTTCAGCTGCTTGCAACCAACTTTACAGAACATCCAAGCTATTCTACTTTAGCCACTTTACCCACTTTCCAATCCCATTTACTAACAAAATCGCAATATATTAAGAAAAAAGATATAGAGATACTTCAAAATCCACTTTTATTATATGTACACCATGAAAAATGTACAGTAAAAAACCCTCCCAAATGCAAACATTTTTGCTAGATGGTAGGCACAGAGAAGGCACAATTAAAGTTTTATTTGTCTGATTTTGAAGGGAAAATACAGGATCTGCTGCCTGCAGGATCTCTCAACTCTCACACTGTGTTGGTCTTAGTAAATGCCATTTATTTCAAAGGAAACTGGGAAAAGAAATTTCTAGAGAAAGATACTTCTGAGATGCCCTTCAGACTGAGCAAGGTAAATTCCTTGTCTATATGCCTGTTGTCCTATGTCAATGTGTCTATTAGTGAAGAGCAAGAAACTTCTAAATATTACATCTGCATTTTTTATGTCACTGCAACACTACTCATAGCTGGGCAGATGGTATAAACTCAGTGATAACTGCCATAGTGAAAATAAGTCAGCATTATCTTATTTACACATATCCACGAGAACAGGATTTTCACTTCAATTAATAGCTCTTCAGTATCAAAACACTCGAGAACACCATGGTCACATAGCTTAAGGCAAGAGGAAACTTCCCTTAGCACCAAGGTCCCATTTTCAAAAGGGACTGAGTCGCTTTTGAGAGCAATGCTTACACACCTACATCTCTTTTCTGCTTTTAAGACACAGTCTATACTCTGAGTTCAAAGGAAACTGAACCAACTGTTCTTTCCTCACACACCCTGGGTGTTGCATAAAACCTCAGAGGGAATTTTCGTGGGGGTTTGACTTTAGGTGAGTGCGTGAGAATGATGTATTCGGTATACACTGAGGGCATGTTATTGAGCTAACAGTATTTAAACGATCATGCGCTGACAATTCACAGTAGCTGACTGCATGCATATTTTTGGACTGTGTCAAAGGCAAGCAAAATTAGTTGTCAATGGAAGCGCATATCTTGTTTGACGTAGATTATGAGTGCCTTTTGTATGCCAGGCAATGAGAAGCAATTATATTGATGATGTGACAGTATATCTGAAACCTACTATGCTACATGTGTGGTTTTAGGATCCTTCATGGTACATGGCTGTGGTGGGTTGACCTTGGCTGGCCACCAGATGCCCACCAAGCCTCTCTATCACTCCCCCTTCTCAACAGGACAGGGGGAGAAAAATTGGATGAAAAGTTCATGGGTTGACACAAGGACAGGGAGATCATTTACCAATTACCATCATGGGCAAACCAGACTCAGTTTAAGGAAATTAATTTAATTTATTGGCAACTAATCAGAGTAGGTTAATGAGAAATAAGACCAAATATAAACCACCTTCCCCCCACACCTCCCTTCTTCCCAGGCTCAACTTCACTCCCAACTCTTCTACTTACCCCTCACAGCAGCGCAGGGGGATGGAGAATGGGGGTTGTGGTCAGTTCATCACACGTTGTCTCTGCCACTCCTTCCTCCTCACACTTTCTCTCTGCTCCAGTGCGGGGTCCCATCCATGGGATACAGTCCTTCATGTCCAAAACGGGTCCTTCCCACAGGCTGCAGTTCTTCACAAACTGCTCCAGCATGGGTCCCTTCCACGGACCGCAGTCCTTCAGGAACAGACTGCTCCAGCATGGGTCCCCCACGGGGGTCACAAGTCCTGCCAGAAAACCTGCTCTGTGGGCTCCTTTCCATGGAGTCACAGGTCCTGCCAGGAGCCCGTTCCAGCATGGGCTTTCCATGGGTTGCAGCCAGGTGGGCACATCCACCTGTTCTGGCATGGGGTCCTTCATGGGCTGCAGGGTGGATATCTGCTCCACCATGGTCTTCAGCATGGTCTGCAGAGGAATCTGTGCTCTGCACCTGGAGAACATCCTCCCCCTCCTTCTTCACTGACCTTGGCATCTGCAGAGTTGTTTCTCTCACATTGTCTCACTCCCCTCTCCCAGCTGCTGTTGCACAGTGGTTTTTACCCTTTCTTAAATATGTTATCACAGAGGTGCAATCAACATTACTGAGTGGCTCAGCTTTGGCTGGTGGTGGGTCCGTCTTGGAGCTGGCTGAAACTGGCTCTGCCTGACACGGAGGCAGCTTGTGATGTCTCTTCACAGAACCCATCCCCTGCAGCCCCGCAGCTACCAAAACCTTGCCACATAAACCAAATACATTGGTGCGCAGAGAGGATTTAATTCACAAGGTACCCAGTAGCAAAGCCTGCAAACAGGTAACCTTTTGCATGCAAATGTAACCACATAAAAGAAGAGAGTGGATATATTAATAAAAGCTCTATGAACATAATACAGCACAGGAGTTCAGACTATTGGGTAATCCAATTCCATTTGGTAATCCGGTCCTTTATGTTTTGGGGAAGAGGAAAAGCCAGCACAGGTCACAGAAAAACTGGTTCAGAGGCAAAGCGAGACAATCAGTATTGCCTGGAAGGATAAAATAGGCAAAAGAGTTGATGCCATCCAGGGGAAGAAAGCCAACATTCCCCGCCCCGCCCCCTCCCAATCAAGGCACTCACTCCAAAAATGTAACCCTTGGGAGAAAACATGAAATACTTACAGTAGTAACTCGCTTATCAAAGCTAACTCCTTTATTTTAAAATGAGAAATATATTACATGTGATTCAGTTAGCAGGTAGATAGCATATGTGTCTATGCTTATTTTTTATAACAATCCCAATGACTTTGAAAAGGGGGTGTATGTGATACTGTCCAAAGGAAAGGGTACTGAGTATCCAAATACTGCTGAGTCTTGTACTTCTTTACAAATTTTTGTTTTCAGTTGAATGAGTCAAGTAAATTTAAACATCCATTTTAAGGAATGAAGTAACACTGGTTTTTATGTCTGAATTTTTTCACAGACCAAGACTAAACCAGTACAGATGATGTTTCTGCGAGATGAATTTTTGATGCTCCATGAAACAGCCATGAAATTCAAAATCATTGAACTGCCATATGTGGAAAATGAACTCAGCATGTTCGTTCTCCTACCAGATGACATCAGTGATAACACTACTGGTCTGGAGCTGGTAAAATTGACCTACTGTTGCATCAGATATACTATGAGACAGTAACAGAAACAGATGAAAAGAGTGAGGAAGAACGAGCTTCAAAATCATGGTAGAATAGGTTATGATGTATGGATACTTTGTTTCATAAACTGTAATACCATGATTTCTCAGCTTAGGATTCAGGGCATCTGACAATATTGCAAACATAGTATTTTACTTAGGATACATCTAAAAACTATGTCCACAAAACTGTCTTAGCCTATTTTCTGTCCTCTTTTCTATTGCCATAATAGCACAAGGAAAGCAAGGACCAAATCTGAATCACTTTGCCCTACAGTTATCTTCTCCTGAGAGCTGCATTAATTCACGTTTATGTCATCTGCAGTCCAGATTTGCACCTGATATTTTGTGGTGAGGTTTCTCCTAAGTGCTGACTACCCTGACCCAGAAGGTATCAACAGCCACTCATGACCACACCAGGATCAGTTTCAGATTCTAGACAGATCAGGGCAAACATCTTTTTATTTGTACCTGAGGTCCCATGTGTTGCACTTATTTACCACTACTAAGAGAAAAGTTATCCATATGTACACATAGCAAGTGCCTGTTAATATGAGTCACACATGGCAAAAAAGCAATAATCTTCACACCAGAAAAAAAAATTAACTACTCTGAGGGTTCAGGCCTGTAGCTCACCACCTTTAAGAAAATAAACAGGAGTATACGTCAGTTGGCACTTTGCAGCACAATGGTCTATGAATGTGGCGCACATTCCAGCTGTACCTACTGCTGGTAGCTGGGCTTTGGTTTACACGTTCTTGATGAGTGTTAAGACACTGTTGTGTGCATGTCTTGTCTCTGTCCTTTCATTCCAACTATTTTCTTCCTCAACTCATTCCAGGTGGAAAGAGAGCTGACCTATGAGAAGTTGGCTGAATGGACCAAATCACCCAATATGATGAAAGCTAAAGTGGATCTGTACCTGCCTAAGTTGAAGCTGGAAGAGAATTATGACCTTAAATCCACTCTGAGCAGCATGGGGATACGAAATGCTTTTGACCCAGTTCAGGCTGATTTCACAGGGATGTCAGTGAGGAAGGATCTTTTAATCTCAAAAGTTATTCACAAAGCTTTTGTAGAGGTCAATGAAGAAGGTACTGAGGCAGCAGCTGCCACAGGTGTCCTGGTGCTGAGATCAAAAGCACCAACAATGACTTTTAAAGCTGACCACCCTTTTCTCTTCTTCATCAGACACAACAAATCACAAACCATCCTCTTCTTCGGCAGACTCTGCTCACCCTAGTCAGAGTTACTCCTTGCCCTGCAGAGCAGGAGATGCTCACTTGCCAACACAGAGGCAAACACCAAAACCTGAAACTCCTACTGCAACTGGGGGGAGCAGGACCTGAACCCTTTCTCCATCAGACCACACACCCCAGGGCCTGAGGTACAGCTCCTCCTGTGCCACCCTCCTACACTGAAGGGACAACCATGGCAGTGCCAAGGGGAGCGCACGATGCTTGGCATCCACAGAGCAATCCTGGTTTTCTTTCAGACCAGGCCATCAAGGGTAGCTCTGTCCTAACCACTAATAGCTACGGCTTTCCGATCCCTTCCCCTCACAGCAGTGTCTACATATGCTAATGCAGTCCCTTCTCCTCACCCTCCTGACTAGACCCCCTGATCCAGATGTGGTCTTAGCACTTACTCCCAGCCTGCAACAGTTAGTCCCAGCTCCTGTTTAGCCCTTGACTAGGTCCTTGCATTACAGCTGGAGGCAGACCCACACTCACTCCCTCCCTCCCTCCCTCCCTCCCTCCCTCTCCTTCTCCATGTGTGCACCCCTTTGATGTACAGCTGCAACGGCTGGCCAGGTGCAATCCCTTTTATTGAGTAATATGTATATAGCTTTGTAAAATATTCTCAAGACTTCAGATGAACCTGGGTTCAACATTTTATGTCTATGAGTTTCAGCCCCTGATAGGGAAGTTCAGCAGCTGCTGGCTGAGGACCTCCCCTCACTTGGAAGGCTCTGTACCTCCTCTCTTCAGTGTACAAGCACCTGAGTGAAAAAGCTGAGGTACAGGACAACTGTGTATCTTTGTATAAGAAAAGGCTGGGCAGGGAGCTGTCTCTTGGGGAGGGGAGGGTAATTGGGTGTGAGTTTGCAGGGGATTCACTCGCAGTCTCTCTGAACCAAACCTGCAGGGTTCTGCCTGTGAACTGAGGACTGCGGGGAGGGAGGGGGCTGGGGATTTTTTATGTGCTGCCTGATATGTTCTGGGCCACCGCACATAGATGTACTTCTCCATTACTCAGCTTCCAAGTGAGGCCAGATTGTTCATCCTGGCTTTGACTCTTTTTTTGCACAAGTCCAGCCATGTGCTGTGGAGCTGGTTTGGATGATTCCCTTCTCTTCACCATGCAAGGACAAGTCTGTTTAAACCTGCCTCCATCCCCAAGAGTAGGTGTCTGGAGTGCACTGCTGGCCAGACACCCAAGACAGCTCTCAACAAGCTAGGCTGAGCCTTGAGAACAACATAACCACTTTTTGTTTAGCACTTGGGAGCAACTAACCACTCTGCCAAGCTAATGCAACCTGCTTCCAAGGAAGACTAATTAACCCAAAAAGGCATCACACTAGTGTCATCACCTGGCTTTGGATTGCTAAACAAGCACCTCCGGGGCTCACCTGGGCATTTCCAAGAAATGCTGCTCTGCACCACATAAGCTGTGTACCATAGCATATTACCTGTTGCTGCCCACAGCTGAAAACTCCTACCTGAAGCACAGGCAGAGATGTATGTGCTACCCCACTCACGCCAATACACACAGCCAGCAAGAAGACAGGCAGCATCTGGAGACACTAAGTACAACTCAGAGACAACAAAAAGGTAACAGTAAGACAGTTAGATGTAGTAGGCAGTCATTATAACACACCCAACTGGTCAGTGCTCATGACTGTCTTGCTCACTGGAGCTATTCCCCTTTGTTCATACCTGCCTCTCCCTGACGCTTGACCCTCAGTCAGTGCCAGCAGTAGAGAAGTGTCTGACCCTGAAGCCAAGTGCTAGCCCTACACAGCACATGCAAAGGATTGAGAAACACCCATTCCCTTCTTCCTTTGCCAGGGAATCAGCGGATGCTGGATTCCATCTACAGGTTTTTTCCTCTCACCACACGCACAACAAGCTATTTCCAATATACATGCTCATTACGCTCCAGCGGAGCATACAATAAAGTAAAGGTAAGTGGCAGCCAGAGGACTGTCTGCACACAGCAGCCAATGATGGGGAAGCTGTTCTCAGCTTACAAAATCGACTCAGACACTTCCAGAAATTCACATCAGATATCCACCCTCTCTGAATGGATAATAAATACGTCTGACCCAATAATCCAAGTGTTATCTGCGTTCCAACTACCAAATCCTACAATACAGCTACACACCTGATGTAATTTTAATAACATAAGACCACAAAGAGCAATGGAGCACAATGGCAAAAGCAGACAAGGGAACATTGATTTTCAGATTGCATTCCACTATAAACATCAAACTGCTGGTGGTTTATCTGAAATATAAGCAGACCTAAGCGGAACAAAGGAGGCTGAAGTTCACGCATTTAGGCTGAACAGTGCTTTATGTGCCAACTCCAGTGAATCCTGCAAGCAAGCTGCCTCTTGCAGATCTTCTTCATTCAGCATCCATACAATTTCAACCGCAGTTGTACTAATTCTAATAGCTGGATTTTGACAATGTTCATGCACGTGTTCTGCAACACAGGTTCCTGCCTACAGGGGGAGAATTTAAACTTCTTTTAGCACAGATAATTATACCTTATCTTAAGGCCTTGACCAAACTCCTCATGCTTGTGTAACATAAGTTTTAACATCCTGAATGCCTTCAGCTCTCACTGACTTGTGGTCCCAGGAAGCTCTTCAAGAACAACCTCTGGGGAACAGGTCCATAGGAGGAGGCTCACTGCTAGCTTTTGCTGTCATTTACTTAGTTATCAACCACGTATAACTTCCCTGACATCAGCTGAATTATTCCTTTTCACAACCAGGAAATCATAAGCACAATTTTGTACACTGTACTTTGATTTTATTTGAGTCAGATAAGGAAGCTACTTTCCACCTAACATATTTGAGAGCACACATACTATGTTTCTTTGGCTAAACCATAAAACATTAATCCTTCTCCTCATTCAGAATGCATAAGCTTCCAAACCACACACCAAATGGCACTAAGTTAGACAAAAAGGAGTTAAAATTTTAATCTACTTCTCGTACAGGTCAGTGTATTGGGTTTGTGTGGCAAGATTTTGGTAGCAGGGGGGCTAGAGGGGTGGCTTCTGTGAGAAGCTGCTAGAAGCTTCCCCTATGCCTGATGGAGCCAGTGCCAGCCAGCTCCAAGACAGACCCACCGCTGGCCAAGGCTGAGCCCATCAGTGATGGTGGTAGTGCCTCTAGGATAATGCATTTAAGAAGGGGAGAAAGTTACTGCGGGACAGCAATTGCAGCTGGAGAGAAGAGTGAGAATAAGTAAGAGAAACAACCCTGCAGACCCCTAGGTCAGTGCAGAAGGAGGGGGAGGAGGTGCTCCAGGTGTCAGAGCAGATTCCCCTGCAGCCTGTGGGGAAGACCATGGTGAGGCAGGCTGTCCCCCCTGCAGCCAAGGGAGGTCCACAGGGGAGCAGATATCCACCTGCAGCCCAGGGAGAACCCCACGCCAGAGCAGGGGGATGCCCAAAGGCAGCTGTGGCCCCGTGGGAAGCCCGCACTGGAGCAGGCTCCTGGCAGGACCTGCGGATCTGTGGGGAGAGGAGCCCATGCTGGAGCAGGTTTGCTGGCAGGACTTGTGACCCTGTGGGGGACCCACGCTGGAGCAGTTCATGAAGAACTGCAGCCTGTGGAGGGAACCCACGCTGGAGCAGGGGAAGAGGGAGGAGTCCTGCCCCTGAGGAGGAAGTAGCAGCAGAAACAAGGTGTGATGAACTGACCCCAACCCTCATTCCCCGTCCCCCTGTGCCACACTGAGGGGAGGAGACAGAGAAACTTGGGAGTAAAGTTAAGCCTGGGAAGAAGGGAGGGGTGGGGGGAAGGCGTTTTTAAGATTTGGTTTCATTTCTCGTTATCCTACTCTGATTTGTTTGGTACTAAATTAAATTAATTTCCCCAAGTCCAGTCTGTCTTTTCCCATGACTGGTAATTGCTGAGTGATGTCCCTGTCCTTATCTCAACCCATGAGCCTTTTCATTGTATTTTCTCTCCCCTGTCCAGCTGAGGAGGGGAGTGATAGAGCAGTTTTGGTGGGCACCTGACATCCAGCCAGGGTCAACCCACCACAGTAGGTTGGACAGACCTGTATTCTTCAATCTAATGCTGGCATGAGCTAGGTTATTTGGATTTATCTTCTGGTGAAGAGGAGCTCAAATGATGTAACTTTAAAAGGATTAAATTAGGAACATTAAAAAAATACCAGCCCTGGATGCAGGGAGAGCTTTCTAGGGGTGAATTCTCGTATATCCTGATGCACTGCATGCTGCATAGTTTCTGCCCTAAGCATCTATGGGTGCCTGCTGTCAAAGGCAGACACCAGGAGAAATGGGGCTTTAGTGTGGTAAGTCTAACGAATGACACAGAGAACTTCTCCTGAACTCTGATGGCTCTCAGTTTTGACCCTATGTCACTGCAGCCAACAGCCAACTTTCCTTCTTTACTGGCACACTGAATAAACATGCGAGGGCCCTCCTTCTATCTGGGCCAGCAAAATCTGCAGCCATATCTCAGCTGAAAGTCACTCCTTACTTATAATACAGTATTACTGTAATGCTCAGATTTCCAAAGAAATGCAGTGGCCACAGAAAGGAGATGACAGGATCGAGCAGGTACAGCCTCCAAGGAGATGACGATGTTTAGGTACTCTCTTGCTTGCACAGGGATCTGGGGAGAACTCCCTACTGATTTCAGTAGCAACAAGATCATGAAGATAGATGATTTGGCTACCTAGCTGATAAAAACATGATAGTGGCATTGCTATCACATTGGTCCCAACCATAACATGTCCTGGTACTTTCAGAAGCTTTTCAGGGACCATTTGGGTGGGACTCAGTGAGCATTACTTCACCATCACTGCCTCTCTGAAGTGCTAAAGAAACATTTACCAGTATGCAAATACATACAATTGTAAGTTTACACAAGAAGGGGAGATGCTTCTAGACTACTGTCTGTTTTTCTTTGGCAGAAATACAGAGCTTGTCACATTTTGGAAGGTATTTAAAGCCTAATATTTTTCAAAGAACAAGAGCCTCTACAAAACAAATAAAGCAACAGAGCTTGATTCTCCACTGGACACCTCCAGTTTCACACCAGTGCAACACTATCAAACAAATGGCCAAGAATGATTCATAGTCTGGAAAACACCCTTTTCTGTGGAGATTTAGAAAATTCAATCTTGTTAGCTTATCAAAGAGCAGGTTAAGAGGAGATTTGATCACAGTCTGTAAGTACCTACACAATATCTAGTATCTGATCTTAGGCAGTTCTTTAATCTTGCAGATCAAAGCACTAGAAGGTGAAATTAGACGAACAAACTGGAAAAGCAGACTTTTTGCTCTTTACATAGGCCTTCAACCTGGGATGTCATAGATTGTCCATTTCTTGTATGCTCTAAGTTTTAATTTCTTCCTACTTCAGGTATGTTCTAGCAGAGTCATATACTATTGGATTTAATGCTGGAATTAGCAGGTGGAATTCTGTGTTCTGTAGTTTAACAGAAAATAAGGTTAGATGCTCATAGGCCATTATGGCTTTAAAAATAAAATAGAGTACTACAAACAATATGAAATAGAGTTATATTAACACGTAATGTCATAATGCCACTTAACAAATTATTTTTTGACACTTAGAACATATTTTTGCAAGAAAAGCTGTGTTGATTATGAAACAGCAGGTAAAATTTTTTTCATTTGTCTGTAAGAAAGTTGGCTCCCTCACACCTTACACTTATACAGTTCATTTTGAGGCAAAGTGAGGAGGTTTGGTCTTTGTTTGGGTGGATTTCTTGTTACTATTAATTTCTCCCCTATATAATTAATATTGAGGCATCTTCAAAACTCCCACACATGGAAAAAGCACATTCATAACCATGAATATCTTCAGTCTTTAGCCTGGAATGCAGCTGACCTTTCCTTTCTCAGCCGTTACAGTTTCTTAGCTTCCACAAATGGATATTTACTCTTTTTTTCTTTTTTTTTTTTTGGAAATGTTCCACTCACAGTGTGCTAGGGGATTTCACTCGAAGTAACACATGCTCCACAAATTAGCAGGCTCTTAAAAATACGCTTGTCTTCTCTTTATGGGCCTGGTCTATTAAAAAGAAGTTAACAGAAAGACACCCATTAGCTTCTGTGGGTATTGGATTGGGGCCTAAATTATTGCTAGTGCTGCACACGCACAGTCAGAAAGTATTTCAGAAAACATGTGCTATATACTGGTCTCTGAGTCTAAACTGGATTTCCCTGAGATCCTTTCCAAACTCCGGTGACTAGCTCTGGAGAAGATACCTGCTCCCCCACAGAGCATCTCCCTCTAATGATGGGCAGGAATCAGGCATTCCCTGTGTACTCACAGTGGGTTTTTAAATCAATTATCTCAGGCTTTATGCCCTGCACACACATGCGCGCAGCTCCTCTATACACCAGGTTCCCTTCTACCCATCCTACACTGTCAGCTTCTCCTTTCTAAGCCATCAATGAGAATAGTACTTGCAGCTCACAAAGAACGAATTGTTAGTGAACCACCAATTTTGGTGTCATTACATTCTTCTAAGCAGTAGAAGAACACCATACCCCATATACACACAACACCTGTATATATGCATCAAATGCACCTTGTGAGCTGAGAAGAAATGTCTCAATGGATCGAACAATTGCATGTGATATACAAAGTGCATTCTGCAGATTCCTAAACATTTCCCTGGCAAGATCATCAGTGGGCTCGCCAACTCATTACAGAATGCTAATTACATCCCATCAAATGACCTGAAACTGCTGAACAGCACTGAGTTATGTATGCTTTCATGGGAAACACCAGAAAGCTACGCCACTCCACAGTTGGCTTAGAAAAGATTAGTTTACGGAGACGTCTGTTCCTTGTAAAAAAATTCCTTCGATTTCTTTCTTTTCATGTTGTACACGGACAGGTCATTATTGGCTTGAAATTGCAGAATCCATTTCTTCCCCTTAAGAAAATCCATGGTAAATGTTACTGGGTTAAACTAGTAATTTCAAAAAATGGAATGAAAATAGGCAGAAACAGGTTTCTGAAGATAAACAGAGGTTAAAAAATAGTTTTAGTTTTAAATGGAAGCAGAAACACAGGCATAGAGAGCTGAATTATTCTAAGTGAAACCAGAATCTGAAATCCAGTTATGTGCAATCTAGACTGCTCAACCACTCCCACTTATTCCAGTTACCTCCCCATTTCCCTGCTACTGCAATGCTCACTTATTGTCTCTTCTCTTTAATTAGGCATCCATCCTGCAAGCTGTTTATAGCAGCAGTGTCCCATTCACTGCAATAGGGCATGAGGTCTAGCTGTATGGAGCGCTTTGCCATCTGTTCAGGGCTGGGTCTGACTTACATTGCATGTCTGAAAAGCATCCCACATGCTGAAGCCCCACTCCTAACAGAGGCCTCTCAGGCACCGCAGAACAGGAGCCTGCTTAGATATTAGCACAAAAATTTTAAATTACAGATTTTTTCCAGCTCCAAGCATGTTCTTCATTCCTACAGCTCTCCCATTACTTCCCTCAACTGGTTTTAAAGCTCTCATGAAGGAGATACATGTCTGTATTTACAAATATTATTTTGCGCAAAATATGCTAGTATGCATTTCTGATTTTATGTCTACAATATCCTGCATGTTTTATGCCAGAGAGAAAGAAGAAAAAAAGCTTCAGGATACTATCTGCTTCTACCACACTGGTGAAATGGCAGAGGATAAAGACATGCATGGAGAAGTCAGGAACTGATTCACAGGTATGTCCTATCTGTTCCAATTCTGTCCACATTAACAGCAAGGCTCCTGTGCGTTATCTCTGCTGTGTACACCCAATGCCAGTTCAGGGAAAGGAAAACTATTCACCTCCAACTCCTAAAGAAGCTCCTACCTTACCAACATTGTTGTGGAAATGCCAGAGACGCATTGGAGCTACAAAGTTTAGCACTAAACTAGTCAATATGGAAAGAGGAAACAGACACCTCTCAAATCTGCACACTCATCAGGTCGTTTTTCCCTGACGGTTTTGATTCAGCTCATCTCAAAGATGCACTTTTGACCACTGCAACATTTGAGCTCTGCTCTCCTCACAGCGTGTGAGCTGTCCGACCCCAATGGCACAGAGCTGATCGGGGTGACAAGTGACATCTGACAAAGAGCAACAAGAGAGAACATCTGCAGAGCTAAGATATGCCAAAGAGGACCCTGGAACACAGAGCTGGGCCCCTACCTGGAATAGTAACACTTAGGTCCACAGACATTAACTGTTTGAATTTGATCATATTCTCAGTTCTTGAGGAACAGACTGGGACCAAAACAAAAAAAGGAACCTAGCTAAGGAATACAAAGAAACTAGGAGCTGCCTTTAAGAAGGGATGTATTCAGTTGGTGTCCACAGTCTAGGCAAGTGTAAAATGTGCTCCAGACTTCTTTATATGCTGGTTCCACTCAAAAAAAAACCCCAGTCAATTTAGTCAAATGGGGGGGGATCATTCATTTAGAGACAAGAATGCAATCCATCCCTGAAGGCTAAAGAACTCCTTGCAGAACCACTGCTTTCCAGGAAAGGAATTAGGGGGTCAGAGCAAACAAGGAACTCAACATGAGCTCCAAGTGCAATGGGACCAGAGAAGCCATACATCAACAACAAATGGAGAGCTGAAGCAGAAAGGTCATTTAACTTGGGTTGAAATAGTATATACCCTACACAGCTCATCTGCACTAAAACAGCAGGGAGCATTCACACCACCTAATGAGCAGCTGACCTAAGAGGGCAGTAAACCCAACATAGCTAGAGCCCAAAGAGAACATGGGAACACAGATTTGACATTTACAAGCTGAAGAGAACATAGTGAAAATGGTGAAGACAGCTTTGTATTTTCTGAAATGTCTCAGAAGGGTGGAAGATGGGAAGCAGCAGTACTGTGGGAATGTCCTCTACACTTCTGAGCAATACGAGAGAACATGCTTCAAACTTTGGCACTTGCAGACTTCTTGTTTCCTCTGCTCCAGCAATTAACACGGGATATTCCTGAGACACTGGATCACACAGCAGAAAAAAGCTCTGGAGCCCCTTGGGAAGCACACACCCAGGCTGGGGTGCAACACTGCACTGACTCTGTGCTCCAGGCACTGCCCCTTGCTGAGCTGCATGATCCACTGACAAGCTGCACCTTCAATGGGGGCTCACTGAATGGGACTGAGGTCACAGCACTCCACAGCAAGTGGAGGGCAGACAGCCCTCAGGGATTAAGGGGGTTCTCCGTAGATGCCCAGCCAGTATAGATGTGACCAGTACTGCCCACACTCCTTACTGGGCCAAGTATTTTCTCACACAGCACCTAAAATTTTTACATTTCCAACTTATCAATGAAATTTAAACACTTTTATTCAAGCACCTACTATGAAGCAGAAAAAGTATCAGGTTTTCCTCATCCACAGAGCCATCTCTCTGTGGCCTGAAAAGCCCACAGTGATGGTGCAAAATAAAAAACTGCCAGCACGGCTTGATGTAAGCACATGCAAATGCATCCAGGATACATATATATCCCATGCAGGGGAGGGCAGGCTAAGCTACCATCGCAGCGTGTGCATACTAAGTGGAGGCTTTGCAGGGCTACTGATGAGAATACACAAGGTGCCTATTTGCACAGACAAACACAATAGTCAGATTCAATTATTCTCTGTGGACAGCTCTGAAACAAAATGCTATCACACTAAACAGTGTTTTAATGAGAGGGTCCTATCCCTGAAGACCTGGTAGTTCAATTTATATAGCAGAAGAAACAGGGACAGTCTTGTCTGCATAATTGGAAAGTAAGCCAGCATACCTAAAATGTTCAGAATTGCAATATGGTTTCGCTTGCCATGCAGTTTTCCATGTCTTTTTCCTTTGCTTGGCTTTGTTCTGTTGTCTGACAATACAAGAGGTGAAAAAGAAATTTCTATTGGCAGCCCCCAACATACAACATCTTCTAAAAATGTTCAGGGTTAATGAGGTGAAAGAAGGCTTTTCTGCAAAATGCCATTTTCTCCACACATGTAACACAGAAGACATGGGAGCCCCTTGAGGTTAGAGCAAGCTGAAAATTTAAAATGCAGCTCAGTGACCTAAGTGATGGTATCTACAATTAAATACTGCAACATAGACAACCCAGGTTCAGTACTGGCTCTGCCAGTGATGCCTGCTTAGTCCCTCAGCCTCTGAGCCCCACGTCATTATCTTGAAAATGGAGTTCAAAAATGGAAGTTCATAGTAGGGCTTCAGCAACATGATTTGTGCCTGTGCTACAGCTACTTCAAGAGCGTACTGATAATTTAGGGCAAGTACAACAATACCACTCTGTGGATCTTACTCTGGATTCACCTTTTTTTTGCTAGGCTAACAAGAATAACATGCCAGCTAAGACAGCCACTCCTCTGATAGGGTAACCCAGCTGTAAACTTAGAAACCTGTCCTAGAGTCTTGGGTTTAGGATCCAACATTTCAGCTTGGACTAGCCCATAGTTTAAACCACCAAGGAAGAAAATTCAGCATTTGATTGAAACCACTGATGTACAGAGCTCTCCTTACTGATTGAAGAAAAGTGACTATCTATCTGCTCTTTTTTGAGAAGGAAAATGACTGTCCCTAAAGAAGAGATCACAAACACCAATGTGCATTTTCTATAGAATTCTGAATTATTATATTTCACAGCTCCAGATAAAAATTAATGACCTTCACGGTGTGGAGAACGCTCCAAGTGGGATCACTTTTTTCTTTTATTTCTTAGGCCTTACAGCACAGACAGAGAGTAAAATGTCTCCACAGATATAGCTGTGTTATATCACGATACTAGACAGACACAGTGCTTAGACCAGACAGTAATTTACTCACTAAGGCTCTGATCCAGTTTCCTTGAAATCAATGTAAAGGTTTCCTCTGACTTGAATGGCTATTGACTGGATCAATCTTTTTGTCTTCATAGCTGGAACACAGCAATTTTCCCTTATTGTTCTGTGACCTTGCTTTCTCATTAAATTTCACTCAAGGGATTCATAAGATACAGAATACTGCATATGGAAGATAACTTGAGAGATTTATTCTACCCAGTCATGTCTAAATAGAGTAGTGACAAGCAGGCAAACGTACTTCCTTTTCCTACCATGCAGTTTGCTGGCCATCATGAGAATGTCAACTTTACTTTTTGCAAGGTAAGATCTTACACATAATATCCAGATCTCACCTCCTAAAAAGTCATGAAAATATGTGCAATGTGGTAAACTAAGGACAATTTGAACTGTAACATTGCTGGCGTTTGCTGACATCGATTTGAATTGGATGCTTAAATGCATGTAACAAAAGTTTGGCTGTTTATGCTCTCTTATTGAACTCTGCCGGGTCATCCAGTCTCTTGCTCTCACACAACCACATCATTAATCCCTTTCATAAACAACCATGATCCACATTAAACACATTCTCCCTTTCAAATGCTGTGACAGAAGCCTGCCCCTCACTTCTCTACTGGCCAGAAGATTAGAGTTTCCAGTCTGAACTTACTCACAACCAATGTATATGTTTCTGATGCTGCACCAGCCTAGTCCTTTAGCTTAAATAGTCATTTTCCTTCCCTGGTATTAACACCCATGATATATTTATGGACACTCATATCCCCTTTCTACCTCAGCTTTGCTGGACTGAGCAAGCCAGGCTATTTTCGTTTCCTCTCTAATGATGGCTCTTCACTCTGTTTAGAGTATTTTGCACCTTGCAGTACTTTAAAGTACATGCAAAGGTTTAGACAAATTACTGTATTTTAGAGCCAGATGAGGCAATGATGACCTCCTGAATTACCCTGGGTACAGAATATCACTTGTAATTCCTGCATTTGGGCCATAATTTCAGGTTGAACTAGGGTGCATATTTAATAGCGAGCAGAGAAACAAATCCATAATACTTTAATGCATCAAGCTCCAATTGTGCTCAGGTACCAAAATGATCAGAGGCTGAGTAAAGGACGTACAGAGGGTAGAGCAGTAAAAGCCAGATGCATGAAAAATGCTGCATTGTTTTAACAAATACATGTTCTATGACATGGTAAGCATCAGTAAGTACTTTCAAAGTTGAAGTATAGACTTGTTATTTTTCCAACATTTATAATAATATCAAGCTTTTCTTTACAAGGAAGGCTTCAAGAAACAGTTCCATTTGTTTTTATCTCTGTGCAAATACGTCAAGATCCTTCCAGGAGTGCAGAGGGAAGACAATAAAGAAAAAAACACAGGGTTGGAAAGGGAAATTGACTAAAAATAAAAGCAAAACTAGTTTTTAGGTTTTGGTCCAAACCAAAAAACATATCAAAAACATAATGGCAACATTGCATTTTACATTCTATTTTGTAAACAATAATGTAACTTAACAACAGGTCTTCATGTAGCAGAGTATGCTCATCAGCTTGGCCAGTAGATCTTTAGCTGCTGCAGGTCAGCAGCATGCAGAAATGTCCCAGCAGGACCTGAGACACCCTCGTACAGACCCTTTCAAAAAGAGCTGAGGCATCCCTGGGAGACTCATGCTCTTTTACTCTAATGACTCCAGTCTTCTGGCCCTAAGGCTCACTCCTACTGGGCCTTCTTCAATTCATGACTGCTTTGAAGCAAGTGGAACTATTTGCAGATGAGGTACTAATTTTGTATGAGCAAATATAGCACAACCTGTGGCTTAGCTTTAAGAGGTTCTGAGCACCCACAGCTTCCATTAGCTTTCTCTGAAGCTCAGAGTCTTCAAAAGCAGAGCCAGCATGCCCTCAGGGCCTGATTTTTCCCCAACCCCAGAAGCACTGAAAACTAAAGCATAAGGGTTATCAAAGGAGTGGGTGAAAATGTACTAGATTATATAGTGTACTTTAAATTAATACAAAATGTGTATCTATCTAGTGCTGCCTGCAGCTGGTCTGCCAGTGAGACACCAACCAGGACAGCTCTACAACTGGAAAAGCAGATGGGCTGGGATATTTTCATTATGAAGAACTGGACAAGGTCTTACTGCTCACAGGTCCATGAACACATGCTTCCCCAAGACTGATGCTTTATGAGCTAAAAAACGCAATGCACTAGATAAACTTGTCAAGGTGTTCTAGTCTAAAAAAGAGGATCTGTGAACACTGGGAATTTTCCATCACTTGCCACATAAATACTTCTGCAACAGGGAACACGAGTACTAAGTCTGAATCTACAGCTTTCCCATGATGCCTGGATTCAATTTCCAGAAAGCCTGCACTTTATAAGAACATAATTTTTTTCCAGGTTTTTTTGGCTCTATTTTCCAGGCCTTTGTATTTTGATACAGAGGAGAGAAAGCAGTCCATGAAGTGCTTTAGAAACAGTGTATCCTATGGATTTAGGTTAAGACATATCTTAAAGATATGAACTGAACCATCACTTCTACCTCTGCAACTCCATAGCTGTTTGCAAATATTGCAGCCAACATCCTATCCTCATTTCTGAAAACAATGGTGCTTTAAGATCTGGCCATTCCTTCTTGCTATCAGCTTAATTAAAAGCTTCATTAAATGAACTGTTTCACTTTGTACTGAAACAAATTAGGAATACTTACATGATCAGTCAGCTGAGCAGCAGATAATGAACAGCTGAGACAGTAGCAACCTAAATCAGTGCAGCTGTTTAAAAGGCATGGGTATGACTATCTTTCAAAATTTGCCAAATCTTTGTGTAATAGATAAATATGCTAATAGATATACCCCTCCCACACCTAGATATCCTAATTACCCTTGTGTGGTCTGCTGTAGTCATAGGGGATCCAGGACAGACCTGAGGGCAGAAAACAGAGCCTGCCCTTACTGCACCCACTTTTTGGCTGATCTCACCCCCAGATGTTGGCAGTAGCACTGGGCAGGTCCCCTTTTTATCTGAACTCCCTCCAGCAAGTTCCTCTTGACAAACACTGCAAATGCATTTTTGTCTACAAACAGCTATGAGGCTGATTTTATTGTTATCCATAAAGCAACTGCATTTGCAAAAAAAACTTAGGCAAAGAAATATCACAGAGGAATTCCTAGCAGTTTCATGAATGCTCATGTAAATATGCTTTGGCATGAGCGTCTGCACAACTGACTCATTCAAGCCCTCCCACCGCCCTTGTTTACTGAACACTTCTGCCCTTCACTCACAGTGTCGACAGACTCACATGTGACTTGTCTGCAGTACACCACTGGTCACCAACAGAAAATAGCCATGCAAAACCGCAATGAATTACTCTCAAGCAACTCTAAAACTGAAATTTGTCTGCATAAAAGCCTATGTGAACACTTACTTTAAGTAACAAATTTATCAAGACTCAGATCCTTGCATGAAGACAAAAGCAGAGCTGCATTTGCTGAAAGTAGTTGCTGTGATTTAGGTAAGGGATACAGAACCACAAACAAGCTATCTGTTCAGCACAAGCCACTGATGTATGGACACAGTGGCCTAAGCAATACATTGTATTTCCTAAAAGGGTCATCTCACCCAGACTACCAAAGCAGGCAATATGAGCTGACATCACACATAAGAACAGATACTCTGCATGTACGTACAGATGCATATGATAATCTTTAACATAAATCCACCCCAGAGACACAGGTGAGTAAGAAAGAATCTGAAACAAACTCCTATTTATTTCTAATCCAGGAAATCAGACAAAAATTCTTCAATGGGGTTTGGGTTTTCTATTTGTTTTGGTTTGGTTTACAGAGGAAGAAAATCCGTGCTCCCAGGATGAGGAGATGCTGTATGCCAAATGTCAGCATGGAGCACATTTTTACAGCCAGCTTCTAAACCCATGAATAAAGAAAAGGCCTTAGCGAAAATATTGACAGAAGTTTAACTACAGTGGGCCAAAGTTAGCCTTGTGTAGGTACAGGCAACTCCACTGATGTTAATGGACTTACACCGAGGCTAGAGTTGGCCCAATGCCTCTAGCTGGCACAGCTAAAATCTGCAGGCATGATACAGAAAGACCGCAGCCTGGAGGGACTGGATGTTTCTCCCTGAACCAGTTGGGATTCGTGTTCATCAGAATGGATTGCATCAGTTCCTTCATGAATGAGCACCTGCAGATTCACCCATGATCAGCTCTAAAGAAACTCAATGCCAGCTTTTCATGGGGCAGTGATTATGGATTACAGTGCTCCTAGCAAATTGTAAAGCTTGAGGGATGACAATGTACCCCTCACTGGCAGAAACCTCCATCAGGCCTCCTTTTGCACACAGCACTGTGCTTTGGGTTTTGTTTTTTTTAAGAGAAAGACCACACAGGGATTTTGACATCCTGTAAATGGAAAGCTGTAGCTGGTTTCTAAACATGATGAATCTGATCCTGAGGGCCTTAGCTTCAGCAAGGAATGAATGACTGAGCTCAGGGAAAACAATAGTGCATTATTAAATTAATTTCACAGCATAGATCACGTGAGATTCCCCAGAGTCCTTCCAATGCCAAAACACAATCTGACTGTGTAGATCAGTGGCACAACTGCTGTCATCAAGGGTAAATTAACTGGCCAGACTCATCCCTTGGTGTAACCTCACTTGAATCACTGAATAGGTCAGTGGGATCCTGCAACAGACAATTTTAATGTGGAATTTGACCAGCCTCAGGTTTTGCCAATAAGTGGAATTTCCAATCTACGTCTAGATAAGTAGATTCAGTAATACTGCATAAAATCCTACTCCAGTGAAGAGCTCCACGTAGGCATAAATTTTGTCCATATGGAGTCCTACTGCTTTGAAGTAAATCATGCTTGCTCCAGCTTCATTAATGGAATGACAGTGGGTCACAGCAGGCAACCTCCGAATCCTACACATACAGTGAAACGTAAATACCCATAGACAGCCTGACATAGACTCCCATCTGTATCATAATCAAACTGAAAGTGATTTAGGCTACAGTCCTACAAAGAATCCTGCATGGGCACATCTAGAAACGTATCGTTTGAAACATTTGTTGAAAAGCTGTCCTGAGCAAAGCAGCTTTATCTTAGCAAACACTGAGTACCCTGAAGTGTGCACACACTGAAATAGTTCAGCACAGCACAAGATCTTGCAACACTGTGGAAACCAACATGACAGGTATGTTAGGGATTTAACTAAAGACATTCAGAGATAAATGTGTGGTCTGCTACCATGAGCTGAAAGATGAAAACTTTCAGGCTGCAACTTCTGTAGTTTCATCACAGCCAAAGTCCCTGCAGATGAGGCAGACACTCAGCAAGAGCTACACAAGCAACTTGCAGCCCAAGATCTACATTTCACATGCTTTCAATTCATTGGCATGTTCTAATGAAAGGTGATGCTGATTCACAGTTCAAAAAAACTGGTGATACAGAAGAGAACAGTGATATCATACATGACATAAGAAGTGTGGAACAAGAAATTTAATTATGCAAAGGGCAAGATCATGTATTTAAAAACCAGCAAGAATACTGTGGCTATCACTGGCTAGAAAGAAGAAGACAAAGACCTGGGTTTATAACTGCATTCATGAGCACCTGAGCCATTAAAAAGGCTTAGTTGTTAAAAAGACGAACAAAACCACATCATTGTATTAAAACACATTTTTCTAGCAGAGGTTGGAAAGCATTACAGGAGCCGTACAGTACAGTTCTAGCCTGTACCCAAAAAAGAGGAATTCAAACTTGAGCAGGTCCAGAGAAAACCTACTCATGCTATCAGAAACTTCATGAATCTCATGAGCTTAGACTGTTCAGCCTAGTAGAACAAAAGCTGAGAGGGGAAATGATTATTGACTATAAATACACGAGGTATAAAAGAGCTATTTAGGTTAAAAGAAAGCATTCATAGAAGAAAATAAATGGTATAAGCTACCTCTGAATAGAATTAGCATACACCTATAGAAAATATTTCTGACTATCAAAGGACTGAGTTTCTTTAACAGTTTTCCAGTGCGAATAGTGAGGACAAGACACCTACATGCTTTAAAAATGGGTCTTGCTAGATGTATTAAGGACTGTACAACATACCATCTTTCAAGAGCAGGGAGCAGAGTCAATAGTCTGGGAATGCCATCCCAGTCTTGCATCTCTGTGGGGTACTTGAGACTCCACAGCCCTGGTGAAGAACCAGGGTCCCACTGTGCTTGGCACTATACATGGGCTTATCACAAAATGATGGACTCTTCCTATACTGTAGTTTTTCTATGTCTTGTCTTACCTGATAGATTCAAAGGGCATCTTACTTAAAAATTAATAAAAAAATCTGGCCAAAATTTAAGTCAAGACTACAAGATTTGAGGAGAGAAGGATTGGAGGCAAGTAGCAGCTGCAGAAGAAAAGACTTCAAAAACAGGAGTGTTAGTACGGGACAAATAAAAACGTACAACTACAATCTAAGCAATACCTATGCCTAGATGTGGTGGGTTGACCATGGCTGGACGCCAGGTGCCCACCAAAGCCGTTCTATCACTCCCCCTGCTCTTCGCTGGACAGGGGAGAGAGAAAAAAAAATATAACAAAGGGCTTGTGGGTCAAGATAAGGACAGGAGAGATCA
>JANZLQ010000030.1:13188064-13199426 GCA_026212715.1 Elanus axillaris
CCCTCCCTCTCCCCAAGGCCTACAGCCATGCCTTTGCCTTCCCTCCACATCCCAGCTGCAAACTCTTCATCAGCTCCCAATTTAACCTCAAATAAGCACCACATGTCACTCCACAGATTCCCTTAAAAAATACACCTCTATAAGGGCTATTTGCATCACTCAGACCCTCAGGTACGCGAGGAGTGGCCAAGCCCGCACGGTCCTCGGCTACAGCAACAGCTCCCTTTCGTTCAAAACAAACCCCGCTTCAAAAATAATTATTAATAATAATAACCCCTCATGGACTGCAAGTGTTTTCTGTCCGCTCTGCCACCAGAGGGAAGCAGAGGTGAAAAACCACCAGCTGTGGCCAGGCGAGGCCTGCAGAGATATAAAGAGAGGAGTGTGGGGAGGGAGGGGGGGGGGCTGTGATGGCTCCCCACGGCGGACATTTTGTCCCGAGAAGCCGCGGCGATTCCCGGTTCGTGAGGGCCAGCCCCGGGGCGCGGACTGAGGCGAGGGCCGAGCTCCCGCCCTTTCCCTCAGCGGGCGATACTTCCGGGTAAAGGGAAGGGCTCCGGGGGGTGAGTGAGGCGGCCCGCTCTCCTGGAGATGCTGCTTTCTATGGGAGGATTGCGCTTGTGATGGTTTTTTGTTTGTTTTTATTTTGGGTTGTTTTTTTTTTTTTAAGAAGTAGAGGCTGCATGGCGTTGCTTTTGTTATTTTTATTTTTTTGTCGTGACGTGGTTTCTGCTTCTTGTCCGCTGGAGTCGTCAGCGGTGCTGTGGGGAACGCTTTTGAATGCGTAGGAGTGACGAGGACACCCCGGAGATGTTGAGTTTTAACGTCTTGTACGGTGCCGGGTTCCAGTGCGGGGGTGGAGGGAGAGTTTTTCCGCCCAAGGGAGTGCCAAGCCCCGGGCTTCCCGTGCCTGAGCTTGCCAGGTCCGCGGGGCCCTCCTCGGCCCTGCTGAGGCGCGGGGGCCAGCGGTGGGGGTGGGTGTCCCCGCCGCCTGCCCTCTTTCCCCCCCTCCAGAACGCTTGCTTTGGTTCAGAGGGTGGGCAAAGGCATATCCGTGCCGCAGAGGCAGCTTTCTCAGCGGAGATGGACACCGCCTGATGCTCATCACCCCGAGTTCCCCCTCCGGCCGTGTTTGAAGGCAGCTGACAGGAGGTGGGGAGGCGCCCGCATGTACCAGGCGCTGATCCCTGCCGTTGTCTAGGCGGGATGTGTCTCCCGGGCTGCAGGCCAAGGGAGAGCTGCATCCTGCTCTGGACAGCGTCCCTCTTGGTAAAACCGGTAGCTGGGAAGAGACGCTGCAGCGTGGATCTGCCGTTTAATCTGGATACAGCCTTTCTGTCCACGAAGAGTGTCCTAAAGCATAGGCATTTACTGCTGAGAGTATATACTTCACACTCATGGTGGTGGGAACACACAGGGTCAGGGCATCCAGAAACCTCCGGAGTGCCTCACTACTGATCCACAGGGCCTGGCGGGGAGACCAGAGCGAGGAATGAGTTGCTGTCAGCAAACCCTCTGATCACTGAGGGTTTTGCAGGGAACCATTTACAACCGACTGACAAATATGTGTTTGTATCATGTTTTTCATTCCCTAAAGTGCGGTTGTTGTGTATTGTTTCCAAAACTGCTCTGATGAGAAGGGTATCAGTAGTTAATGTTGCTATTCGTGAACTGCAGTGAAAGCATGGATGACTATACAGATGTAACTCCTAGCGTTGTGTCCCAGCTGTTGAAATATTACTTACAGTTCAGTTAAATACACTGATTTTCAGGTAGGCAAATAGCGTGAGTTGCGTCCTTTTGTCTGTAAATTCTTGCCTGCCATGGAAGCCCTACAGAAACTTTCTAGATAATAACGGCTTGCTGCTGTCATTATTCCCATGCATTTTGACCTCCAGGTCAAAAAAAACTTAACTGCTAGCAATTTCCACGTGTTAGGACAGTAGGAAGATTCTACTCTTCACTGTAACCAACACGAACTGAAAGTGCTAAGTGCCTCTTACTTATGCTGTAAAGTACATAGATTTAAATTACTTGTTTCAGACAGAATTGGAGGATTATTTCCATCTAAGCTTGCCTTTTTTTTTTTTTTTTTTAACCCCAGTTATGGGAGAAAAGAAATGAGAGGAAAGTTGCTACTGCTTATAGCAAAGCTACTAGCAAGAAATTTTCTTAGGTGGAAAAATGATGCATGTAGAAACTTGTTCCTTCCACCTATTTGAGATATCAGTAGTATGAATTAGGTGTTGGTTTTGTATTTTGTAGCAACACATCAACAGTAGGCGCTGCCTTAAGGGAAGAACAAAACACAGGAAGTTCTACTACCAGCTGATATCTTACCATGTTTGGTGATACTTACCTGTAGTTAACTCAGCATTCTAGTATTTATTGCTTCTTTTAGAGGTGTGTGGTTTAATCTCAGGTTAGGTAACTACCTACACGGCTGCTGTATGTAGATTATGAGAGGCATCAAGTTACACGTCGAAGGATCCATGTACCATAAAACTGTAAGAAGGCTTTTTCGTGTGTGTGTGTTTCTGTGTTGCAGGCAATAAAATGGAACTGAAATGGACTTTGATTTTTTCTTTGTACTACAGCAGGAAATTACAGTAATTTGTCATGCTGACTAAATAACATTTTTTTTCTTTTTTAATCTTGTAGGTCAAATCATTCTGCTGACTTCTCCCAGACTGGCTGTTAGGTTTAAAACACAGTGTGCACACGTATAAGTAAGCTGAAGGTAATACTGAAGATATATAGACTTAGAGAAGGTAAGGGTTTATAATTCTGCCATTCTGATGCCTAATTCTTTGCTTTGGTTTTCCTATAAAGGCAAATAATTGTCTTTGTGAAGTCAAGAGACTTGTTTTAATAAGTCCTAAAAAAAATTGTTGTATCTGATCATCTCAAAAGATCTAATATTATTTACCCAGTGAAGAGTCTAGTGACACCAGTGGGAATTGCTGTCAGTGTTACAGGTAAGGGATTGAAATACAAAAGCAGACAATAAATCCCTAAAATAACTCAGGTGCCTGGCATGATTTAAGGTGCTTGTTACACCAAATCAGTTTTTCAGTGAGTTGATAATTGTCCAACGTAATTATGACATTTGCTGCATAGTTTATACCAGGACATGTAAAAGACTAATAACTTATGAGCTTGTATTCAAATAAATTTGAGCCATTCTTGTTTTGTGTTTTTTATCTCCCAGGTTCTGAACCATGGATAGCCTCTGTGCAGCAAATACCACTTTTGCACTCAACCTTCTCAGAAAGCTGTGTGAGAACAAAAGCGGGCAGAATCTATTCTTTTCTCCTTTTAGTATTTCTTCTGCTCTGTCCATGATTTTGCTGGGTTCAAGAGGTAATACCAAAGCCCAAATAGCAAAGGTATGTCTAAATAAATTTAGTGTATTGAATTTGATGGGACCATATGAACAACAAATCTGCATTATAGTTTGTGACCTGCACTTATGCTAAACTATTATCATCATTCTGGTCTCGGAGAGCAGAGGTCTTCCTTTGATACATATGTAAGCAGTACCTGTTTTTAATGTTTTTATAGGGGGAGCTTCCTTTGGTATGAAATTAAGAGGTTCCTGGTTTTTGTTGCATGGAGTTTTTTTGTGGTTTTAGTTTTTTGAGACAGAGAGACCTTCCTTCAACATGTCATTAAGAGGTACCTGGATTTTTTATGTAGGTTTGAATCTCTAGCTACATATTTTCTTCTACTTTCTTCTTTGGGCTTAATATCAGACTACACAAGTTTTGAAAGTGTAGCCAGGCATGTTAAAAAAAAAATTAAACATGTGAACACTGTATGTGTGTCAGAATGGTAGCTGCACCTTGTTTGTTTGTTTTTTAACTTGCTCAGGTGGCAAACACCACTTGGCATATTTTTTACATGTGCAATTGACAGTATTAAATGTATAATCAGTCACTTTTTTTATTATGTTTGCCTCTTTTGCAAAGTGGAAGAGGAGTATAAACACATATTTGGCTTTCATTTAAATCTAAAAAGTTTGTCTAAAATTGTATTATATTATTGCCATACTTTGAGATGGTCAAAAGCTGTCTGGACATAGTCCTGTGCTACTGGCTGTAGATGGCCCTGCTTGAGAAGGGGTGTTGTACCACCTCAGGCATTCCTGATCCTCTGATGCTTGGCTTGAGCAAAGGAAACTAAATATTGCTGACTCTTCTACTCCCTTATTTATTACTTGTACCACATCTGGTTGGGTGCATCATATGTCACTTGCATGATAAGCTCCAGGTGGGAGAAGTGATAAAAAATCTGGCTTTGAGTCAGTTTTTAAACCCAAAAGTCATTAAAAAAACCCCAAGTAAGTTGTACCGAAGCAAGTGTGTTTAGAGAAAGCATGGACTCTGCTGAGGATGTTTGTCTTTCTACAGGTGCTTTCTCTGAACAAAGCCAAGGATGCTCACAATGGGTATCAATCACTTCTTGCTGAAATAAATGATCCAAACACTAAATATATACTGAAAACTGCTAACCGACTTTATGGAGAAAAGACATTTGAGTTTCTCTCAGTAAGTAATCATTAAATTTGTGGTGTTTTTCAGTATAATGTACTTGCTACCTGTTTCGTTTGGAGGCCAAAGGCAGGCTTTGGATTTTAACTGCCAAATTTTCTAGGCTGGGACCTACCAATGCAACAGATTGTCAGAGCCTGGTATCTGAAGTTGGTGGAGAAGCACCTTTTAGATAACCTGTGATCTGAATGCACAACTGGTGCAGACCACTATAAAATCCACTCTAAATCTTCATGGTTCCATGATCCATTCATATTTTTGGCTGTGGGACAAATGGTTGACATATCTCTCTTCCCTTGAACCTGTGTAAATATGAGAAAAAAGAATTGTTACTGCTCTTCAGCGTGGGCAGTATTTTGTAGTTTTTGTTATACAAGTCATCCAGAGATCATTCTGAGGAGTGCATGACTTTTAGTATTTTCCTTATCAGAAGATCTAAATAAAGATAATAGGTATTGTATTATACATGTGCCTTTAGGTGCTTCCCTAGAAGCAAGAAGATGTAAGGCTTTGTGGTGTTGTTTTTTTTTTTCTCTGGGAGTGGTTTACAGTGATTCTTTTTATGGGGAATTATAGTGTTTCATTAGTCTAGCTGATAAAAATTTACATGGATTGTATTCTAAGACTTTGCATCTGTGTAGTAAAGATCTAACTATATTAAATCAGAGAGAAGGTATATTTTTACCTCTAAGAGAAATCAGTTTACCCTCTGAACTAAAAGTTTTCTAATAGTCTGGAAGGTTTAACATTGAAATTTATGTGGAGAGAAGCTTACAAAAGAATGTTCTCTCTCTGAAGCACCCCCTGCCCCCCCCCAAAAAAAAACCCTAGCCACATCATTTCTCAATTAAGCTATGTAGAACTTTGTAGCACAGTAAACAAGCCATTTAATTTAATAACAATCCATGGACAATTCCTAGTTCGGATAGGCGGTATAAAACCTAATAGGAACATGTCAGACAAAACTTTAATGGCTTTAATATGAAGCTAGGGGAGGAAAGTGGGCAGGTTTTCTTGGTGTATTTAAGAATCATCTGTGGTTGAATGAGAGTGAAATACATTGCTGAAAAGCTGTTCTGAATGTCCATGTTAGTCATTTATAGAGTTGAGTCAGAAATTCTACCATGCTGGACTAGAACAGACTGACTTCATACATGCTTGGGACGATTCCAGAAAACAAATAAATGGCTGGGTAGAGGAAAGAACTGAAGGTGAGTGTTTTGCAAAATGCCGTGGTGTATTTAAAGGCAGCCATGGCTTGGGTAAACAGCTGTTTCAAGCTATAATATTGTGAATTAAACCACCCCAAACATTGAGCTCTTGCTCTGTTTGGTACATAATTCTCTTGCCTATTCTGTATTAATTACAGAGTAGATACTATATTAGATAATAATTAGATACTGGTCAAAATGTTAAATAAATGTGTTTTATTTTTCTATGTATCATAAAGGTAAAATTCAGAACCTGTTGGCAGAGGGGATTCTCAATTCACTGACCAGACTTGTGTTGGTGAATGCCATCTATTTCAAAGGCAGCTGGGAAAAGCAGTTCAACAAAGAGAGAACAGCAGAAATGCCATTTCAGATTAATGAGGTATGATGTAGTAAAATGCTGACAATACACTGTTACTCTGAAGTATTCTGAAATGAATACATTTAACTCTGAAGGAAAAAAAAAAATCATTCAAGCACAGGGTCACCTTGGGTAGGCTGTATGAAAGTCCTTGTACCCCCTCCCTTTAATATGAACACTCTTTGTTTAGTTTCTGTTAAGTTTCCTGTAAGTACTAGAAACTTTAATGTAACAAATAAGCATTTCTTTCATTCTGTCACTTTTTTCCTTTTATCCTTCTTGTTTGAGAGAGGTAGCCCTCTACATAGTTACAGAACTTAAAACAAAACTCAAGAGAGGAAAACTGTTGAGTGAATCTGTAAGGCTATTTGAGAGTTGTGAACAGTTTCGCAGAAGTTGATGAACTTGATTATTTCAGCATAAAACTGGTGTGGATAAGAAAAATTTTCCTTTGGGATGTAGGTAGAAAAGAGCACTTTTACATTCAGAAGTTTCTGTACATGTATGTTGTCTTCAGTCAGTGCATTTTTGCTGTGTTTCTACCAATGAACTGACCCAAAATAAATGGAAAAAAAAAATCTGCTTTGAAGACTTCCATGCTATACTTTCTTGCTTTTAGAAGTAGATCAGTGCTCTTGAAGATTTGGCTACTATCATTAGCAGGCCATGGCTGCCCCTCAGAATCACCTCAAACTCTGGGTATGCCTCTGCATGACATTAACAAGAACTGGTAACGTGACTTCCTTAACTCACTAGCTTAAACCAAACACTATGCAAAATTGAAGCCCTCATGCCTGACTTCCCCAGTGGTGATATGTATCTAAGAATGCTTGAAACTGCTAATACTCCTCTTCAGGTAGGGAATGTTACTGCTTACCCCTTACTACCTAGTATAGCACTTCAGAAACTACTGGACTGACTTGGTTCCTGACACCTTGCCCTCTCCCTGTTGAAATGTGTTGAAAAAGCTAGCAGGCTATCCAGATACACTATTCAATTTTCTTTTCCTTGGACCAGCGCAAACCTAGGACCAGATTTTAAGATGCAACACCAACAGCATGCAGTGCTGATGAATAATCTGCCTTTTGACTTGTGATGGAATATTGTGTAGTGGTACCAGATGTGGAAGGTTTGGCATCAGTTTCCTACAGTGATGTCACAGAAAACCCAAGCTTACAGATTTGCATAGGGTTCTTCCCTTTCACTCTTGAGGAGGCAAATTCAGTGATATTTCTGTATTGGGTACTGTGCTATGGTAAGCTCATGGCCTAAATCTTAATGTTCCTGGAATAAGGCCCAGACTAGCTCGGAGATTACCTTTTCCTTTGTAAATACAGAGTATATTATATATTTTTTAAATATTAGAGTCTTTGGTATCCAGATAGCTATTGGAGAAAGTTGTAAGATGTAAGGTTGGGGAATGCTGCCTTGGCTCACCCAAGAAACTCACTTTTAGATAGGCAAACAACTGCAAAATCTCTTTGCTTGTAAAACTAAAGGGATTAAGTTTGTATTGTCATCCTACTAATGACTAGCCACTGATTAGAAGCAGAAGTGTGTGAGTAGACTCAAATGAGGAATTGGAAATCCCAGGTGTAACCTGAAGTTTTAAGCTAGTTATTTTACAATCTGTCCAGTAGCAAAGAGTTACTTTTAACATCCCAGGATGTTTCCAGCATCCTGTGACATTATTTCTGTGACCTGCATTTCCTATGACTAGCTGGATGATTTTCACATGCCATGTGGCCTTTTCTTTGCTTATCCATCCTTTTCATGTGTCATTGCTGCTGCAAAATAATTTCTGCCATGTTTGCTGTGGACATTGTTTCAATGGGCTTTACTTAACAATGCAAGTAAGGTGGTTTTTTTTTAATGTCATGAATGTAAGGGAGAAAGCAATGAAACTTTCTTAACTGAAAAGGAGGAAGACAATGAAGTAAACAATAGTAACTGATGCTCTATGTGAAGGAGATGGCAGAGAATGAAATCGAGAAGATGCATCTCTTCCCCTCCTTACTGTCCACGTGACTTTTAAGAATTCAAAATAGTGCTCTCACTTTCTTGGCATTTTTAGTATCATTTTAAAATATTTTAATTCCTCTTTGTTACAGCATTTGGAGCCACATGGACTAAAAATGAAAGTACCTACATTGAAATTACTTTGTATTCATTTAAAGCAAGGAACACAGGCCCTGCTTCTTAGCAGCTCTGTTTAGTGCTTGTCATTGGTTAAGTGAGCAAATATGTGTCCTTGCCTCTCTGCCCTAAAGGAAACTTCACAGACATTTCCACACTAGTAATTAAAAATAAAATCTCAGGGATCCTTACTTCTTGCTTTACGAAAGACAGTGGTGGGGCTGTACTCTGTGGTGTGTTTAGTTCTCTTTAGTCAAATTCGAAAAAACCCTAACTTGATGCCTGCTTTGTATTTTGAGACTGGCATACTACCTCAGTACTAACTATTGACATGTCTTTATTCTTTTTTAGAAAGAGACCAAACCTGTGCAGATGATGTTCAAGAAGGATAGATTTAACATGACCTATATTGGGGACTTCCAGACCAAAATCCTTGAGCTCCCTTATGCTGGTAATGAACTCAGCATGATAATCCTACTCCCTGATGCAATCCAGGATGGATCCACTGGCTTGGAAAGCGTAAGTTGTTGAGCTAAGTGCAAAGATGGTCTGTATCCTTCCAGGGAGGAAAGTTTTGATGTTGCATATAGTCCTACGGTTCAATTCCAAAGCTGTTAGGTGATTGGTGCTCAGCAGTAGCTGAAATGTCCCTCGCCTCTCTGCCCCCAAAGCGATTGGCATGCCTTATATCACTACTGGTCAGGCTGTGTGCTGCCCCCTTAGCCTGAGACTCCAGAAGAAGACCTGACCCTCCTCAGGAGCAGAGGTTAGCTGTGATTGTGGTGAGCTTCGGAAGTCCTACAGCTTGTCCCATCTATCTTCCATTCTGAAGAGCTGGCAGATTCTCTGGCCAACTGGAAATGGAAAAGTGTATGATCTCTTCTGGAGACCTGATACGAGTTTTGGCTATTTCATTCTCTGGACAAGGAATTTGTTAACAAGGTTTTCTAACATTGACTGCAAAGTGTGTTGTGAGGAGACTTTTTCATCAGTCTGTCAACCTGAAGGAGGATCCTTTGGTTAAGAGACAGAAAAACTGTGTACAGTTTCTTTGGGACCTTGTCATCAGTTCTTTTGTGCCTTTGCTTCCCATATGTAAGAAAACAACGCAATCTAACATGTTTTATAAAAGTAAACTGTATGTGGAAGGGACTGATCCTTACTCTGTTTACCAAAAAGCATATGGGACTGATCTTAGTTGGGGCTGTAGTCTCTGGTGAGAAGTATAACTTGTACTTTTGGCTTGAGAAACTCTAAACCCTGGAAAAACAGATGCATGTTGTGCATGATGTAAGGAAACACAGTAATAATTACTTTTGGCTGTGTAAAACTGATTCTTACTTTAATGATGTAAATTTTGTGTTTTTCTTTAGCTGGAAAGAGAACTTACTTATGAGAAGCTGATAGATTGGATCAATCCTGAAATGATGGACTGTACAGAGGTGAGGGTGTCTTTACCCAGATTTAAACTGGAAGAAGATTATGATCTGAAACCCCTTCTGAGCAGCATGGGGATGCCCGATGCGTTTGATTTAGGGAAGGCAGACTTCTCGGAAATCTCAGCTGGCAATGAGCTGGCGCTCTCTGAAGTGGTTCACAAGTCCTTTGTGGAAGTCAATGAAGAGGGCACTGAAGCAGCAGCTGCCACAGCAGGAGTGATGATGATGCGCTGTGCTATGATTGTTCCAGAATTCACTGCTGATCATCCCTTCCTCTTCTTCATCCGGCACAACAAATCTTCCAGCATTTTGTTCTGTGGCAGATTTTGTTCCCCTTAAAAAGGAGATGCCTTGGCAGAAAAGCTACTATTACACAATAACTTTGTTTCTTTAGAATAGGGCTACTCTTTTTGCACCAACTGTCTTTTCAGCTGTGCCTGAATCCACTTCTGTGCTCTTTATCTCGGGCTTGGATAGAATAACAGAGCTACTTAGACACAAACAGCAACTGCCATTTAAAACAGCTCTTGCCCTGTGCACCTGAGTGCAGAGGTCTTCAACTTCTTGCTGACACAAGAAATGTCCCACTTGCTCAGTGAATGCTTCGTCTGTTCTTGCAGTTCCCATTGCAACTTCACTTTTTGTGGCTACCAGGCAGTGAGTCAGGCAGTGAGAACCAAGGAAGGGAATAAGTTAATTTTGTTTCTGACTAGGCTGGAGTACATCTTTAGTTCCCCTCCACCTTTTTCCTCTCATTCCTGGTTTTTTTTTTTTTTTCTTTCTTTCTCTCTTTTTCCCTCCAGACTAATTCATTTAATGTTTTCATGAAAGGAGTCTTTGGCAGTCTGTTCCAAGTGTTGCTAAGCATCCTGACTAGACAGGTTTTTTGGTTTTTTTTTTTGGATAACAACTGGATAAGCGCTTGGGCAAGAATGGAAACAAGAGTATGTATTTGTATAAGATGTCCCGATAGGGTATTCAAGGGGTGAGGATCATTGTTTTATCACCACAGGACACCTGGGTTTATTACCTATCAGCTAGTTCTAGTCCTTTAACAAAGAACATAATGAAAAAGTATATGGTGCCTATGCAATATTTGACAAAGCTTTACTTTTTTGCTATTGTTATATATTTTTCCTATTAATAGTTTCTTAAACAGTTTGGTATTATTCAGTTAAAGACATACCTGAAATAGCTTTCCTAATACAGTTGTTTGGTTTGCTGTTTCTGAAATAAAAGAACTAAAATGCTGTAGGACTCTCTCTTCTTTTCCAACCATAAATTACATGTTTTATCTGTAGCATGAAGAAAACAATTATTTCTTGATAAAGTACAAGCTTCTAGGTAGCTTGGTTGGTGTTCATTGTTGAACATGGGATTTTTGGAATGCCGCTAACCTGAGGTGCTTACTCAGGGTGGCCTTGCAAGGACTTGCAGCAAGGGTGTCCTGAGCCAAGCGTTGGTTTCTGGGCAGGACTGCAGTGCTGCCTCTGCTTGTGTGTAGCTCCATGTCAAGGCTCGGTGGGTGGTCGTCATCCACATGCTGCTAGATTGCCCAGTGCTTAATTCAGTGTGCAATAACTCGGCTGTCTGGGGGGAAGACAAGAAAAGCATTATTTGAAGGGGGGATGACCACTGCACTCCAGTTAAAGGGCTGGTGCT
>JANZLQ010000030.1:13199637-13350392 GCA_026212715.1 Elanus axillaris
CACTCCTGGGCTTTGGGCGGTTTGTCTTTTTAATCACTCTCCCACGGCCGCCGACCCCCCTTCGCCGGGAAATCCAGACCTGCCCCGGGGCGGGCTCCCGGCCCCGCCGGCTCCCGCCCCTCGCTCCGCCCCGGCGGCCGCTCCGCGCAGGAAGGCAGGTCAGCGGTCCTGGGCTCCGCGGGGAGGGCCGGGGGGCGGGCAGGGCTGCCTCCCCCACTGCCCCCGGCTGCTTTCTACGGGAATGGGGCGATAACGGGACGAAAAAGCAGATTTTTTTTTTTTTTGCCTTCCCTCCGCCCGTGCCTCCCCCCGCCCCGCCCCGGCGGCGGGGTCTGTGCGGGGCGGTGGGCGCTTCTCGGGCAGCCTTGGGGTGGGGGCTGTAAAACGGCGTGTTGCAGTGAAACGTTTGCACAGTGCGGTAGTGTGTAAGTAAACGAAAGTAAGAGTACGCCTTGCTTGGGTTTGGATTTTTTTTTGTGTTGTTTTGAGGTTGGTTTTTTTTGTTGGTTTTTTTTTTTTTAGAGCTAGATAAAGGAACATTGCAAAGATGCAGGGGGGGTTATCTGTCTGGCAGTCGAAGCAGACAGTGTTAGTCTGCAATTCCTGTAGAAAGGCTGTGCTGGAAATAGCCCAATTCTGGTGGAAACTCCTCCGTGTAGTTGGGTCTGGACAGTACTTGCAGTAGTATTACTGGGCTGCCGCCCTGTTTGACGGGGCCAGATGCACAAACGCCTGTGTCTCAAATGAAAGAAACTCCTTGAGGAAACAAGCTAGAAACAGCCAAATCCCGAAGTTCTGCTGCAAGCAAGCAAACAGACACAAGACTCTGAGCCGGGTGGGCAGGAAGGTTTTACAGCATCAAGTGGTCCTGCCACTAGCCTTTGGGTACGGTTTTCCACCTGACCCAGCCCTCGCACCCTTCATCCTGCCCGAAGGGCCTCCTGGGGAGCCTCTCACCAAAATGAATCCCCGCTCCAGCTGTGCAGCATCAGCCCTGAAGCTTCGTTTGTTCTGTGCTTCGCTTCTGCCTCTGCTAGCTGGTACGTCACCTTGTGCAAACAAAACCTCAGTCTCTGCCTGTGCGTTTACGGCCGCTCAGACTCAGGTGTGTTTGTACCTGGATGCAGCGTGCAGGTAGCTCGCTTGTCGCTGGCAGAGCAGGCTAGTGAAGGTAGCAGTGCTTTACGCTGCTGAAGGTAAGCATACACCCAAGCCTTTGGCGGGATTGACAGCTTTTTGCGGTATGGTTTGTGCCATGAAGATACGCAGCTTTCTGGGAGGTGTCTTAAGTCTCCCTGTGCAGTTATTGTGAATGTCCTCTGTGGAGGATTTGGGTAGAAGAGCGGGGGGAAAGCTGTGTGAGTGAGCAAGCTCTCTGGGGTGTGAGACTGAAGGATTTTTAACTTGCAATCCCGCCAGCACACGTACTTCCAATTTTGAGTTAGAAAGCAAGGAATTTTTTTAATAGTGTCTTTAATGTTAGTGCAATAGGTAAGGCTGGGATATACAATTTACTTGGAAAAAAAACCCATGCTTTTTCAATGTGACTGATTTTTTTTTTAAGAAGATGCACTGACAAATTCTTGCTGTTTCTGTACCCAGTTGCAACCCGATTAATTCAGTCTTTGTGAGTGACACAAGACTAGGTTAATTTTTTGAAGAGTGTTTCCTTGAGTCCTTACTGACTGTTTTATTTTTCAGCTATAACGATGGAGAACCTGCATAATGCCAACAGCAGATTTGCACTTGATCTGTTCAGGAGGTTTAACGAGACCAATCCAACAGGGAATGTTTTCTTCTCTCCTGTTAGTGTCTCTGCTGCTCTGGCCATGGTCCTTTTAGGGGCCAAAGGTAATACAGAAGCACAGCTGCTGAAGGTTAGTAAAAAAAAATATTAAAAAAAATTCTTTTGCTTTATATTTTATTTACATTAAAAATTGTTGTGGTTTAGAGGAGGGAAAATGAAAAGAGGGTATTATTTTTATGGGCTGAAGAGAAGATTTCTGTCATGCTCACTTCCTCAGGCTCCTTTCTGCAGTTACCTTCTGCCTGCTCTGCTCCAGAGCCCTCTTTCCATATTTGCCATGGCCCTTGGTTCTCATTTTATTTCACTTGTTAATTCTTGAAGTAGGAAACTAATTTCATTAATTAATCAGTCTCCATTTAAATTGATTGGAGTTTCCAGCAGCAAGGCCTCGTTGGTTTTCTTGAGACATTTGGACAAAGAACTATTGCTTTGTAGTACAAGGTCACCAACAGTATGCTTATCACTAATAATACTGTGTATGTTGTAAGAAACACAATAGTAATATATAGTTCTATATTTAGAGGGTAATAACTAGAATACATGATAGTGCTACCTAAGTATCAGTATCTTAGTAACAGCTAGGCACTTGGGTATCTTGGAGGAGCTGAGCCAACATGCTTATTCTTACCATAGCCTTAGTTTAGGTAGGGTAGTTTAAAAAAACTCATTACAAATTGCAAAAATGGCATATGTAGGAGTGTGCCAATTTCCCCTGAGGCCTCCTGATGGAAGGGACTTGGTCACTATTATTTTTCCCCTTTGTTAGGCTAACACCCACTAGTGCAAAAGGGCGTATGAAACTTCTCATTGCTGTCATCGTTACGTATTTGCCTATGAATAATTTCACCTTTGTATTCTGGACTTTAGGAGGAACTGTTTTATACTGTTGAGTGGTGCTGTGCTTAGTGAATAAGACAATAAAATTATTTTCTCACTACTTGTACAAACAGACTTGGAATGTGTGTTTCATGTAATCAGACTGACAGCCCCGCCTAGGATAAACGTACTGACAGCAGAAATCACGCAAAAAGAACTTGAGGGAAAAAAACCCATGTGTTTCAGCACAGTCACCCTCAGTAATGCATGTTCCCATACCATAATGCTTTGCTTATGAAAACATAGCTGATTAAGGAGGCAGTGACTGGTAACTGTCAAGGGCTGTTTGCAAGCATATAGAAATCTGTTTCTGTGATGATAATCCTATTGTAGGTTGCCTCCGTGTTGTTTTCGTTCAGCTATTCATATATACAACACAGCTTGCATTAATGTGGGCAGCAAGGCCTGGCCAAAAACCTGGTGAGATAAAATGAGGGCTTTCCTTTGGAACCAGAGTCTGTTTCACAGCAGTCCTCCCTACTGAGAAATAGATGGTTTAAATTTGAATGTGAATGTCCCTGCTTTGGTCTGGCCTTCCCTGTCGATGAGGTCTGGCAGCTTCTGCTGTCATATCTGTAAGCCTTGGCCAGCCAGCTTGCCTCTGGGAAAGGAGGTACTGGTGCAGAGAAACTGCAGTAATGCATTTGATTTTTAAGATTATGCAGTCTTATATATATATAAGCAATTATATGTTCATAAAACCATAAAAGATAATGGTTCTAAGTTTTCTTAAGACCCAACCTGTGCTAGTTTTGATTGTATGTTCTGAAAAGCAAACCCCCAGGCTTCCTTGGGCCAAAGGGGGAAGCAAGAAAGCTGAAGTGTCTCTATGGCATCGTCCCCCTTTTTCAAGTCCCCACCTGGGAGTGAGTCCTCGTGCCCAGTGGTCCACAGAGGGGAGGCATGCAGACAACACGTGGGCAGGACTCGGGGTTATGATCAACAGCTTCAGCTGTGACTACGTATAAAACAGGAGCGTCATACAAGTGGCTGACACAGGCAGCATAGCACCAAGAAACAGTTTCATTCATTCTTTGAGTTTTATAGAAGTCTCTAAGTAGCTTCCAGCCTCTCCTTTTCTTTTTCTTCAACCTACGTACCTGCTGGATCAGACTCATCCTATAGATACACTGTATGTTCTTTTAAGACAGTATTAGCAGCAGCTAGTTCACTTCTTATATTTCAGACACTTCATTTTGACAAAGTTCAAGATATTCATTCAAGATTTCAGACTCTGACTATGGATATAAACAGATGCAATGCTCCCTATCTCTTACGGCTTGCCAATCAGCTTTTTGGAGAGAAGTCCTACAGCTTTTTGCCGGTATGTTGGTGCAGATTGTGATGGAACATGGTGGGAAAATGCAGCTATTTTGAGTATTTACAGAGTAGAAATATTTCTAGGCATATTTCTAAATGTTACTGGGCAGTCAACAAAAGCGTTGCATACGTGCATATGCATTTCCATATCTGTAGGCATCTGTGCATCTCACCTAAAGGATGTTACACAGCAAACCCTTTTGATTGCTTGTTTGGTTCTTCTGCTGTTGGGCTCAAGGGAAAAACCACTTGTCTAGGTTCTTAGCTTACAGTGACTATCATAACATCCCACTCTGTTGCAACCAGCTTTTTAGGATTTTCATTGGTCTAGTACCACATTACCTAAGTATTTTTGAAAACACTGTATTTATTTGGGAGGGGATGCCCAACATGTCTCAACAACTTGCCTATTCACCAGTGAATTATACCCTTGTGTGTACCTCGGTTGCTATTTTTATCCCTCTTCAGCTTTTTTGGAGAGTTTTGTTTTATCCTAGCTATGCTTGAGCCTGTTTCAGAAGAATGGCAGGTAAATATTGCAACACCTGCAGTAAGCACCCCCTCAGCTGTATACATGACAGATGTATTATGAGGCTTACTCTGACAGGGAAAAAACCCAACCTGTTAGAGCCCCACCTCAGAGCAGGTGATAAACTGTTTGACATGCACCTTATCTACATCGTAAGACATGTTTTCTTATCTGCATGCAATGAAAGCTGTTCTTATTGTTCCAAAATGTAGGATTTCCTGACGAATACTCGGAAATTATATGGAGCTGATTTGGCTACAGTTGATTTCCTTCAGGCTTGTGATGAAGCCAGGAAAGAAATTAACCAGTGGGTAGAGAAGAAAACTGAAGGTAAACTACTTTGGTTAATAAAGTAACTGGCAGTGTTTCATACTTTGGAAGCAGGAATAGGCTTTATTCTCTGCTGCCTTTAGAGCAGTTTAATTTTGCCCTGGGACATTCACTTCATGCATTGACAGAACCAGAAAATATCTAAGCAAGCAAGACATTGAAATAGTTTCATAAGTCCTGAGACCTTTCCGTTTTTTTGTGTTCAGGCTGACGAGTGCAGGAGAGATGCAGAAACATAGATTTATAATCTTGAGTTGGAGAATTTGTTTTAGACAGTCCCAGTCCATGTTGTATATGTATTTCTCAATCCAGTAATCCTAAATGTGGGTATTTTCTAGTTCTTGTGTGATGAGTCATATGTGACAGTTTAAGCTAAAAATACTACGTTTTCATCAAATTACTGTATATCAAAAGTTATAGTAGCATATACTATTAAATAGTATGAGGTAAAGAGGTGCTGAAAGACACTTTATTACAGGAATGGACTAGAGTTCTATATTTGTAGTATTTCTGTGGCATCAGTTTCTTCATGTATGTTTTATATGCCAGCGACTTAGTTTTGTTGACTTTGTTTCCTGTCCCCTCTGAAGGTAAAATCCCTAATCTGCTGTCTGAAGGCTCAGTTGATAACATGACCAAGCTTGTACTGGTGAATGCTATTTATTTCAAAGGGAACTGGGCAGAGAAATTTAAAGAAGCTGACACCACTGACATGCCGTTTCGGTTAAATAAGGTAATACAGATATGTCTTGGTAGTATATATCTAAGGAGAAGATCAAATAATATAGGTGCTAAAGTGAAGCTTTGCTTACAGATAAAGTAATAAAAAAATATAAAGTCTTCAATGAATGTTTTGAGTTCACCCAAAAGAGTTTTTTAATGGATTTTAGTATTCTTCTGTATTCAGGAAGCTATTTGTTGTCTCACTTACTGGAATAGCATCTGAGACCATTCTCACTTATAGATTGGGACCCTGCCTGTGCCTAGCAGAGTTTCTGTCCGCTAGCAGTTTTAGCTGCTATGAACTGTGCCGGCGTGTGATGCTAGGTAAACAGCATTAAAATGATGGCACATTTTGGTTAAGCCCCATTTTCTTGTTCTGTATTCTGCTTATGTTAACAGCTTTACAAGACACTGTGTACAGTCATCTAGTTTATGCTGAATAGAGTTAATCTTTGTTGACTTTTAACATTGTCATTTTGGGGGCTAGAGCAACATAAAGGTATGGCAGCTCAAAGAAATTGTTTCAGTTTCTGTGAGGTCTGTGCTATAGAAGCCAAAGAAGAACCAAATATAATACGAACTCAGTATGTCTTCAGAAGAAACTGTTATTGCATAGGCAGTCAAGAGTTTGATGAAGGCAGTTTTATAGTCACCTGATATAACAGAGGAAGAGTTTTTGCAAGAATGCAATTTTTAATTTACTTGTTTCCTATCAGTTCTTTAAATTAGTATTTTCTTAACTGTTACTTTTGGTACCTTTTATCCATCCAGAATGAAAGAAAGACAGTGAAAATGATGTATCAGAAAAAGAAATTTCGTTTTGGTTACATCCCTGAAGTGAAGATCCGTCTTTTAGAGTTGCCTTATGAGGAAAGAGAACTTAGTATGATCATCCTGTTACCTGATGACATTGAAGATGACTCCACTGGACTGCAGAAGGTGACCCATCTAAACTAATGCAGTAATTTAATGGATAAGTTCAGCCATTCAAAATTAAAGCCTTAATGAACCCATGTTCTCAGAGCCCCATATATATCAAGCATATTTTTAGACAATGCTCTACTAGCACTGCAATAAAGAATACGTGCATGTGCTGCATCAGGAAGAGAAGTTGTGTTCTGCTTTTGTAGGTTGTATTCCTGTGTCCTTTGGCTTGCTGAACTGAACCATGAGGGAGACTGCAAAAACAAAGTTACAGGAATTAATTTGCCTTGCTTATTTTTTTTAATGACAGAACTTTTCTTTCATTACCTTTGAAAGTCAGTATTTTTGTAGCCTTGAAGTAGTAACAGTGTTTCCTATTAAATGACCAGGCACACATCAGCTTCTTGGAGCTCTCAGATGATTATTTTTGTTGCTTGTTTTTAACTATGTAATTCCATTTAGTTAGATTAAACAGTAAGAATGACTGGGTTTAGTTACTATCAGTGCATGTTTTTCCCTTCTGTACATTGCAGCAAGAAGCAAAAGTCTGCATTACTTTGTAAAGTATAAACTGCACTGACTCCACTTAATTTTAATAGCATTTGTTTGATCAATATGGAGCTATCAAAAATATGTATATGGTCATTTTTGTACAGTTGCTTTATAGTTGTATAGTGCTGTATAAAGCCTTGTAAATGTTACTGGAAATGAAATGTTTCTACACCGGTGATATGTAATGATCTCTGTCTTTTTAATTCTAGCTGGAAGAGCAGCTTACCTTAGAGAAGCTCCAGGAATGGACATGTCCAGAGCATCTATATTCCACAGATGTTCGTGTGCATTTGCCAAAGTTTAAGCTAGAAGAAAGCTATGACCTTAAATCAGATTTAGCTGCTCTGGGCTTGTTGGATATATTTGACAGTGGCAAGGCTGACTTGTCGGGAATGTCAGGGGCACATGACCTCTTTCTCTCTAAAATTGTCCACAAGACTTTTGTAGAAGTGAATGAGGAAGGCACGGAAGCTGCAGCTGCCACTGCTGGTATTGCCATGCTCTGCATGGTTATGGAAGAGGATTTCAACGCTGACCATCCTTTCCTTTTCTTTATTCGCCACAACCCAACGCAAAGCATACTTTTCTTTGGCAGATATGCTTCTCCATAAAAGAGAACTTAGCATTTGCTGACCAGTTCCTGTTGTAGTCAATGAAAGCTTTGCTCCTGAATGAGTTGGATTTTGATCCAAGAAAGTTAATGCTCCTGTCTTGAGTACCTAGTAACTTTTTGACTGAGATTCTGCCTTTCCCACTAAAACAGTCCCAGAGAAACTGAGAAGTAATTTATTTTTCTTTCTTTAGATTGCCATAAGCTTTAATAACTAAGAAAATCTTAACTGTAGGCAGAAAAAGTCTTTTGAAATTGGACTAGAAGTAGAAGTACTCTTGGAAGAAATGTGTGTCTTTTAAAACACAGGATCACCCTATATGCATCCTTGCATGGGGTTTCTCTGTGTTGACAGCCCCCGTTGTAATAATTTATAATAATCCAGTCATTCTGTATGCATGTATACTACAATATTCTTGCAAAGCTATTCCTCCCCTAAAGTCTTACTTTTCAATGATACTTTAATAAAATATTTCTAGGCACCAAAAGGCATGTTCCTAAACAGCTGAGTTTACCCAGTTCTGTTGTGAAATAGGTCAGATAACATGTTAAGAGACATCTATTAATAGAGAAAGGATTAAGCTATTTAAACAAAAGTAACCCCTTCCAGTCATTAGCCAGAAAACCTGCGCTGCAGCTTTTGAATGAGGAAGAGAAGAATAACAACTTTAGGTGATATGTTTAAAGAGGGTTTTAAAAATTTATAGTTTGGTGCTATTTTAGTTATTGAAAACATGAAAATATGTCAGGGCTTAGAGGTTTTAGGTGCTTCAACCTAATGGGTACCTTTCTGCAAGTTCAGAAGTTTTCAATATGACATTAGATTCTGGCCAGAACCTATGTAATCCTCAAAAAATGCTTGTTTCCCAGAGGATGTCTGCAGTAAATACCGGATGTATCTCTTTATGCACAAGGATTCAAAATCTACTGAGCTGACTTCCACTACCTCTTTATACACAAACCTTTTGTACTGTACAACAGCCATATGCCTGGGAGCCACTGTAATTACATACTGTTAGTGTTCTGTGTTTATTTCTGGAGGTTATTTGCTTGTATAGTGTATCTTGGGTACTGTCATATTTACCTGTACAACTTCAGTTCCAAGTGGGGCACAATAATTTCTCTAATTGCAAACTTCCTATAATTGCAAAATACTACTTTTGTCTTTATGCAACAAATAGAAGTCTTTCTCTTAAACTCATGTTCAAAGTGGAAATTTCTGCATGCAATTTAGTATTTTAGCATACAAAAATAACTGTCTACTTGAAGGCTAGCTCCAGAGAAAACCACTGGTGCAGCAGCTGTGATCAGCTGTCTGAAGTTCTTGGCCTGTTCAGAGTAGGTGAAAATACTGAAAAACAAATTACTCAGTAGAAGAGACAATTGCATGAACCACCAGCTTCCCCTGCAAGTGTAATGACTCCAGCTGCTAGCACCTACAGAGAGAAAGCAACGGTTTATATGCAATGACACAAACACTTGGTCTGCACATTAGTAAATGTATTTCCGTGTGTTAGCAATACCTCAGTTGCAAAGGCTCTGGTAAATTTGTAAAGGAGAGCATGTATTGCAGAGTGCAGATGTGAACATAACCCTTTCTGTGCTGAATGCTTTGAAAACCCAATGCTTCACACATAAGTGAGAAAAATATTGGCACAAACCCCATGTAAAAAATTGGAATGGTTTGACGTTGCATTAGTTCTGGGTTTCTGGGCCTTCATCTTCAGCCTTTTAGCAAATAAAGCTCCGCTGCCATAGATGGGTTTTGGCCAAGTAAGGCTCAAAAACTCCATTGTAATTGCATCCTTATCTTTATATGCTTAAACTCAGTCAATGCATGCAAGATATATGACGCCTGAGGGCTTTTAGGGCTGTAATTACCAGGTGATCAGAAGAAAGATAAAACCTTGCACAATAGTACAAATCAGGGTAGCTTTATGAGGAGACTTATGTATTTATTACTTTGGTATTCAGGAACTGAACTATTGGATTGAGACAAATTTGGCTTTCTACAGATAGGATGCACAAAATAAATCTCAGCAATAAGAATTTCACATTCAACCATTTAAAAACAAACCAGCAAGCCTACTGGCAAATATTCCCCTCCCATAATTCATGTCTCACAGTAAGAAGGTTGTAAGTGTTTTTCCTTAATACTCCTTTTTTTCCTGTGCTCCTGTCAGAACAAGTGACTGACAAGGGCTGACTCCAGCAGGGAAAACTGGAATGCCAGCTGTATCCACATTTCTAAAAAATGAAATGCTGCTCCAGCTAGCTCATGTGAAGAACTTTATTTTTAGAACTACTGAATGAACACAGGTCTTACTGAGTTCAAAGAATGGTAATTTTCAGTATGAGAAGCTTTAACTGAGGAAAAAGGAAGAAAATGTAATTTTAATGGGTTAAAGGTACAACATATGATATAAGAGAATGTCACATCAGAAGTCTCAATATAAAATCAGGACCCTAGCCTTAGTCTTAGCTAGGTAGCAGTCATAAACCCACACTCACAATGTACAAAAAAATACTTTCCATATACAAACCCTTTAATTTATATATTAACCCAGGGGACTGCAACATTAAAAATTCTGACTGACTGCAGTTAAACCTCCTAGGAGGGGACCGAGAAGTACTTGAGCATGAAACTTCCCTGTTCAAAACCAATTTGCAACAGCCTGCTGGTTTGAGAAGACAACATGTGATTTTCTTCCAGTGGAAGAGAGGATTACAGCAGAGAGAGTTCACTCTCCATTTTGGACACTCCTAAGCAGACCAGGCTTTATAACAATCCAAAACTCTGAGCAGTTTTTGCTCAGTGATTATCAAGCCAGACTTTGTACTATTGCTTACATAGACTCTTTACAATAGCCTTTTGATTTCAGTAATTTAAAAAGAAAGAACACCTCCCACCACCACCATTTGGCTGCTTTCTGATTCATACCATTTAAGTTGCTCTTCCTAGAAAGTAACTACCATCGTGTAGATAAGGAGGACAGTTATCTCTGGGGTTTAAGTCACCTTATCCTAGAGATAAATTCACATAGTTGAGTTAACTCAGAGCATGTTTAGTAATACTTTACTTATGCATTTATACATGACCAAAATCCTGGTAAAGTACATAAACTTGATCAAGTCACTAGATGTATTGGAGACAGATATTTGTCTTGACTTTTTTAATATGGTTTCATTAGACAGGAATAAGACCAGCGCAATTCACTTGAACCTATTGAGATAGAGGTGCAACTGAAATCAGAAACTGGTTTTTGGTTTTTTTTATTTACTGTAGCAAACCTGTCTAGCTTTGTCATGTCATCTTATGGTACTAACTAAATACATATTCTTATCCATATTCAGTAAGGGGCCTATACAATCCCTGAGTACTTAATAAAAGACAAAAACCACAGCCAAAATCCTGGAGACCACAACCTGTTTGGAAACATGCTGAACATGCGCAGTGGCTGCTGGCAATTCAGATGATGAATTTATCACATCAGCCAGAAAATGTTGTATCTTCGGGTTAAATAGAACTTCAAGCAACCGGCTTGTATAATTACTTTAAAGTCCTATCATGAAATACGATAGGCAGTAATTTTGGCCAAGAACTCTTCTCTCAACACAAGAGAAAATAGGGAAAACAGAAAAGGGAAAAAAATGCAGCCCAGAGGTTAACGGAGGATTTAAATTCTTTGTGCATGGAAAACAATACAAGAAAAATAAAACAGAAGTAATAAGTTCACATAAATATTTAGCATAAGAGCCTGGACAACTCCTTACCAGCTATATAATCCATTTTTTTATCTGCAAGAGTCAAGCTAGCTAAATAATGAAAACAACATTAGATAATTTTCTAAAGACTGATAGTTTCCAAGGAAAGGGAGGAGTAGGGGAAATAAAAGGCACCCTACCCAGAGTATGCAGTAAACTCAGTCACAAGGAAAAATACTAGTGTGCATCTACCGCATGTAACAGTTGAGCTATTGGCTTCAATGTTGGCAGTATCCCCTGGCCTAGGACATTTGCAAGCTCATTTGTCCTGTGTATTAGCCACTCTGTGAGCACTTAGTGTGACTCTCATCCTGTAACGTGGGAGAAAACCTGCAGAGCCCCAGCTGTCCTCTGTGACCTTGTGGTGATGGGAAAGACCAGGGACTGGGGTCCACTGGGGACTTCATCTGCACGATAAATAGAACTGACCTAGGCTCCTAGCCTGACTATTTTTGCCACTGGGAAATTATTAATGAAGTCTCCATAGTAAGGTCAGCAGGTTCTATTTATTATTTTTTTTTTATTTTCTTTTGGTGGGGAAAGATGGGACACAGTAGAAAGAACCATGTGAAACTCACCATGTACATCAAAAAGCAATTGTGACCAGTGCAGGAACAGCTTGATCAAACCTCCTTCTCCTCCCCTCTTCCACATCAAATAAACAACATGCTGTTTATGGAAAACCCAGGACTCTGTCTCACCCCATGCACCTACTCAGCTCCCTTCTTGCAGGCTGAACTTGTCTCAAGAGTAGGCATGAGGATCAGGGAGGGAGGACCCACCACTGCTGTTCTGCTCCAGTCCTGAAAGAACTGTTTTGTGGGGACCTGTCCCAAAGCTCCCATCCCAATTCTGTGATTTCAGCCTCATGGCCAGTGCTGATCACAGCAGTCCTGGCTGCTTGGATTATTTCGAACCAGTGTTTCAGGGGTGCTTCCTCAGTCCATTACTCCTCTGTGAAGATTCAGCTACATTTGTGCAATCAGGAGCCCTGTAGACATGCTTCCACCCTGACCCACGTGTTCCTCCATACAGTGCTCAAATGCTCCCAAGTGAGCACCAGACAAGATCCCTGGCTCAAATCTGTAAGTTATGAAAACTTTTGCTAACCTGGACTTATATAGAATTGAAGTCCATTAAACTTCTAGGGTGACCTTACCATGACCACATCTTGCCTTATTTCTCCATATGCCTTTCAGAGGACTAGCAGGATAAAAATACTAATCTAATTATTTACTGCATTAATTCAAGCAACAAGAAAGTTCCAACCAAACATCAGAAACAAGTGAATTATGGGTTTAAAAAAACCCATGCAAATTTACATAAATGAAGCTTACGGAAAGACTTGCTCATCTTTAGAAAGACACTTTGCTCCAAGCTTTCAAAAACTATCAGTATTATCAGCTTCTAGGCCTCATCAGATGCTATGGAGAGATACCAAGCCTACTGCCAGTTTTATAACCCTCTCTTTAGACAAGACAGGGCAGCTGTTGACCAAAACCTTTGGCAATGTGTGTCCAACCCCAGAAGAGAATAGTTGCGACATATCTTACAGCTCAATTATCCTGGTAGTTTCAATTTCTTGCATATATAAAAGCTAACATTACCAAGAATAAGAGTCTGAAGTATCTTGCTAGTAATTCTAAACCTGTCTTCACACTTTGTGGGTATTCTTCATCACTAAATCCTCTGCCTAGCATACTCCATAAGCATGCATCAGGAATGCCCTCTAATATCTAACCCAAATAGCAACACTTGATGTCCTCCAAATACTAGCCTAGCAAAGCAAAATAAACCCATCTTTTTGATACTTTCTTCAGTGTTTGCTCCTAAGTAAATACTCAGTTAAACTGGTCTTGAAAAAATAATTATAGTACACTGATGGGTTATAACTAGCTAGTATATCCTCTGTTCTAGGCAATGACTTCTCATACACATGCCACAGACTGCAAATGGTTATATCTTAAGCCCTCACAGATCTGGAAAGCCTTACTTCTTACATTAGTATGCATATGACCCTGGTCAGTCCCTTGGCATTCAATCTCAGACCTCCATGAGTAATCACCTTCTGGCTATCATAAGCTATCATGAAAGGTTGCGGAAAAGCTTTACAAAGAGAAATTCCTCTTCAAGTTCAATTTTTGGTGTCATTTATTATATGATTCTAGCACTACCCTGAAGGTGCTCATGTGCTTTTTTCAAAAGTCAGTAAATTTTTATTTTGGGACTGACACTGTAATTATTAATTTTAAAAAAATTTATTCATATTATGATTTCACCCATCTCCGTTGTTTTTTACCAGATAAAACGCAATGCCCCTGCTAGACAGCTGAGAGACTTAACAGTTTACAGTTATGGTATTTTCTCTGTAGTATGAGGAATAAGGAATGATCCTTTGTGGGTACTTAATATAACAATCTTCTGCAACTTCTATTGTTGCATAACTTGTCTGTGAAATTACAGGAAAGGCAATGCCTACATCTCCATCCCCTCATACCCATTTAAGTCACACCTTATCTGCTAGTACAGAATACTTCATTTATTTCCTTAGTGACATATCTGACCTAAACTTTTCCTGCAGGTTTTGGAGAATTTGCAATTTGGTCCACAAACAGCCTCTTTGTCAGTAAGAGAATGTGGGGAATAGATCCCTTATCCTTTTTCCTTAATATCACAACACCTTATAAAACAGTATTTATGTATCATGTCACACATTGTAGACGGGGGTGTGAGGTGGTAGGTGATGAAAAGACTCAGGCTTGGCACAGGGCTATAGGTCTTTGCCTCCTTCCAAATAACAGATGGAGGACTGCCATGTCAGAGAAAACTTGCAGTATAGCACTGTATGGATAACGCATGGCTGCTTAGAAGCTAATGGTGGGAGAAAGGAGCACGGACTAAGTATTTACTAAGCGAAACCCCACAGACCAGTTTAGAAAAATCTGTATTTGTTTGAACGACAATTCATGTCAGTTACAGAGAATCTGTAAGTATCACCACTAGACCATCTACTGGCAACCCAAAGTATTTGTTGCACAGGCTACACTGCATTGTTGTGGTTTCCTGTCACCTCCAGCTCTTGCACCTATTGATGCAGATATTTTTTAAGCCACATTTAAGGGGACAAACAGCTACAGTCAATAACTGCTTTTAAGATACTTTGGCTTACCCGCAGGCTTTCTTAGTGCCTTACTTCCACTCTCTCCATGCAGCAGCACATGTTAATTTTTCCTCATTTCAGCCACAAGCTCAGCAACACCAACTTTCTTCGTCTGCACTTTCCCTGCAGGACAGAGGCAGGACCATCACGGGAGCACTGAGAACACCGCAATCTCTACTTGCAATTTTGCAGTGGCCTGCAAGCAACTTGGAGGAGATGCTGCAGAGAAAATAATAATCTCTGCACAGCTGGACTGGCTGTCACCTCTACAGCCACAGACTTTTTGGCTGATAGAGACTCTGTCAGCTAAACTCCACCAAGTTTTTGCTGAGTGCAGACCACCACAGAGGATTTTCATCATGTCCACCTTGAATACACCAAGCTGCTCCAGAACAGGGAGTAGGATTATCATTCTGCAAAACTGCTCTTGCTCTAACACCTGGCACACAATTTGTTGTAACAAGGTAAGTCTGATCAAGTCTTAAATAACTAAAGAGCTGTAAATACAAAGTTGAGGCTTTGAGTAAAGATTTCTGTCAACTGCAGACAAGAAAATACAGTCTGGGGTTTCCCTTAGGTAAAACTTCATAGTGAATTCCATTTGAGCATTAGTAGGTACTAGCAAAATTAAGAAAATCTGGTGATTTGCTAATAGAAGAAAATAAGAATGGACAGAATAGCTCAGACTGCATTAGCACACCACTTCTAATTGCCAGTTGCATCAAAAGGAAGCACACCAACCTCTGGTACACCTGTAAAAACAGAAAAACATCTTTAAGTTTACCAATCCATTGATGTGATTTGTTTTTCAAGCTGGGGTCAGCTCGCAAATCATGGGCCATTTAAATAAAGATTTAGATCAACTCTCAGTGTCTTAAGAATTAAAGTGAACACTGGCTGATAGCACCAGTAATTCCGCTAAGAATAGTTTGGATTAATACAATCCATGTTTTCACCTCTGTTCCCATCTTTCTACATATCTTGAAAGGGCAGACACAAACTCAGAGAAGTAGCCCCTACCTTGCTAAACCATCCTGCTGTGAACAGAATAGTGGTACTTATCTGAGGAAGAACACATAGAAACATTTAAAGAATCTGACTCAAACTCTTTAACAGTACAGAGTCATGCAGTCAGTTTAATTTCTGAAACATTTCAGTTACACCAAGATCTTTGGCTGAAGTCCTACATTTTTGTCATGAAGAACAACTGAATACAAAGACTACCAAGCCAGGAGCCTCACAACAAAATTAATCTCCAATACAAATACCCTTTGGTCAAGAGAAGACACTAATCAAAAGGGTTTGCAGGTCATATATTGAAAGCCTTCGATCAAGGCCAAGGTCCAGCAATCTGTCTTGAAACATAAGAGTAATCAGCTTAATTTCCTACTGCAGGTAAGTTAAAGTTGGCTTCCTGACTTGGAACTGCATCCTCAGACCACAGACCTCCTGGTCTGCAAAAATTGCTTTGAATGAACTCCAGATGTGCAGTTGTGGCAACCCCTCTGATCTAAGCACCAAATACCTCTGCTGTCAAGAAATACTCACCTGCAATTCATGTATACCAGGTAGCTGAGCAGCAGGAGGCTGGGTCGTATCACAGGTGTAGCTCGAGAGAGGTGCAAAGAGCTCAGCATGGCTCCAATCCAAAACAGTTTTCCTTTGCCAAAGAATGCAATATTTATTTACAAACTGAATTAGGTAGCCGAGTAGAAGTTTTTAAAAACTGTTAAATGCAATACTGTAAATATGAAACAAAGCACCAGCCACTGTTCAGCAAATGTAACACATCAGAAAAAACCAAATGATTCAACAGTATTAAAAATTAAAGATCTGTGGTATGTAGGACTTTTGGAGGAGAGTTAGTAACCTTCCAACACCTCTCAGGGAAGTCAGCAGAGCCATCTCCTTCTTTTAGCAGGGACATGGCATTCTTAGTTGAACAGCAGCAGGAGATCAGAAGTTATACGTAGAGCATTTTAAGTTTTGAACTCATCACATTTCATAAACTAAGCAGGATCAGGACAGCATCCTCACAGGCCATCAGGTAACCAGTAGAGACACAGTAACAAAGGTATATGGGGCATGGAGCAAGCAAATCCTGAGTAGTTACCAAGTAAATCCAGCTGGAACTGCACCGCACTACTGTGTCTCTGATACTTTTCAGCCAAGACAGACATCCATCACTGGTGGCCAGTTTACTCCACAGCACTTTGATGAGTGTGGACAGTTGCCCCAGTGGCTGCTCAGCATTTCAGTAATGAAAATCTTCTTTGCTAATTATCTGCTGTAGTTCTAGCCAAACACAGTCCTCTTCTGCTACCAACTGCTAGTTAGCACAGTCATATGAGTCATACATGGTTTTAGCAGTTGCTGGCTTTTCAGCACACTGGACCACTGCACACTTAAGGAGGATTGAGGAGAAGAAAAATAATCAGCACTTAAGTGAAGGAATGTTGTCAACATCAGGGACACTGCCACGACCATATGGTCCGCTTACTGAAATGTTCAGTCAACAGCAATCTTGGATGTGGATATGTTTTCAGTAGCAAGAGGAAGCCAAACTTTCTATTGTAACAGCAGTAAGTCAATTTGTGTATCTCAGCCTTCCAGTTCAAAGCTAATGGAATTCCTGGAGCACAACTGGAAATGCATGAAATCTGCTTTCCAAAAGCACTTCCCAAAAGATTATCACACAATAAAAATTTTAAGTGATACAGGTTCAAAAACTAACATAATTCAGCCATTTTCATGACTATTCTACTTCCAAAATTATTTAAACTTGGTCTGGAAAGTAGGGATGATAAAGTTAAAGGAACTTCAAACTTTCAAAACCACACCTCTGTCCTAAGAATATTTAAACAAATGCATAGACGCTATTTTTAACAACTTTATTGGTTTAATAAATGTTGTTGTAGAAAATTAGCTTCTGGAACATCATAAATGCAAGAATTACACTGTAATTATATTTTGTTTACCATATTTTAGCAGGGGGGTACAACTTACTGTTTTTCCAGAAAATAAACATTCTCAGAATCTGAAATAAGATATTGATTTTAAAAAGCAGCACAGTAATATTTGTTGACTCACAGCAAGAGCCAGAAATACAAGTCTTTCATTGTTTCTCTATTTCATTTGAACCAGACAGAGGGTGACACCGCTATGCTGATAAAGCTTATTTTTTCATTTCTATACTGTTTGAACTGCAGTTCTTTACAAAACACCTTCAGAATAACAGTAGTAAAACCAGAAGGATAAGAAAGTATCTGAAAGGCTCAGTGGCTTAATACTTTCAACCACAGTAACAGATGGCTGAAACTGTAAGGGCAACTTCCATCCTGGTACAAATACACAAGTCATAAAATCAAAACCCATTCAGAGCAAGGCCATCACGTTTTTTGTTCCCTGAAGAAGTCTGTTCCTTTCAACTCTTCTGGTAGATAGTCCTGCTCTACAGGTTCCTTGTATATGGGGTTGTATTTATAGCCTTTACCATAGCCCAAGTTCTTCATGAGCCTTGTTGGGGCATTTCTCAGGTGCAGTGGAACAGGGGGCAGAGGCCCTGTGTGCATTCTCAGACATTCTTTGACATTGTTATATGCCTTGTATACCTCTATAGACTTTGGTGCTCTGGCAAAATAAACTACACATTGTGCTAGAATGACCTGGAAAGAAGAAAAGGGAGAATGTTAAATGACTTCTAAGCTCTCTGGGAAAAGGTCTGTTATTCAGGTTGTTTGTGTAGTATGACAAGGATTATGTTTTTAAACTGAATTCTGCCTGCTGCTGCAATATGAATATTATTATTTTACAGGAACACAATTCTTCATGATTTTCACTGCTAGGAAAGAATGGCTAATTTAGAACATCAGAATATATTACCTTATTTATAACAGAGAAAAAAATGGACAGAGCAAAATGACATTAGTTCACATACCACATTTTAACAACAAATATGCAGGGAATTTATTTCAAACTACAGCATCTATTTTAAGAGCTACGATGGTCTCTTACTTGTCAGAGAAGGGACATGCTGAATGAACAAGTAATTACATTTGTCTTGTCCTTGCAATTTCTGTTTCTTTTTGTAATTACAACTAGGTTTTACAATTTGCAGTACTTTCAAATCAGTGCATTAATGAAGCCTTTACCTCACATTCTGGCATTCCAATAAAGTGACAGCCTTGATAAGCAGCAACTGCTTGTGTTAAAGCCAGAGGATCTGCCAGCCCTGCAAAAAGGGATCAGATAAAAGCTCGTTAAAGTCTGTTTACTTTAGTTACGATCTCTTTTTTTTCTTTCTTTCTTCTTTTTTTTCTTCTCCTGTGAGAGGGAAGGTTATCCATGCACATTTCAAAGTTGCTTCCTCAGATTTTGGAACTTGTGGTACAATACTTTGCTGTACATAAGATGTACTCCCTCCATCAACAGCCTTCCTCCTCCTGTCCTCCCCCCAAAAAGAAAGGTCTAAATCATGGGTATGATTTACAGTCTCAATCTATTGCCACACGGTGGCAGCCTGAGCAGCAGCTGCCAGTGTATGATTTGCTTAGTTTTTGGAAGTGAGGAAGAAATGAGGAAATACTGTTATAGAGACATAGCTTCCCGAGATCTTATAACTCTTCACTCACCACATATGTGCTAAAAGTGTTGCTGCATCTGTTACTTTGGGTACATCAATCAAGACATCTTACAACTAGGGAGCCAGGTATCAAGTCTGAAATTTGCAAGTCAAGGTAGGCATTCACCTTCCACAGTCATTAAAAACCCAGACATCCCTGAAATACACATTTTTGGTCATACGAGTTTACTGGTGACCTACAATCACCAGACTAGAAAAGAATCCATATTAATAGACTGCCAAAACCTCAAAAAACTTTGTTTCTCCTGCAATAGGTAATCATCACAATGACACCACATGTAGGTCTGTATCTGCATATGCAAAGTTTTTGTTGGATGTGGAACATTTCAGTATTTTGTACCTATTTTGCATATAGCAGTTTGGGGGTTGTTTTTTACTCAAACGCCAATTTTTGGAAACCAGAAGCCTGGCAGATCTCCATTCAACATAATATTCCAACATGAAATACTGACCTATATCTTCACTTGCAAATCTCACCAGCCTTCTCGCCACATAGAGTGGATCCTCACCACCTTCAAGCATTCGAGCAAGCCAGTAAAGGGAAGCATTTTCATCTGAGCCTCTCATAGACTTATGCAGGGCAGAGATGCAATTGTAATGTTCTTCTCCTATTTAGGATGGGGGAGAAGAGATACACAAAGCTGTCAGGAGGAAATTACATGAAATGTATTTAAGGGAACAGATTATATTTTACTAGATCACAGCTGGTAAACATAATCTGCTTTTTCAAGTTCTTTTTATGTATATGTGATTATGGTGTTCTTTAATGTTTTCAACACCTTTGTGCTTTGCCACGTGGATCATTCCACTAACTACGTAAGTGTAACTAAGCAAATGCAGATGAAAAGGAGGGTGCTTTTTTTTAAACACTGCAAGGCAAACAATTTGGTTTTGGTACCCTAATAACCTGTCCTTCAAAACAAAAAAAATTACAGATATTTTAAGCAGTTAGGAGGAAGACTATATATAAGTGTCAGAGTAAAGCATGAGTGCATACAAACCACTGACCATTGCTTTTGGACACACACATAGCTCTGAGAAGACAACGGAAGAATTGGAGAAATCCAGTACTATACACTAGTGATATTTTAGAAAAAGAAATTTCACATCAACTAAAACTTGAAAATAAAGTGTCCAGTATATCAAATGCGAGTTTGCTGTTTTATATAGGGAAAAAAAGGAAATGTTGCTGTGGATATACAATGATGGCACATTACATATCTGGAGGAAACAGGACTGCAGCACACAACCTCGGCAAACTCCTAAGAAATGCTGAGTTCAGCTGTGGACACCTACACTGCTGGAAGGGTCCTGAAAACTGTAAGATGCTGAAACAAAAAAACCCCACCCCCAGCCCCCTAAAATGCTCAACTGCTAAATAAGCAGTGTGAAGACTGAATGAATTACAAGGAAATTTTTTTAAACATTACAATTTAATGTAAGATTAGATATGGACTCCAAGGAGAAAACAGATCTTTTAGAGCTACAGTTAAAAAGAGATGGTCAACTTTACAAACACCGAATGATATCCTTCCTGCTTGCAATTCTTCTCTGTGCAGCTGATTTTGATTCACTTGCATTTCTTTTAATCAAACTTGTAAGGTATTTTGCTGCAATATTGTTAGACTTTCCAAACAAGCTGCTTTTTTTTATTTTTTAAAGTGCCTAGCATTCCTTGGCTTACAGCTAACTGCATATTACAAAGGCAACTGGCTGCATGCACAGCCATCTGTTAATATTTCTCTTCTTCCTATGGCTAAAAGGATTTACAGCCTGAGGGCCGTATCAGAACACATCACTGTCACTTGTAGGCCCTGCAAAATAAAAGGCCGCACACATGAGTTTGAAGACCAAAGCCCCCATACCACTGCAATTGCTCCTTTCCAAGCCAGCAAGACCTCCACCTCCCATGTCAGAAACTGGGTCCATTTTCTGCCTCACTGCTCATGTGGAGTGCGGTTCTGTGGGGAATTCAACACACACGCTGCCGGCATACACAGGCTGGCAGACAGCTATTTTTGCTAGCACTCCACACAAAGAGCCCTGTGGTATGCAGTCATCACTTGTGCCAACACAAACAGCATGTCCGTGCTCTGTCATAACACTTGAGTTAGTAGCAATAAACCCAAACAGCTGAACTCGCATCATCCTCTTGGAAGAGGCGTCTCTTGGTCTCTTACAAGTAAGGAAGATGGCCCTTAAATATCTCCAGAGGTTGCACTTGCCCTGATTTTTTTGCCAAAGTGCTTTTATACACTGTTTGGGCTACTTTAAAGTGTCATACTTGGGGATACCAGCTGGAAAGGCTGGTATCTAGCACACAGGTTGGGACTAGAGATACGTACTTGCAGGGGACTTCACAGCACGCAGACTGAGAAAGGGGACAGTCTTCTCCCTTCCTCACAAAGTCAATGTTGGTGACTGTGTCATCAACATAATGACAATACTTATACACCAGACTTGGACTCCTTCAGAAAAACTGTGCAGTTGTACTTTAAATGCAGTTGTAAATACAGGGGTTTTTGCAGTTGCAAATTACAGTTACATGCCTTGGACAAAGAGATTTTATGTTTCTTTTTAAAAAATACAGTTTATAGATATTCTATGTGAGATAGCAGAAGCAGTTTAAAAAAATCAGAGAAAATTTTTTACAGATCTTTAATTACTAGCACTCTCAGGCTGGTTAGCCAACACAGCGATTTTAGCCTAATCAATTCAGTTAAGAGACAGACACTTGCCAACTTATCTATCACTGCTGTTCTGCATCCTGGATGCCTCTTGAAATCAAAACTCTAAAGGGCTTTTGGCATCACAATACATTTGCACTATGCAGTTCCCACAAAGCCAAATACTTTTCCGAAGAAAAACAAGAAACTACACAAGAGATTTTGTGGAAGACAGGATTTTCTAGCATCTAATGTATACAGATACATAAATCTTGCTGATATATGCCTCTAAATTGCTTCACGTGCTCATGAAGAGTTTTCCAGCTAATCTAAGATGTTGATTTATCCTAAGTCTTATTGGTAGAACACAAGAAAAAGGCCTCATTACTGACCATAATTAATATCTGGACTTCTTAAGCAACCCTATTTAAAAGGTAGTGGGCAAAAGTAAAATCATAGTCCCATTGCACATTATTTTCTGTTTTAGCCAAAGGTAAACATCAACTGCTCATTGATAAAGGGCAGAAGAAAGCCTTGGAAGAAAGACTAGAGCAACAGCATGGATAAAAAGACTTCTCATTCTGGTCCAGCAGAAAACAATAAAGCTGGCAAAAAACATTATGGCATAAGACACCTTCTCTTTCCTCCTCTGTAGAAGAGGAGGGAACAACCATGTTCCAGATTACAGAACAAATTAACTTCAGCTTAACACATTCCCAGTCTTTACCATAACTGAGCATGTTACCACATAGACACTGAGACAAAATCCTGCAACTATTCTGATATTTATCTTTGGTATTTGCTATTAAATTAGTGTTAGCAGAGAGACAAAATATATAAGAGGAAGAAGAGACAATACAACTCTATCTTAAAAATCTATTAGCTCTCCATCTGCAGTTAAACTTTAATTTATTTGGTTGCTGTACTATTTTCTGCAAAAAATTGGAATTTAAAAAACTGCAATGAAAAGTTATAATATGACTTTGTTTCCTCTCACACTGGAAGGGATGCAGGTGGTTGCTGGCAGTGAAATTTGACTAGAACTCTTTCTTTGTCCTTCCAGCTAAAATGCATAGATTACCTGCACACAGATCAGAACAATAGCCTAATGACTGGGTTATGAATAATTTCCTTCCTAGACTACTTGGTGAAAGTACATAAAGGAATGCCCAACTATATATTTGGCAAATTTTGCAGGTGACCAAAAATAAATAATTACTTAAAAGCAAAATTCCATATTTAAACAACTCTGAACACTAATCAATATTTGGTGCTTTCTACATGAACATACAATACTCAAATGTATGCTACTGCTAGCATGAGTAGACAGCATCATGTCCCTCTTCTTTATAAGGCTGGAGAACTTTATATTAGAGCATTGTAGATTCCACCACCACAACTGTGATTCAAGCAGTATTAGCTAAAACATGCTACAAAAATATCCTTATTTATATAGTAGCCTCTAACCAGAAGTCCTTCGTACATAAAAGGACAAACAGCTATCTCTACCATGGACAAAAGTGGTCAAGTGAGACGCAGACTACTCCATAGAATACAGAAATTTTGTAAGGGCATGTACTCAGGCAACCTGCTACTGTGACAATATCTGTGGCAGGCTCTTTGGCATTTGTACAATCAAGAAAAACAGGATTTTCACCACTCTCGCCCCTCTCTGAAAATCTCTTCTCAAACAAAATGCCCTACACTGAGCTCGAAGGATTTCTGTCACAGAGAAGGGGCTGACACATGCTACCTAGACTTGACACAAGCTTCAGGAAGAGGCACTGTGTGCCATCTCTAACAGCAAATAGGTGTAGGAGAGGTGGGAGCAATGGACACAGCCAAGAGTTCTGCGTGACAGTGGCCACAAGGCGACAGCAAACACACAAGGGACCTAAACAGCACAAGAGCCTCACACCACTAACTGGTCAGATTTTCTGCTTCCTCCTAATCATGACTTCTTCCTACCACAGATAACATAAAATTTGTCTTCTCCCTCCCCCTGCCTACCCTCGACTTCTCAGCTGCCATCATATCAATATCTGCCCAGCTCACTTTTTCCTGACAATGAGCCATCTTTTCCTCTTTGTAGCATGAAGGCTGCAAGCAAGCGTATATATTACAAACAACCTCAAAAAATCTCTCATCACAGGTTTTGAGTAGTGACAGGTAATTGAGCACATTAGATACAGTGGCAAAACAAAAATCAACCAGTTTTCTAAATACTGCTTGGCATAATCATTTGATATTATACTGCACGGTGATTCAAGTATTGCTGAAGAATAGCATATGTGTTCAAGGGGATTCACCAAATCTCTAATATTCACACTCTTATTTTTAACCCTCTCACATAAAATAGTGGGCAACTACTGTGATGCTTAACATTGCCAAGTCACAAATTTAGCCAGACTGGTTATCACATTAGGAAGCCTTAAATGCAATTAGATTTATGTGACCTGCCCTAAGCAAGCTACAAAATTCATTACCTTAATAAGCAACTCTAAAAATAAAGCAAACTGCACAAGTTTTCACATAAGATATTGTTGTGAATGTGAGCACTTCCAAGACTTTCAAAGGAGCAGAAATGCAATGGAAGATTTCCAACCCTCCAAGAACAGATCTCCTCATCAAATTAATTCTCCCTCTTTACTTTGCAACCCTCTTAGAAGACAATATTCTAATAACATTAAAACCCAAATAATTTCACCATGCAACTGTTTGCAGGGCAGCAAATATGTCTTTCAGTTAACCTATGCTTCCTAAGCAGTAACAGGAAACCCTGTTTAGAAGGAACTTCCAGATGACCCTGCTACACTGTAAAGGAAAAGTAATTTTGGGGCCAAATTTTAGTACAACCACTGTTTCACAAGAGCAGCTGGTATGAAAGGGGGAGAAGAAACAGAAATTAGAGTGGCTATCAGCTTTTGAGAATGCTGCATCTCAGAAACTGTATCAGGTACTCACCTGCTCGGTCATACAGGATGTGAGATCGCTGTAGCCCTTCCTTTACATGCTCTTCTGTTATCACAATGCCACCTGCAGAACCACCTTTGGTAATATTCAAAGGAGTGGTCTTCCCCGCTGCTAATCTGGCCTGAACTGCTAACTGGAGTCCATTCAGTCCAGTCCTTGCATCACCGTCGCAGAGGTAGGCTAGGGTATTTAGAGCTTTCTCCTCTATGAACACCGGGACTCTGCAACAGAATAACCATGCACTGTCAGCCCCAGCATGCTCCTCTCCTTGCATATTCTGCTAGAGATGGCGTTTCTTTACAAAGGTTGTTGAGAGGCAGCTGGGTTTAAGTTTTGTTGTTAACTCATTCTGTTATGATTAAGCATTGCAGAGCCTGGGAGAACACTGTGGGACTCTACCTGTCTTCCTCCTGTCCAAATGCATATTAAACACAATTGAACATGACAAAGGTAGGGCAGGAGCTCTCATCTATTTAACCCCCTTATTTTCCTTCATCTCATTAAGTTCAATGGAAACTAGGGTTAGGGTTTGCCAGAGCACAGTTCTGGAACAGCCAGTTGAACTTTACAAGTTTTTACTCCATCAGCATTTCCTATCTAGCATTTCAAACGCCTTGTTGGAAGGACACTGAAAAGGCTGGAAACTATACAAATGCATGTGAGAGAATATAGTGAGGTATAAAATAATTAGCATAAGGTTTTGAACTAACTACCAACAGCAACAGCTGCTATCAGATGTTCTTTAAAAAGCAACAGCTGGAAGGACTGCTTACATTGTAAAGCATATATGCATCCTACATTTTTTTTTAAAATGGTAACAGGTATTACAACTCAGTCACTGGGGTACAAAAAATACCCTACTAAAACCAAAAGGCATCCCAGTGCAAGCAAGTCACTGTTTTTGCCATCTTCTACTCTCTTAAGTGTGTGCCAGGACTATACAAACACATGAAAAAGGCCAAATTCCAGTGAACACACATTCTAAATGAACAAGATGGGAAGAGCTGAGAAATGCAGCAGCAGGTGAAGGATCTCCTGAGATCTCATGGTGTGTCCATGAAAAATCTGGGAAAGTAACAAAGTCCTTAAGCTCCTTCTCCAAGTTTTCATCTGCTGGGCTACGGTCCCTATTGTTGGGGCACATGCAAACCAACACACCTCTGCATATTTCACATGTGTACTGTTGAGGATTTGACCCTCAAACTTTAGTTATGTAGACAAGGTAATGGCTAAGGTGTTTGCCAGGCAGAGGGTACAACTGATTTGATTTGGAAACAGCAGCTAGTGGAGTAAAAGCATGGCACTGAGTAATGGCCCTAACTTAGCCATTTCTAGTAACTGGACTGAAAAAATCAAGAGTGATATGTATCAGCGGGGATTAACGTACAAAGCTTGGCATGAGAGGCAATTTCTTATGAAGCCCTTGTGTGCCAAATAATTAAGGATTCACAACAGCCCTGCACTTCATTCACCAGAAAGATTTATTGCTGTCATTATCAGTGGTGTACAAAAAGGCAACGCCAGGGATCCCAAACACACATATCCACTGATCTTCATTACTTGCTTCCTCTTTCTCCTTGCAAAGCAACTTTGCATTTGTCACACAAAAGAACGAGACAGTAGCTGCTGGAAAAACTTCAACAGTCAGCATTTGAGCCCTCTCATGCCCACAGGTAAGATGGAAAAACTTGTATAGCTGCAATCTTAATCCACACTACTTCACGTGAAGGCTGACAAATGTCTTCTAGGGCCATAACCCACGCTGCAGAGATTAGGCAGCAGGAATCACATGCTGTGGGAAAAATAAATCTATCTATATACACATATGCATTTCATCATATTTTTATTTCCATGTCCCTATTTCTCATGTATTTGATAAAGCTAGGAAAAAAAATTAACACATGCACACAACAGCACTCCAAACCAATCACACTTTCTCCAAGGTGTTTCAAACACCATCTCTGTGTTTGAATAGGGAAGCAGAAGAATATAATAGCACAGGGACTTATTCAGTCAAGTATCTCAAGCATCGAATTCCTTTAAAATCAGGGAGCAATGTTCACCCTCAGCACTACATACAGATTTTTCTGTATGCAATGAAAGAAACCAGCAAAAGCTATTTTTAAAAACCTAGCAGCCACTACACACAGACCTCCTACTGCTAATACCTCCATCAGTGGGGAAGAAAACCAAATATGCTGCACACTGAGCAAACACTTTGGATACACCAACAGGGCAGACTGAAGAGGCTTCACCTGCAAGGACCAAGCTCTTTACCCACTGTTTGCAGAGAACACCACCATGTGCTTGAGGCCTCCTCACAGTGATACTTCACAACGGCACTCAGTGACTGCAAGTGGAGGGGAAGCATTGAGAGCACTAAAAGGCAGGTACTACACTTGCAAGAAGTTAAGGACAGTCTGTCCCAAACAAAGTTGAGGTCTCAGAGCACTTTTGCTGTTTATTTGCTAATTAGAAGCTGAGCAAGAAAGCTGAATTGTATTCCCATCTAGTCTTCTCTTCCTGTTTCACTATAGGACTCTAAGTGCCCTGTTGACTCAACACAAGTAATTAGTATTACAGGAACTGAGACAAATATGCACAATGAAGTATGGAAAACCTAGTTACAAGCAAAGGTCTTGTCCACTTCCATGGTGAAATCCAAGTCACAACATACTGGTAACGGAAATTCTGCTCCAAATAATGTATTATGTATTAGGCAGATCCAGTTCATGTCTACAACAATAGCACAACATACAGGACATGATAAAGAACAAGAATGAATGGAGAAAATTTCCACATACAAGCAGTTTGCACAGCATATTGATGAGAATCACTGACTGGAAAGAACATAATGCTTCCCTGTTCCATAATCTCAGCTTCATTCACACTCAGTATTTCAAAATAACAACTGAATTCAGTTATTCTGAACATAAAATGGTATTTGTTCTGAGAAATTAACATCTTAAAAACCCCTTGAATTTAAGATTTAACTTCACTGGGACAGAGCCTAACTTCAAAATCAGGATGATCATTATTCCAATACCTTGACTTCCAAAAGACACTTGCTGTATTTTACATTTTTAAGCCCATCCTGTCTTCAGAAGCTCAGTGCCCTACACCCTTCCACTTAACCCAACTTCTGCATACCCTAGAACTGCAAGGCAGAGCAACTCCCATACTTTCTGATCTCTTCCAAAGCTCCTGATCTTGCAGATGAGCAATCTTGTATTTTTTTCACTCTCCAAAATTAACACTGAACACCCACTGGATGCCAATGCTCGATGTTGGTACCTTGTAACTAATGATACTTGGAGACAAAGACATAAATAAGCCCCAGGACCCATCACTCACTGAGCTGAAGGTGATATACTAGCTTAAGGAATGGAAAACTACTACTACAGGATAATAAATCCTCCTTCCAATTCCTCCTTATCTCCACACCATCAATACAGTTTATGCCAAGAACCAACCCGAAACACATGATCAACTACCCATTAAACCTGTCCAACACTGCAGTGTTTGATCCAAGAGTGTTTGATGACAAGAGCGTCTAAGTGGTATCAGAGAGTAAATTAAGGAAGTCCAAGCAAGGAGAACCTGTATGATGAAAGATTTAAAAATAATTGAGCAGAACATGGGAAAAGTACCCATTGCTTCTTTCACATATAAATCAATACTTTCTTACTTTCTCTGTGCAATTGTTCTCACTACATTCACTCCTTGACAGACTGCAACACTTTTACAGGCAAATACAGTTCTTCATCTGAAATACTGCAGTATGGTACATATTGCTCACCGCCTTACAGCATTGTCTTTGAATGTCACCTCTCGCCCCAGCAACACTATTTCCTGCAAGAAAATTGGATGGATGTTCCAAAAAGGGAATAATTTTCAAAACTGTATTGAACACTGAAGACCCAAAAGAAGCCCATCTTCAACCTTGTCATTTATGTACCAGTGAATTCAAAACCTGTCAGTACTTGTAATACAGACCCTAACAATCTGAACTGCATGATGTCTGGGCTTGCCAACAGGAAATCAAGGATCCTTTCATTCCCCTCAGCTGTGCACCTTCTGTGCTATCTAACTTCAAATACATTAATCCACCATGCAGTTTACTGTCTAACTTCAATTAGAGATACCACTCTGAAGGCAGCACTTGAACAATAAAAATAAAAAGCCAAGAAAAGACAAATTTGATTTCCTCCATCACGTACACTGTACAAGTGTAGTGTACCAGTGTACACCTGGAACAGTTTGTGCTATTACTGAGACCGCATAAACTGCAGAAAGCACAAGTAAAGTTTCAGCAATATAAAGCAACTTTAACATTGACTTCTCCTTACTTTTCTTCATGAGTATGTTCTTCCTTTCATTTTCCCCTATCTTTTAGCTTAATTTACTTCAGGCTTTCACAGGCACAATTTGATGGCGGTAAAGTTGATGAAAATATAACACAAAGCACATCTTACTCTAAAGAAATCCAGTAACTAACATAAAAACTGTCAAAAAAGCTTTATGAGCCTGATGACGTAACAAAAAAGATACCGAAGTAGGTAACACCTCCTGCTAGTTCTTTTTTAGCTTTACAGCAAGAAAAGGCCACAGTGGGATGAAAAAGGAGCCAGGTGACCTAACCTTATCAGAAACCTGCAGCAATGGTGGAAGCAAGATAAGAAAATGCCACCAAGAAAATTTAAGGAAACAGATTTGGGTAGAGCAGACTTTCCTTTTGATAACTGCTGCATGTGCATAGCGTACAGACGATAAAACCTATTAAATCCCTCAGCAATGGCTGCATTCTTGTCGAGCACAGAAGATGCCTGTAGAGACTAAGGAAGATTAACCCTCACCTTATTCCTCAAGCTAATAGGAGAGACCACAAGGATCTCATCAATCTCATCTAGGCCAGCTACCATGTAAGACAAGTGATGTGATACCAAGACCATCTGACAAACTGAGGCCAAGCAGCAGATGCAGGACTTCATACTACACTTCTGTGGTTTGGGATGAGAGACTTACATGGGAAATGAAATCCAAAATTCAACATACAAATTTTTTGTACCTTCTGGCTAGATCTCTGCAGCATTTGCAAAGTGGGCATGCCCCACATTTGGGGACATGATGCCTTACAGCTCCTTTTCCAACTCTGGAACAAAGGTAAGCACAATGAACAACCAACTCAACTTTAATTGGTGACTTTCATTTATTCCTCAGGACAGCATGAACACTGTTACCTGCCTGCATCTAATGACAGCCCTGCTTCATAGAGGCGGGGAGGTGAAGAGGTGAAAGATGAGACACAGCTGCTCCTGCAGAGTAGTAGGTGGAAAGGAAATGAAGGAGCAGAAACAGTATGGACAGTGAAGCAAGAAAAAGGAATTAACAAGGAGACCAAAACTGGAACCACAGGATGACTTATAAAAACCCTAAACTCAGCAGCAACAGGATGTATCAACTACAGACCAGAACCAGATAGCAGCAAGAAAAACAAGAAAGATTTAACACACAACTGCACCAAACACTCCTAAATTCTGAATCCCATTTTTATTTTTAAATGCTTGGCTCCCACGTTAGCCACTGGAGTGGGGCCCTCTCTCTCCATAGACAGATTTCTGAAACTGTGCTGGTCTGTCAGTCTGCCTGCCAGACTTCTTTCAGTTTGATGAAGCACCACACTGTGCTGTTTAAATCATCAGCTAACGGAAGGTTACAGATATGGAGAGTCTAGCGAAACCCAAACCCAAACAACTGCAGCTGAAACTATGCCTTGTACTTTAATCCCAAGCAGAAAGGAAAGTCTCCGAACCCCAGTCAGGGTGTAGCCACAACCACAGCTGTGCCATTACGTTAAGGCTGACATGCAGTACTGCCCTTTTCTAAAATTCACATTACTACAATATGTAAAAGGTACAAGTGAGTAAACCATGAGGCAGGGTACCCTAAAAATAAAAAGGGAATAGCTTTCCTTCCCTGCCCTGACCTCAGCGTTCAGGTTAGCGATTCTTAGTGCTTACATTCTGTGACAAAGCTAAAGGACAAAGTGGATTCCCTCTCATTTATTTCATATGGAGTGCCTGCCCAATTACCATCATGTCAATACATTGTAAAATACTAGGAGTACAGGCAAGCTTCAACATGAAAGAAGCACAGTAAGTTGCAGAAAGTTGTAGAAAGTAGCGCAGTACCAAGCATTACTCTTATTTGCCAGCTAGTCATTTCAGAAGGCAGGTAACATCCCTTATGGACAAATCTGGACCTTGTTTTTTCCAAAACTCTCCCAAATGTTTAACGTGACTCTATCTGGCTTGGACAACAAGGAGCAGAGAAAAACAAAGTCTCTCTTAAAACAATCTGTTAACACCTCACAGCAACAGCCCCCTCTTGCCACAGCATACCATAAAACATATCACAGCACTTATCCTGTAACTAAAGAACAGTAGTATCTACCCTGATCTTATGTAAAAAAAATTTCTCAGAAAACAACAAACTTTTGTTGGGCACTTCCAAATGAATTTAAGAGGGGATGCCCCATCCACCACTTAATGGTAACGATGCTTTTACAACAAGTAGCAAGAAGTAAGGCACATTAAACATGACAAAGACCGAATTACAGTCTTCAATAGAAAATCCTCAGCAGAAGAACAGATTTAAATATCCTGGGAGGGTGAATCAGGAACTACAGATCCAAGTATAAAACTCTCTCCTAATCCAGACGGTGAGATTATGTTTTGGATGGAGAGACAGTGCTCTGAATTCTCCCTCTCTCTCCCCTGTCACCCCCCACCCCTGCCATATGCTGCCACTTCTTTTCTTTACTATCAGAAGTGGCTAGGGTTTCTCTTCCCACCCCCCAACTGCTTCATTCTCTTCCTGGCAGGCAGTCAATTCCTCGGGCTGTGTGCGTTAACACCCTGCAGCCCATAAAGTACTCACTCCGAGCTCTCGCTGCTGCTGCCAGTCGCAGAGCTGCTGTGCTGGTCGCTCTGGCCCAAAACCTGGACCCCCAAGGACCTGACAGCCCGCATCAGAATCACTTCCATTGCTTCAACTGAGAGCTTCTCTAGGACAATCACCCGGCATCGGCTCAGAAGAGCGGCGTTGACTTGGAAGGAAGGGTTTTCTGTGGTTGCTCCTATCAGGGTCACCGTCCCACACTCGACGTGAGGAAGGAAAGTGTCCTGAGGATGGGAGGGAAACAGAAAAAGCTGATTTCAATCAACGACAACCTGAAACATCCCACGTGAGTAGGCTACACTTTTTGCATCTTAGGAGTCTTTGGGTTCCCTGTTGATATGACAAATAACCTCACTGACAAGGCAGCTCATCTGCTCAGCTAAATGATTTAATTTCATGCACACAGCACGTTATGGGCTGTTCACCTTAGTAACTCATGCTTGCACTGAGAATGACCCTACCAGTTGAAAAGAAAGTGTCAAAAATCTGCAAATTTGTAGTTTATTTATGTGACTTTGGTTTATACCATGAAAATGCCTTATCAAATATAATAAATAGTGAGGCTACTTCTAAATACTCTTTGAATCAACCTTTAGGGCTACAGTTCCCTACATAATCCTATAGGATGGCTCAGAAAACTATAGGAAGATTGCAGTATGGTTCAATATAAAAACTGTAACTTGTAGTACAGAATTCAAGCTTTCCATGGCATGACTAAAGAAAATATACCTAGGAGAGGAAAAATTAAAAAAAAAACACCTAAGTGATGCCTGCGGCACTGTGTTATCGCAAAGTACCATGCCATGCCTTATTTTTCTCTTTTGTCACAGAGAAGAGGGGGTAACATTAAACGTACACCCACCCTGTGCACATTCCAGACCTTTTTAAAGGTAATGCAGAATGCTACCCCCCAGGGTGGAGGCTGAAATGAAGATGTGTGCAGCAAACATTACTAACATGACTTTGCAGAAGTAAAATATCAGAAAAACGTCATATAAAGCCCAGCATGCAAGTCAACTATAAGTATAGCTCAGCCTTTCATTTAAATCTTTGAATTACAATAATTAAACATTGACTGGAAGTTAGTTGTGGAATTTAATTTTTATGTTTCTCCCTCATTCATCTACTAAAAACATTAACATTAAAATCAAAAGCCGAAAGTAAGCTATCACCTTAAGGCAAAGTGGGAAATTTTACACAAGTGCTGACAAAGGCTTTTTTCAAAAAGCAATGTAGTACAACACCTGCTGAGATTTATTGAAACGATGGATCTCATCAATAAAGAGGATGGTTTTTCTCTTGAAGAGTCTTTTTTCACTCTGGGCTTGGCTGATGACATCTCGAACATCATTTGTCTTGGCACTTGTGGCAGACAGTGTCACAAACCTCATGCCATTCTTTTTGCTGCTGTTGGCTATGATGTGTGCCAGCGTAGTCTGAAACAGCAATAGGACAATGATTTGTAAAAATGATTTTGTAAAAATCATTTTGGACCCAGAAAGTACTCATTTGAAGAAAATATGTAAAGAACAAAGTTATATATTCTGGACATAGGGACACTGTTGACAGTTTATAGAGTAAGGTATTTTAGTTCATGCTATTCCAGCACACAGAGGACTTAAAAACTTCCTTCTGGAGGTAGCTGCCAATTCCACCGCTGCATTTCTAATGCCTGCACTTTTATGCACCAGACCTATTCACTATCAATACTGAAAAGGCTAGCAATGACAGCTGTCTCCTTTACCACGGAAGAAGAACTCTTCACCAAATACATTCCTGTCACCGAAGACAGGCTGACTGCAACTTGCTGTGCAGTTATTTTGTAGAGTATGTTAATGGATCAAGAGCTGGACTACCCCAAGATACCTGCGGAAGAGTTTACAGTGCAACCACATTTAAGAAATAAAAAGCTACAATGTGGTTAATTAAAGGCTTTTCTATTTCCACTGCTCATAAAAATGAAATTGAGTCAGAGAGCAGTTCTCTACAAAAGCATGAGAATGTTAGTACTGAAAAATGTTACATATACTTAAGAAAATGTAACTCTCTAAATCTAAATAGTCAACAGTAATTAAATGCTGACCCAGAGAAGTAAAAGGCCGCTGACTGAACAAACTGTTGGCTGGTTTTAGTGAGCAACTATGTTGCTCTTCTTTCCTTATAGACAACTCCTTTGAATCAGAATTTATTTATAGGGAATTTCACTGAGCCTGCCAAAGCACAAAAACAACCTCCAGTACTACCTCCCAGGCAGATTTACTACACCTGAACACAACACAGGTCTAATTTTCAGACTTTCCTTCACAACCCTTAGTAAAGGCAGGTGTATCTGCATGTCCCAAGCTGATGTGTATCTCTTTCAAAGTACAACTACAGAAAAATAGGTGATTCTCCCATTGAGCTCACTCTTCTATTAAAGAAGGAGCCCAAGGAAACTGAGGAGCCTCAGCAGATGAGGAGTGGGACAAGTGCCAACAAAACTGCTTCAGAAGATATTCCAAGTACTGAGGTTAAGGCAGCAGGTGCTGCCAACCTGATCCCCTTGCAGGGAGGCTGCAGAAGCAACCACCTACCACATAGCTACCAGTGGTGTTGCAGCACTGCTCTGTCTCTTTAATGGATCTCCTTGTCCCTGAAATGGCAACCAGCCCAAGATAGGAAAGGGGAGGCTAAGCGGGAGGATGTATCACTATTTACTCTTGCTTTAGCTTTAGTAAGGGCTTCCTGATTGTCTTCAGAAGAGGCATCATTTCACATCCTGATACAAGACTCCCATCATCCCATGTCAAATCCTCTCTTCCCCCTGGAGCTCAAAGCAGCAGCCCCTCTCTTCTTCGTATTGCTGCAGAAGACAAGACTGGAAAGACATGCTAGAAAGTGCTTGCAGCAAAGCCTACAGAAATCAGGAAGATCTGGAAAACCAAAAACCAAAAGCAAAACTATCTTTGAAACTAAGCTAACACAATAAAACCAAAGTTGGTGTTTCCTTACAAAAGGGCCTTGATTCATAATGTACCTTCAGAGGATGTACTCATGCCTTAAAACTCACTGAGTGCATGGAAAACCCCAATACATCAAATGTGAGGATGAAAAAGGAAGAATGTACCTCTTCCTTCTCTGAAATTGGCGGGGGGTAATCAAGTGGATATTCTTCTTGTAGCTCTACTTGAACTGGTAGCTCATACTGCACTCTGGCCCTCAATCACCAGGTCACAGATAGTTTTGTTGTTTAAAAAAACCAAAACAGTGAGGAATTGTTTTTAAACACATACACAGGAGTCCATATTTCTACCCCTAATTTAGGAAAAAAAAAAAACAAAGAGATTTGTTAGAAAGTTACTATTAGACCAAGAATCTATTTGAAAAATGCTGCACAGCTCTCAGCCAGCATGTACCTCTCCCGCTCTGCCTACTTCTGGGTCAACAAAGGTTGTAATAAGAATAACATTCATTGTCTTTCAAAAGCAGTGCTTGACATGGACAGGCATGTTGATGGCCTCTTCCTTCTGTTCTGCATAATCAATCATTTAGAGAGTCAAACTGCCCATCACATATAGGACAAATTTTCTCTGTTCCTCTGAAAGCCTATTATTTCCCATTGCTCAATTTTTTTACACTGTTTTTTCTCCTACCATTTCAAGCAAAAGTCATTAACATGCTACACTGTTTTCTCCCTCTTTGTTACTATCAGGTTACAACCTAGGGAACATACAACCCAGTGGAGACTTAACTTAAGCAGGGCAGCCTAAGTTTGAAGGCACTATCACAGAACTGCAACAAGTATGCTAAACCCCTGGCTTCTCTCACTAAATTCAGAGGCAATGTATTTGGGGGATAAGAAGAAAATTAAAAATCCAGTATGGAATAAGGCAGAAGAAAGCACACTGAATATCCTTCATCATCTGAAATAAATTTTGAAGTAGGTTTGATTGCTACATTAGAAAAAAAGTCTTTTAAAATAGTGACACTGACGTTGCAATTTCATATGAACGAATACATCCATATCAGAACCAGCATAACAAGCAGGAAGTGGAAATCTAAACAAGTTAATATTCTGCTCCTTTTATTATACAGGTGTTTCTTCTTTAGATCATGTTTTTTTTTCCTTATGGGGAAGAGCAGAAGTATTGTTTCCTGTAAACTAAGTGGTATTTTATCAATGAGAATAGGAGTGATTCTACAAACTAACCTTTTGCTAACTTCACTAAACATTACACCTTACAAAGCTCACAGTATAATAACCTTGCCGCTTCCAGAAATCACTCTCAGTTCTCTTCCATTATCCCACCAAACTGTCCAAACTCAAACCTATGATCTCAAGTTTTATGCTGAAAATTGCAAGACCTTACGGGCTTATCTGTTTAGACAGGCTAAAAAAGTGCTATAATAAGGAGCTGTTCTGAAACATGGAAACATACCTACCAAGAAACTCATGAACCATTACTTACCGATGAATAACACTTTCAACTTGAGCCTGTGGTCATTTATTTCCACATCCATTACATACAGAACAAACACTTAACTACCAAAACTCTGCTCCACCATCCTGCAAATTTTTTCATGTCAGTCCAAATTAGAATATCCTTTCCCAAAGGCTGCAACCATCCAAGACTTACAAAATCCCACCCACCAAACAAAAAAAGCCAGCCAAACAAGCCCACTCCCAGCAACTATGCTACCAGTTGTTCCAGGCTTTGATACAAGTTATAGATGAAACAAAAGTAACTCACAAAGTGTGCTTGCCTCCACATATCTCTGGCTGTCAGAGCAAAAAAGTCAATCACTTTTGCCATTTTGGTTAGTTAGATGTTTGTAGGAGGAGACAAGAATTTTCTGTATATACGCAAGTGTCCTTGACTGGGCAACTCTGAGTACAACCTATTTCCCTATTCTCTGTGCTGCCACTAGTGAATGCGACCTCACACCCATGGCTGGAAGAAAACAGTAATAAGCAAGTACAAATTAAGCCCGTCCTACTGATGCTGATGCTCAATGACTAACACTACCTGCTTAGAAGTAACACAGTCTTTTCATTTTTTGCACATCTTTACTAGGCCATTGAACTATGCCCACTGCATATGCTCACTAAAGCCCCTTCCAGGAATAAGTGGTACTGCCTAGCTCTCTTGAGAAAGTGGAATTGAAAAATTTGGGAAGAGGTTAGCGTATATGGTCAGCTCATAGTCAAGAAGACTCCAGTCAAGAAGTTGACTGTGAAACCTAAGGTCATTCTTACCTCACTCTTGTGGAAGATTAGGTAGACCTTGTTTAGGGATCTGCCTATGGTTGCGTGTTCATGGAGACTTTCCTTATTCATTCTTAAATTGCATAAATTTAGCAAAACAGCCATTGTAGATGTCAGTCACAGAAAACACATGGTCTCTCAGGTTACATATATACGGTGTTCAGCAGTCACGTCAGAGAGCTCCTGCAACGTGTGCAGAACAGCTCACAGTTGTCCTGTCCCAGCCTCACAGCTCTTTTCATCTCTCACAGCCTTTTCATGAGGAGTTGACATTCATGCTACACTTTACGGGAACACACTGGTACAAAAGCTCTCCTTGCACCTGAATTGGCCCTTTGAATATATGTACTTCCTGCAACAAGTCTGGAAGGTTGTATGGTCTGTTAGACCACGTTTAAGTGACCAAAGCAGATCTGGCACAGATCTACACTGGTGTAGAGATTGCAGCGCAGCATGGATTATTCCTGAGCAGGGATAATCTAGTTGGCATCTAGGCTTCCCCACCAAGTGACTTTGCTGCTTTGTTCCAGAGTAAACCATGGTGTGAATTATTGTTTGTGACAGGGATGGCAAAAAACTGACAGCCTAGTGCAAAACACAAGCCCAACATGCTAGCTACACCAATAGACTTGTAGGGTCTAAACTATGTTATCAGACTTCTGAACTGGCATCCTGTGTTTTTCTGCTGCCCTCTGACTATAACTTTCCCTGTATTTTTGCCTCTGCCTTTATTCTGGCCAGGATTTCCATATCTTCACTTACATGGTGTTGCCATCAACAGCCTCTCCTTACCCTCAACCCTCCCTTTGAGGGCAGCAGGGCCATACTGTGGTTGACAAGCAGTCAGGAAAGGCCATGCTCTGTTTCACTGCCTTGAGTGAGACACCAACTGTGCCACCATGCTTGGATGCCAGCCAGGGGAGCAGCTGCCTAGGATGTAGCTTAAGAAGCTGGGGTCTGTCCTAGCCAACACTGCTGAGCTGACCCCAAGCTACCACACTGTGTCACAGAAGATGAGCTAGGTTGTGTCTAAAGGAAACTGGCAGGATAGCAGATGAATGCGGCCCAGGGACACTGTCTATAAACACAATCAAAAGCGGCAGCAGTTGGCATTTATATAAGGGCAGATGCTATTCTTACCCATCTTGTTTGGTTCCTCACACCCCAAATAGCCTACTGTGAGACTACTGGAGGAATAAGGTGTCACTGAACAACAGCCACAGCATGTGGTTTACAGCACTTCCAGAATCCAAGTCCGACCAAACATAAACAGAGGCAAGGTCATTGCATAATATTTACTGAAATGGAGCTGTGCCTCCATTTGCTGCATCCAGATTTGTCTCCTTATATTCCAACTGCTTGACAAATACAATTGTATTTTTTCTTCCAGTTTCCTCTTCCTAGAGAGCTACCCTAAGTTATTCCTGATTTAGATTGGGATAAGCAAAATTAAGCATGCTATATTTGAAGACTTCTCCCAGGCAACTACAAAGACAAACCAATTTTTCAGAGTTGTTCTGGACTTTCAATCTATGCTACTGTAACATCATGCATTTTCAGTTAAAAATTTCAAAGTAATCAATCAGAAACACTCATTACTTCAAATGGTTCATATCAGGCCCCAAGCAGTATGAATAAGAGAAGATGAAATACACTCAAGTAATCAAATAGCCATTTAGGTAACCACTTGAATTAGCAAAATGGAAAATGCTGGAGGGAAGGGATGATAAATATGTGGGGAGCAAATTACATAAGTTGGGCTTGCTGTCTGCATTTCAATGTCTCATACAGCAAAGGCTTGAATAAAAACAAATTTAAAAAAATACAAGGGAGTCCTAGAAATAAATACAAACTCAATGGAGATTTTATAGAAACTTTGAAGACCACTTACTAGGGTTTTTAATTTTATGCATTCATATCAACATAGCATATTTTACCTTAGTACTACATTGCAGATATGGACCCCAGAAAATCATGCGTGAGTGTTCTTTGTCTTATCTTTTGTAGGGAGTGGGTTCCAGACACTTGCTGCCTACATTTTTGCTTGTTAAACAAGAAACATAAGAGCGAATGTTTACCGTATTTAAATACAGAATGTTCAGTTTTATAAGGCTTAAACCGTATCTGTGGCAGCAAAATTATTCAGTGCTCAAGTTACACTGTGTCCCCCTGCTAACTCTTTACTAAAATTGGTGCTCCATGGCAGACAAGCAAAAATCTAAATCCCTGCATTAAGGTGTCATAAATCACAGTATAGCTACTCGGATTACACTAGGATTCATACAGGCTTTTAAAAATTTGCATAGTCAGGATGAACAAGCTACGTGTTCCTAAGTTAATAACCACGGCATCTCTTTGAGGCAGTGTTTCTTCCTCTGGCCTGTGTCTGGTCAGCTTCTTAAAAGCAGAAAACATGTCTGTGTGTTCACCACTTAATAGTGACAAAAGTAAAAACAAACCAGAGTCAAAGTCTAGAGTACCTTGGCTTCCTAAGAAATTAGGATGACAAAAGTACAAAGATCATGCTCCCTTAAAATAAGACTCAGTGCAGATGGAAACTCAGAAGAAAATAAACTTACAACAGAAGTACCCTGATTTTGCCTTTTCAATTTTGATTGTGCTTCCTTGAATATTCAAGTGCAGCTGAGGCTGAAGTCAACTTGGGCAGAGCAGTACAAAGCACATGTATTTTTTTAGTCATGTACTTAGCTTTATTACTTTCATGATAAAAATTCTCCAAAAATACTCTTGACCTATAATATGAAATACTGCATTTATAGCAGTTTAATAACCAACATTATTCTCTTCTTGCTTAGAAAAAGTCTGTTGTACTACTACTTCTCAGAAATGTCCAGACTGACAAATAATTCATAACTTAACTTGAAATTAGGCCCCAAGGATTAATTTCACCTCCAGTTGTTTTTTTTTTTATTTTTGTTTTTACCCAGTCCTGCTCTACCCTTTTCAAAAGTATCAGTTAATCTGGCATTTGGCTGTAGAAATAGAAGAAAACATATATGGGCTGCAATAACCAGATTCCTGGGTAGCAGGAGCATGAAGAGGTTTAAGGAGTCTACAACTATCTTACACAGCAGTTCTGAATGTAGACCAACATATCTAATTATACTCCTATTTTAGCACCTACCCTCTAATCTAAGGCTATTTTCTTTGATGGGCAGAGCTTAGCATGTGGGCTTATTACATTTGAAGCTACGTAACACATAATTATTTCTTAATATTTTCACCACTGAAAAAGACTGTATTTAATGGAAATTTTTTATTATCAGTCCAACCGGGTCCTGAGGCAGTGACAAGACTTATTTCTCCTTCACAACGTCTTTCAAGTCTCAAGCACTAAGTTATATGATTCTTCACATAAAAAGAGAAATAGGCTTCCTTTTCATCTGCCCATCCTCCACCTATTTCAGGTTACTTCCTCATGAAATGTATATAACATGTCTAAGAAAACATACAACCCAAATAATAAGTGAACGAGGCAGGCAGGCAACCATAGACTTCTTTTTCCATCTTTGGTGAGGCTATTTTGCCTTGCATGTTACATCTGTAAAGACAGAAATTTAATAAATAATATCCAAGTAAAGGGTAGATATTCAGCCATTTACCCAAGACAGACATGATTTATGGGGAAGAAGGCCTGAGATGAAACTATACTGTATACCATCCTAAAACTATTGATAAGCATGTGTGAAGGGAAAAGTTCAACTTTTTTGCAGTAGGAATTTCTCATTCAGCCAGTAGTGGATGGCTCATCAAGAGCTAGCTGAAAGCATGTAGCCTCAAAAGTGTTTGCTGAGAAGGAATAACCTAGAAAGGAGATGAACCACCCAATAGCTTAAGTACTTGAAGAGAGAAAATGTAACAGATAAACTGTGGAACTCTTCCTTGATGGGGCAAAAGGCACAGTCTTGATGCAAATCAGATGACTGATGAGCAGTAGAATTTAAACTCTGTGAGCAGCAAACTTACTAAATACAACTCAAAAGGGTAAAGGAAGACGAGTCCCAAGAAAGGAGAGTGAAAGCTGTGTTATTTGTGAAAAAGCACTTCCATAGGCAAAAATTGGTGGATTCATAAGATCACAACCCAAAGGCCACTAAACTAAGTTCTAATTTTCAGAGACTGTATGCGGCCTTTGTTTTGTTACCACTGTAACAGCATTTCCCCCCCCCAAGGAAAACGGGTTTCAGGAAAAAGCAAGCTGACACCATTGACACAGATAACAAGAACTCAAAGGCAAAAAAGAGTATGAATAAATATAGAAGCAGGCCCCTGAACGTGTTACTTGATCAGTAAGGCAGATTCCTATTTATTAAAGAATTCAATTCTGCTTCTCTCTCTGGCCATCTTGTTTCAGTCAATCCACCTCCCCTTTAATGATGTTTTAGAAATAAGCCTTCTTTACCTTATCTCCTCTGATATATCTCTCTCTCTTTCTGATATTACCTTGTTATTTTAAAGAAAGTGGCAATTATTTCAGTTCACCAGCTGGTTCTTTTCAGGTGTATGTTATCTAGCCTGAACAACTTGTTGCATCATTGATTACAGTATTCATCTATCAGTTATTCTCACACCTGCTCCTTATTAACTGTGATTAACTGGCATTATTATTCAAACACCATTCACATGGAGTCTTTTTACCTTCAAATAAGTATGCTAAGAGCAAGTTGCTGCTGCTTTGTCCTTAACTGCTCTGCAAGCATTAATTCATTAGTCATTATTTTCCCTATCTCAGATTTCCCACACATGCTCTCACACATAGCCAAGGCATCTATCTATATATAATATGCAAAACTTAGCACTGTGCACACAGACTGAGATAACCATGTATTTTGCTTGCTTAGCTTCCCTTCTGCTTCCCCCACAATCTGAAATAGAGAGAAGAAGGACAATCTGAAGGTGAGATCTTTGAGTGCTCTCTCCTGACCACACCTGAGGCATTCATTTGGTCCTTCCCTCACTACAGCTGTGGATCCTTTCACTGCTGTGGTGTAACTACAGTGCTTTTTGGGATTCACCACGGTCTGTCCCTGGTATCTTAAATGAGGCAGAGCAAGAACATGCAGCAGTCAGATCCTGCTAAGACCCATCAGTTTCAGTGTTTGGGTGAGTGCCTGGCCACAACGCTAGGTCCCTTCCACATCAGAGCTGCCTTCTCTCAGGGGCTAGAACTTGTGGGCTAAAGCAAACCCTGCACTTGCAATATGCTGTAGTAATCTGCTGGTATCCTATGTGTTTTTTACAGGTTCTGTTTTGTTGCTGTTTTTAAGCTTCTCAGCCACTACCTAAAACACAGGTGGTGTCTTAGGTATTGGCTTTGGAGTTTACAAAATCTGAGTTATCTGAAACCAACAGGAGCCTGCGTAACCAGAGTGTGAGCTGCAGGGAGCAGGACTGGTGGGGATGAACCACTTCTGTTTTATTCCGGAGGCGGGTTATGGTTTTGTAATCTAAGTGAAAACGCGTGGGCATCAGCCAACATAAAGACGTTACTGAAAAAAACAAGAAGACAGAGGAAAAAAAAAAGGGGAGTCCGAAAATAAACAGGTCCCACCCTTCCAGTTCATCAGCTTCGAAAGCCACGCGGAACAGAGGAGGAAGGGCCTGAACATCCACCCCCAGCTGCAGGGTGTGAAGCTGTGGTAGGCCGCTAATGGCCGCCCCGGCGGCGCCACTCACCTTGCCGCAGCCCGGTGGCCCCCAGAGGATGAGCGAGGGGATTTCGTGGGACTCCAGCAGGGACCGCAGCAGGGTCTGCGCTCCCAACACCCGCTCCTGCCCCACGTAATGCCCCAGCGTGTCCGGCCGCAGCTGCTCGGCCAGCGGCTTCCCCTCCAGCCGCCGCGCCAGGCTCGCCCGGCTGCCCGCCGCCGCTGAGCCTCCGTCCTCCGCCTTCGCGGCGGCCTCCTCCTCCCGCCCTGCCCCGCTCCTCCTGCTGGCGGCTGCCGGGCTCTGCCCGCCGCCGCGGCCCTTGTGGAAGAGGGAGAAGACGGGGGAGGCGGCGGCCGGGCGGGCCTCCTCCGGCTCCCCCGCCGCCTGGCTCCCCGGCGGGGCGGCGGCGAGGCGCGGCCGCTTGCAGGAGGGCGGCGAGCCCGGCTCCGCCTCGCCTTCCTCGGCCTCCAAGCACCGGTCCAGGTGCGAGTTGATGTGCGCGGCCGGCAGCTCCCGCTGGCACACGGGGCACTGCACCAGCGGCTCCTCCTCGGCGCCCTCCATCGGCTCCCGCCGCTGCCGACCCCTGAGGCGAGGTGAGCCCGGGGCAGGAAGCGAGGCCGCCGGCACCACCTCGGTGCCTGCAGCCCTTCGGGAGCTGTAGTCCGCCCAGCCCCGCTCCCCGCCCCCGGAGCGCGGGGAGGTGGACGCCGCGTTCCCGCCCCGCAGGGAGCCTCGCTGGCTTCCCGGGGAGGAAGGGGACAACGTCCCCACCGACCCCTCAGCAGCCTTCTGCGCCGCGGAGGCTTCCGGCAGGGGTGGAAAGGCCCCTGTGGGCAGCTCCCAACATGGCGGCCTGAGGGAAGCCCACCTTCTGCTCCTGCGCTCCCAGGGCATCGCGGGACAAATGGCTCAGAGGCTGAGGCCCGTCCGCCCTTAACGGTGCCTTTAACCCGTGCTTCTGTTTTCCCTGCCTGGACATAAGATGTTGAAAAACCTATTTGGGATGTGTGGTATCTCTGTGGCCTCCCAGGCTGCGATTCCAGGGCAGCGTAGCGTTGTCCCTGTCGGCTTTGTGGTCTGCAGGTTTCCAGCCGGCTCCCTGCCTCAGTGGGGTTGTGCAGCCAAGCCTGGGGACCGGTTGGGAGAAGAGCCAAGGCCACACCAGCCCTGTTCAAATGGCCTGAAGGGCTGTGGAGCTACTTTGGGGTCACACTGGCCAATATTGTCAAGGTCTGTATATTTGGGGGGGTCCATGTGGTCATTCTTCGAAATACGTGAAAACTTTATATTCTCAGTTGAAGAGCTACCAATACATTCTTTTTTTTTTTTTTTTTTAAATAAAGAAAACACAGCTCTTGTATTATGCAGAATGTATTTGAAAGAAAAGCATCATAAGTCGTACCATTAGCATCCTGATTTGCCACCTGAACTTGACCCACTGGTAATTCTTTCCACATTACATCTTGTTTTCTTTCTTAAGTTATATATTTAGGTTTAATTATATACCATTGCATAATCGTTCTCAGCTTGTAAAATTCAGGTCAGTCTAATGTCAAGATGTATTAGGAGGTAAACACGTTAGGCTACTGCCTAACTGTACAAGTCCTTAGGCTTAAATTTTGAAAATGTCTGGTTTGCAAATGGCCAATGGGTCAGAAATAAAGTCTTTGTTTGAACTGAAGATGGAGGCCAAAGGACTGAGTTTTGAGCAAAGTGCTCTATGGCCCATCATGTGAACTAGTTCCGGCTGAAGGGGTTATGATCTAAAAACAGATGGTGAAAGAAAAAGGGGTTGTTTGTGGGTTCTTTTTGGCTGATAACCTATTTGCCTGCCCACTTCTATTTCTAATCAGTTTTATAAACATTTACTGTGTTGTTTATATTTTCATTGTGCAAATTTTGTTACTTTATTGTTTATATTTTTATTGTACAAATTTATTTATTTTCTGCTGTTGGGCAGAAAAAGCAGTAGAATTGTAGGTATATACCCCCTGGGCAAGTTTCTGTGTTTTTATGATGTGTGTGTGGATTCTGAGTATGTAAGTGAAGATGTGATTCATGAAGCAAGCTGTTTTGCTTAAAGTGAGAGAGGGACTGGCTTGCTGAAGATGATGCAGAAGAAAGTATTTTCCAGGCCGCAGTTGGGGAACGTAGGTGATGGGGGGAAGATTTTCATCCTACTTTGGGGAAAACAGAGCTTAACACCCATTTGAACATATTTTTTTTTTAATAAGGTGGAAGGCCATAGTCTCCCATTCTCCCATTGCTTAGTGGCACATGACCAGGGTGGGATTGCTTCTCTGGAACTGTGGAGGAGGCACTTGCAAACAAATTTCTCTGTGTACCCCTCAGAAACTTTCCATTGTTTAGCTTATTGTTTCAGAGATATATTAAGGTAATAATGGGGGAGAGGGCAATCACATTTGGATTCAATCCTAGCCTCTGCTTGGTAACAGAACCCAGTAATGCATTCGGGCTTGCCATCCCATTAATATTTTCCCAGATAACTGACTCATTGGTCAGCTTGAAGGAACAACATGTACTTTCAGTAGGACATGTCATTCTCATTAGATGGATGGCCGCATTTGGTGATCATAACCTAGAGGATGATGTGCTCTTAGAAGAGTTATGGAAAGCCTGAATCAACTTTCCTTGGTTGCAGTCATGTCAGGCCGTCAGGCCAGAAGTAGTCTTCACAGCCAAGTCACTCTAAAACACTGTGGGATTTGAGTAGCTGCTGGAGGCAGCAGTAGGACATCTGGAAACATAATCTGTTTTTTCTGACAGCTTTGGACTATGTTGCATCACCCCTTGATGTGGAGTAGATCAAAGGATCTGTAGAATAATGGTTCAAAGGTTAGACTGAGCCCTTGTAGTATGTCACCTGCAATTGTCAGTGCATTTAGGAAACACAAGAACCTGCTCTTGAGAAATGGGGCAATAACATCTCATGGTGTCCTTTCACTTCAAGGGTATGGAAGTGGATGCCAGAGCTATGAAAGCTAGTGATGGAGGCTAGAAGCAGCAGACCTGGCATTTTTACATATTTGGTGCACAGCGTCTTCAGATGATGAATGTCTTATAGTCCCATGCTGGTATACCTGCATCTTGTATTAACAGCACACTCTAGGGCTGCAATAACATGGTTGCAGGAATCTCTATGGAAGGCTGATTTGCAAGCTGCAAGCTTGCACTGTCCTCTGCTCTTCATCATCTATATATGTCACCACTAGCAAGCTACCTCCTGTGTCACACATGATAGCATGTAGCATCTTTCACTTCTGGGAAGAGTTTGGAGGGCTAACTCTGGGCAGTGCAGTTAGTTGATGTAGGCATACATCTAATCTGTTGCCTGTGCACAGATGCGGGCTCAAAACACAGTGAGGAACATTTTCTGTTGGCAGGTGTTCAGGTAAGATAACTGATATAATTGGGTCTCTGGTTGTACACTGAAAGCTGTTTCTCTGTGCTGCTAATGATTGTAAGGTTGTATATACAGTCTTAATTATGCCATATAGTTTATGGTATTTATGCAAGTTGAAATGAAAACCATGAGCTGTATAATGAGATTGACCAGATTCAGCTTTCTAGAGCTAAAGCATTAGCACTGTGCTTTTGTAGCTGTGTTTGCAGTACAGTGAAGGAACGGTTGCAATAACAACAATGAAAACATTTTTGTCCTCTATTTCCTGGATCTTCACAGAGTTGCTTAGTGAAATTTTAGAGTAGTTTCTCTTACTCTTTTAAAATTAGTTGTGCATATAGGATGTATTTTCAAAGTGTAACCAAGTTATTACTTACGGTCGGGGGAACCCACCACATTGCTGTGGAATAAAAGCCTTTCTGCAGAGAATTGATCAAAACTAACAGCTTGACTTGCAATAACTCTCCTACCAATCTTACCATTAGACAAGCCTCTATGGTCCTACATCATGTAAGTACTAGGCACATAGTGAGGGCCTACAGTGTAAAGGAACCCATCTGTGCTCTTCTGTAGCCTTCAATAGAGGGCCTGAAATCACCACAATTTTGGCAATTGCCTACATCCATGGTATAGGATAGTGGGAAGAGAGGGAAGGACTGTGTTCAGGCCTAAACCACTTTGTTTAATATCTAAAATCCTAATGGACTTAACGATAGGGTCCTCGTATGTCAAGTTGCTGGAACTGCAACAGAGAGAAGGAGGACACGCTGAGCAACAGGGAACCACTGAAATGGTTAAAAAGCGGGGAGTGATCCATAAGCAAGGTCTGCAAGCAACAGCAATATGTATTGATTTGACAGATCTAAAGACTTTCTGTGAACAAATTAAATTACATTGGTTTTGTAGTCTGAGTTGTCTGGTGTTGAATATAGATGAGTAGGTAGAATGGCATCTGTGAACAGCTAGTGTTAACTCTGTGTATTGGTTCAGAGAGTATAAAGGAGAGAAAGCTGAAATATAAAGTATTGCAACAATGGCAGTTGTCTAAGCTAAAATGCATAAATAACACTGATGTCTCTTATTTGTCTTTCATTTGTACAGCCAAGAGGGAGGAGAAATCAGAAGTAATGAGTGTTCACTGGTTTACGAATCTAAGGTGGAGAGGAAAACAGACAGTAAATTAACTGGGCATAGTATGAAGCTACTTAAGATTAACAGGCTGGAAGAGATCAATACACGATACAACAGCAACAGACTGGAAAAAACAGCCTTTTTTCAAAGCATGGAAAAAATGGAGAGGACTAGAAGCTTTCAGGAAAAAAAATTCAGTGAATCAGATCCTGGAACAGAAGATAAAAAGGTAACTATCTAACTGCATACTTAATTTTGTCCTCCCAAAGCACTGTTCCTTTCTTCTTTCAGCTAGTTAAAGAGTTTACTATGTGTGTTTCCTAGTAGAGTTGAATTTTTCATTATCATCTGTGAAAATGTATTGCAGCTGTGAGGCACTGGTTAGCATCTTTTAATTTTTTTGGATTCATAGAAGCAAGCACATGTGTTTTTTATTCTGGGGTTTACTTACAGCTGGACTTATATTCAGAAGTTGTAAAGAAGTTGTGTGGTTCCACAGCTCTTCAAAATCAGAAGGTAAACATAGATTTTGTTGGATTCATGTTTTGAAAGCATTTCACCTACTGTAACAGCTCTGGAGTTAGTGTGGACTGAATGAATCCCATGCGAAGAGCAGATTTCCCAGAGAAACTAATGCAGCTTTGTCCTTTGGTTCCCATTAACTGGGTAGTAGGGCATGGTTACATGCTGTGTGCCTTGCTTGCAGGGCCAGGTGTTGTCCAGTGTAGCTCTGTGCTGCACCTGTCTCCAGTAAGAATGGTCCTGGGCATCGGTAGTATGGGGTCTCTGGCAGGAAAAGGATTCTGTAATCAGCCAAAATGTGTTTAGAAATAGCAATGCATTTCCTTGTATTATGCTTTTTTCTATGGGATAGTCTAGAGGAACCGGTATTTTTATTGACACGTCATTTAGACAAGAACGGAGAAAATCAGCTTGCAGTAGCGCAATGAGGAATTTGCCAGTTTGTGAAGAGACTTGAAAAATTTGCACTGTGGCTGTTTGTGTGCTGATTGTGCTGGTATGGTAGAGCAGTTTTTCAAGTATTCTGAATATTTTTGTGTTGAGATGATACCCTGGAACATTGGTGTAAAGCAAATTTTATGATGTTTTCATTTGTATTCAAAACTCAAGAAGTTGAATTTTTGACATTCCTTAATCTGCTGTGTCACTTTTGTACAAAATTATTCCAGTCTTCAGTAAGCTACTACAGTTTTTACTCTGTAGAGAAAATAGTCTGTATATTAAAACAAAGAAAGCATGTCTCTCATAAGTAGGATGTGTTTATTTTACAGAGTTTCATTTAGTGTTATAGTGAAAATGAGAATTAAAAAAAGTAAATCTAGGTGGTTGGGTTTTGGTGGGTGCTATTGGCTCTTTTAGGCTAGTTCTCTTCCAGTGTGAAAATCACAATGCAAGTGAGAAAGTAAAAACTGCTGTTCCTGCCATATGGCTCTTTCTCTGAGTTTTGTCTCTTTAGGGTGAGGAAAAAAGGCTATGAGAGCTGCTTTGCCTGTGTTAATGTATCTTAGTTTGATAGTAGTTGAGGTGGTGGGATTTTCCCCCACTTTTTGCTTCAAAATCTCTAACCCATTGGCTTTCTTCTTACGTCTAATGGTTGGAACTGGTTCTTTGTTAAGAGTGCTGTAAGAAAAGGCAGGGAGAGTTTGGAGGTGCAGTAGGGGAGAAAGGAATACATTTAGAAGATGAACAGCTGGTGGCTAGTTGCAAGCTGGAGGAATAGCTCAGTATTCCCATTTTAGCTCATCAGTCTCCTGGGGACAAGACTTCAAAGGTGAAAGGCAGTCCAACTGAACTTTGGTAATATACCTCACTGGAGTGAGGTTTCCAGATACATAAACATTAGTTATATTTCTCCTAAGCTTTTAAAACTTAACTTTAACACATTTTTTTTAGGAATTTCTCGGTGGGATACAGAATTGGGCCCTAGCTGTGCTGTTAATGTTGATGAAAGGAAAACCAAGACCTTATTTTGAAAGGTCTTAGCTTGGTCTCCTTGCCTGATGAGCAGTTTTATTGTACTGATCTGAATAGGAAGGAAGGAAGATTGTGCTGGCAGGAAATACAGTAAACTTTATTCAGGTGTATGCATTTACATGTGTATGCTTGTGGGCTTACATACATAATTTCTGTGGATGAAGCCCGGCTCACTTAGAAAGCAGTGACAAAACATCTGTTCACTTCAATGGGAGTAGGTTACAACTCAAGAGACCATTTAGTGTGTACTTGCTGGAAGAAATAATGTTGTCTGAAGCTGATTATAATTAAAGAAGAAAATGATCCCCGTCCTAAAACCAACTATTTTTCTAGATATACTTTTTATAAAATAAACAAACACAATTTTAATCTTTCAGTACAGTATATTCTTGTAAAAACAAAAAACTAATTAAAAAATACTTTCAGAACCATTAAAATACAACCATGGAAAGCAAACCCTGTCATTGTTGACCATCAATTATGAATAATGAATGACTTTTACAGTGTGATGTACGTCTTGGTGCTGTCAAGAAGCTGTGGGGTGGCTGTCCTCTAGATGGCACTCTTTGCCACACCAGCTCTCTGCAACCATTTTGTTCTTGAAGAGAGAAGACTCAAAAAACATCATGACAAAACTGCTCTTTATCTGTTTTATACGTGTTTTGTTCAGAATGTCCCCTTGTCCCCCTTTGTACAGGTGGCAGCACCTGTCATTGTCTCGGCTAAGTTCTGTCTTCAGGAATGAACACAAAGCTTTGCTTCAGGTTATACATTAACAAGTGGAAGAGGTTTTGTAGGAATGGTTTTCATGTGTGAGTACCAGATTAAAAAAAGAATAAAAGTCCACATCTGTCCTTGACCCACTGCACTGAATAGCCACACCAAAGGGTTGTGCTCGTCCAAGGGAGGGGATGTCACAGGTAGGAACAAGGAGGTGTGAGAAGTTAAATCCACCTCTTTTGACAATAGCACCAGTGTGTGTAAAGGTAAATTGATTATGAAGCTACCACACAATTTACCCAGCTGCATTAGCTCCCAATGAGCTCCACGTTCCCCACTTAGACAGCTTCTGATGGCCCAGCCAAAGCCACATGTTGTCAGTCAGCAAACCTATAGTCTCTTCCTTCTGGCTCTTACCTGGTTAATGATCAGTGTCAGAATGCAATTCAAATTGTTCAATTTTGAATCACTATCTGAAATTAGGACACAAACTCCCTCTCCCTGATGACTGTTCTGTTTTAAATGCTGTATTTTCTTCAGGGTCAGTGACTTACTTTTTAAACCCCAGCTCCATGATTCAGATGCGTGCAGCTTGGTTCTTTTCTGTTAGTAACATTCAGAACTATAGAAGCTTCTAGGCTTCTATATACCAAGTTAATAACAGAAGTAACCCACCCACATTGGATGATAATTACATGACCACTTTTTCAGGAGAACAATATTAAGTAAAAATTCAACAAAAGATAAATCTAGTCTGAAGCAAAGCTTCAAAGCTTTCTGAACTCTGGCAGACCACACAGGGAAAGAGATGTGAAATTCAGGGTCTCTCTGCAAGCATAATGTCACTGCTCTTAAAGTTCTTGCAACCTAGAGAGCTACAGCTACAACTGCAGTTCCTGTGTTTGAAGCTATTACTAGCCGACAGCATAACTATAGAGTTTCGGGATCTGACCATTTTGCATCTATGAGGCTTGGCCATTAGCTTGGCTTACCATCCATCTCTTTTACTCATTTTCTACGTGGTGCCAGTACATTTATTTGGGCAATGTGCTGTGACAGTAGAGATGCTCCCTGTGCATGTATATGAGCAAGCTTTCTCTTGGAGATGTAAGCATGGTGAAGGATGTTTAGGTAGAGCTCACATACAGCTGAACTATTGTGGGTAATGCATTACTTGCTGTCCGCTGAGCGATGGCAACTGTTTGTTTGCACACTTACAGTCTTCTGCAAAATGGAAAGAAAAGGCATTGGTAAAATTCATTGATTTAAATGTTTCTTTTACTGTGATTTTGCCTTACATTTCCAGAGTTGTAGTCCAGTAATTTGCTGTGGTTCAGTTCATAAGCTGAGATGTATTCAATTAGTTAAACCACAATCTTATGTACCAGAATAGAATTTTTCCCATTATTAGTAAACATAAATATGAATCCTAAAATTTGCTAAAAAAATGTGACTTTGTCATTTGCAACTTATTGTTGTGTAAGCAATGTGACTTTGTCATTTGCAACTTATTGTTGTGTAAGCAATAACCTCTAGTAGCTCTACTGCCCTTGCTGTGCTCCTTGAAAGAACAGAAATGGCAAGAAGCAGAGCTGCTCTTTCCTTGCTGCCATATTTGAGGGATTCCTAGTCCTGCTCTTTTAAGGAAACAATAGTTTAATAAGGATTAAACCTCCCACTAGTTAGTTTTATTTGAATAGTGTCATGGTTTAACCCCAGCCAGCAATTGAGCACCATGCAGCCGCTCACTCACTCCTCCCCCACCCAGTGGGATGGGGGAGAAAATCAGGAAAAGAAGTAAAACTCATGGGTTGAGATAAGAACAGTTTAATAGAACAGAAAAGAAGACATTAATAATGATAACACTAATGAAATGACAACAGTAATAATAAAAGGATTGAATGTACAAATTGCACAGTGCAATTGCTCACCACCCCGCCGACTGACACCCAGTTAGTCCTTGAGTGGTGATCCCCCACCCCCACTCCCCCCAGCTTATATACTAGACGTGATATACCATGGTATGGAATACCCCGTTGGCCACTTTTGGTCAGCTGCCCCAGCTGTGTGCCATCCCAACTTCTTGTGCCCCTCCAGCTTTCTCGCTGGCTGGGCATGAGAAGCTGAGAAATCCTTGACTTTAGCCTAAACATTACTTAGCAACAACTGAAAACATCAGTGTGTTATCAACATTCTCATACTGAACTCAAAACATAGCACTGTACCAGCTACTAGGAAGACACTTAACTCCATCCCAGCTGAAACCAGGACAATAGATAGTTGCTATGTGAGTTCATTTTGAAGTTCTGGAGACATTTGGAGTACTATTAATTCAGGAAAGGTGTTTGTTTTCTTGATTTTTTAATTTATTTTTTTTTTACAAAGGTGGAAAAAAATACTTCTCATTGCTATTTTGTTTCTTGAGTTGGCAATACAATTTTCCATGCAAAAGTATCCCTTTGATGATATTCTGAAAATAGTTTAAGGACCAACTGTAACATCTAGCCCAGCTGAATAAACTCAATATTTGGTGTTCAGTTAAGCTAGGCCTGGGGATGGCTAATTGTCCTCTAATCCCTTGTCTCCAGTCAGAATGTGATCAGCCTTGTCTCCTTTGAGCCTTCCTTCTCCCCCTTGCCCACTACCACAATTTCTTTAGCAGTTACTTTCTCTGCAGCCTCTGTGCTGGAAATGTCCATGGTGGTAAACGATACCTTTGCAAGTTCTTTTTTTCCAGAGAGTCCAGAGTCATAACCGTATTTTGAACAGGATAAAAAATGATCACTGTTGCATAATTAACCCCCAAAATGTTTTCTCTTCCCCCAAACACTATTCAAGATATTGATCTAAATATTTTGACAGAAACATATTTCTTGTTTTAGAGTTTTAACCAAGAGTAACTCTTTAACAAAATCCTGCATGGGATTCTGTACATTTGCAGTGAGACTTCTTAACTAATGAAGAAGAGCTCAAACCCCTCAAGGCTTTCTTCAGCCTTGAAATCAAAGCACCATGTCAAAAGCTTGGCTGAGTATGGTCAGAAAAGTGTAAGTGGATTTCAGCCAAGTTTGGGCCCAGTTTTTTTTAACCAACCTCCTTTTTAGCTTGCTTGAAATGCTGTCATCAGGCATCATGTTGCCAGCCTCAGCCTGGTGCAGCTTTACAGAATATACTTTCTGCAGTGCACTCGTCAGGTCCCGAATTCATGGCAGTCTTGTCTTGTGGCAATGTGTGTGATTCCATGATTTCAGGCAGCTCTTTTTTATTTAATGCTCGCTGTTCCCATGCTTGTGAGAATATGTCTGTCTTTCTGAGAAAGAGAGAAGTATCAAGGTTCCCAACTGAAAAAAACCCACAACTAAACCCACCCTCCCCAATGTAACAACTACATAATAGCTCAAAATGTGACTAAGGAGTGCTCAGAAGTCTCAGAAGCCAGAAGCTGACTAAGAAAAGGACAGCAGTCATTATAATTTTTTAATTTTGACTTTTTTTTTCAAATGATGTAATGACCTTTGTTGTTTGATTTGTGAATTTTTAGTACTTGAGGTTTCTGGGACGCATATTTCTCCACAGCCAGGGGGAGTGTTTTAAATTCTTTGCTTTTCACTTCTGATCAGATAAATACACAAGCAGAGAAGAAATGGCACCGTTTCTTCTTACTCCTTCATGTTCCGCAATGACTGTTAGCGTGCTGTAATTATGGGCACCTGTTGCACAAAAGATGTATAATCCTTATATATAAGGATTCCTTCCTTATGTATAGACCTAAGACCTTATGTAATGGTCCTTCACAATACTTATATATATCCTTATGTATAAGAAAATAAACCATGGCATGCTTTGTTCCTCAGATTTTTATTTTTCTATCTCTAGAAGTAAAACAGCTTCCCATGGCTTATAATGGAGCAGGTAACAGGATTTTTGATTAAAGTTGCTTACCATTTCCAGTTTTATGTTCCCGTTTTCAGTTGTTTAAAAATTTCTAAGGTTTTGGCTTCTCAAGCCAAAATTTTTCCATGCAGAATTTGAATCACAAAATTCAGCAGAAACAGTCTATCTGTTTCTGGAGGTTTTAAGGGAAAGAAGATACCCTGATGCTATTGACAGTCTCACATCCATGTGGTTGTAATGATCATGTAATGCCTGCATCTTTTGGATCAAGGACCTGCTGGCTGGCAGGTGAGCAGATGCTGGATATGAGATAGGGAGACAGCTAGGACCTGCTTTCCACATGGTGGTGGTTTAGGTATGGGAGCAACATAAGATAGATTGCAAACACAGGAACAGAAGGCACTGCAGACAGTAAAGCCATGGCATTTCAAACCGACCTTCCTGTGCATATGTACCACGACACATTTTAAGTGTTTTTCTTGAATTTTGCTCTTTGGGTTTTTTGGTGATTTTTTTTTTTTCCATTTCTTGCCTATTAGAAGGGGAAAAAAAGATGACCAGTGGCCTGAATTGTGCTAGCAGTTTGCTTTCATTTGAGAAGTTCTGGGATGTCAGAGTAATTGCCTTTGAAGTCCATGCAATACACATCTCGTGTAGATCCCTGCACCTGTTTCACGCTTGTCAGTATGCCGTCACTTCTTTTCCTTATAGGTTAAGGGAATGTGTTGAAGTGTGAGATGGGATCCTGCTGTATGTGTCCAAGCCTTGTCTAGCTAGGTGGTACTTACAGAGCTGGGGAGGGTTTTGAAGGTGCCTGCCAAATTGCATCTGCTAGAGCAGGAGAACCAGGTTAATCAGCTGATTAAAAATAAAGGGATGGATCTGCCCCTTCAAAGAAATGCTGCCTGGATTGCAGGTAGTTTCTGCCTTTTGGCTTCATATCTCTGGCACACCTTGTGGACTGTGTTAAGCTGTGGAAGAAAGAAAGGGATCCCTGCATCTGGAAATGCACAGGTAGTAGAGGTACTTTTAATAAGTTAGATGTATTTCACTGATAAGTATTGATATTGTTTAACTGGATGAATGCTGCTTGTGTTTGGATGTAGCCAATTAAACCTATCTGTTTTTTCATGGAGCAGCACATACTGCTTTCTTTTACGAGAGTCTATCTGACAGTAAATCCTAGACAGTTGATGTGCTTTTTTGTGAAGGTGCATTTCTGCCCTTGCTGTCAGAGTGCTTTGTCTTGCCATTAAAACATGATGCATCCTCTAGTGACCTCTACTGGGTGAGTACAAAGGACTGCCTCAAGGTTGCCTGCTTACTGGCCACGGTGGGAGCAAGGGTGCCAGACCTTCATCTTGTGGGAATTTTTGTTGTTTGATTTGTGAATTTTTAGTACTTGAAATTTCTGGGACTCGTATTTCTCCACAGCCAGGGGGAGTGTTTTAAATTCTTTGCTTTTCACTTCTGATCAGAAAAATACACAAGCAGAGAAGAAATGGCACCGTTTCTTCTTACTCCTTCATGTTCCGCAATGACTGTTAGCGTGCTGTAATTATGGGCACCTGTTGCACAAAAGATGTATAATCCTTATATATAAGGATTACTGCCTTATGTAATGGTCCTTCGCAATACTTATATATATCCTTATGTCCTTTGGTAATAATGTGTTTTATTATGAGCAAGCAGAGACCCTGAGTTTGTGTGAAGCACAGTACAGGTTGGATCCACTCCACAGAATTCATTGTCTGAACAGCTGGATAAGGGAGAAAAATGAGAAACGGGTGTAGAGATGGACAAAGAGTCTCCTCAGGTCATGCTGTCAGTCAGTGGCATCCGTACAGAGACATCTGTAATATGGAAATGAAATTGCTGACTGTCTAGTATCCTCTTTACACAGCTATATGCCGAGATCTGAGGGAAGGCATGCCTCTAAACCCTCAGCCTACTGGATCCCAGCCATTTCATGAATGCCGATTACTTTGGAAAGGTCCTGCACGCCATTTGGTCCAGGATCTAAAATTTCAAAAAACTGTAGCAGCTTCTATATGTTTTCTTCATTTTTCTGATGTTTGTTTACATGTAATTCACTCCTTCCTCCCCCAGTTCATTCTCCTTGTTTTTTATTTAGATCTTATGAATACTGTAGTGAGAGTATATGGAATATGTGACTGTTAAAACATATGAAAATCAGACCAGTTTTGATACAGCAAAGGCATAGATATTTATTTTAGTGTAAAAAATGTTGAATCTTGTCTGTCTTCCATTAAAAACTCCTCTTTGACCTTAGATGCATGGCTTAGCAAAGAATTCTTTTGCTCATGATCATTCAGAGGTGTCTTGTTACAAGTTACCTACCCAGCCAATTTGTAATATACATGGATGTGCAGGGAGATACGTCCAAACTGTCCATGTGACCTTTCTTTTCTGGCACCCTTGTGCAATGTCTTGTGGACACATTTAACAGAAGTCACAGTGCAGTAAAAGTGAATTACCAGTGCCAAGAGCAGCATGAGGATTCCAAACAAGGGCCCTTACATAGGAGAGGTCTCATTTCTGTCACCTCAAACGGAAACCTAATTGTGTAATTAACATTTTGAGGCGTTGAGGATCTTCATTTTTCCCCTTATGGATAATCCAGTGTAACTCCTGGTGTTTGCTGAAAAAAACTTCTGTATTTGCTGAAAATGGTTTCTTTTCCACTCCTGAGTTAAACAAATCCCTTAATCGCTTATATTGAAAACATAACTGATTTTTTAGGCATGCATTATATAGTATATAAGGGAGGATTTTTTTAAGTACTATGTAGTCAAGTACTTTTAAGTGCTTGATTGACATTTACAAATGGAATTCCTGAGAGAGATGAAAATGGGACTCTATAATATGACCTTATGCTAAAGAAAGCACACAGGATGTTTTTATAACACATGTAAAGGAATTTGTTATTGATACTAAAAAGAGAAGAGGTATTTTTCTTTAGTTCCCTGTCTTCAAGGCTAACTAAGCAGACATATTGGTACACAAGATCTCCCTAACTCCATGCCTGAACTAAATAGTGATGGAGCAGATATGTGGAGATATAGGTTTAATTTCATCTGTTACCCTATCTAGCTATAAGTCTGTCTATTTGACCTCATATCTTAAATAGTGACTGTAGTTGAAGACGATAGGAGAAAATTACAGCCTTTTATTGTAACTATTGGCAGTGAGACAACAAGGTGCAGGATGATTTTCTGTTGCCCTTTGATGATGCCAGCCCCTAATATCATCATTACATTTTAAAGGACGTGTTCACCAAGAGAATTGTTGCTTTTGTCAACCAAACACTTTCTGCTGTCTTTCTGAAATTCGTGGTGCATTCATGTTTGGTAGTTCTAAATCTGGAGAAATTGCCTAAAGCCTCTTGGTCCTTCATGTTTTAGACCATCCCAGAGGCATCCTAGGTCTTCTATTTATACCTACCCTATGTATTTCTTCCAACTCACATGTTAACAGGGCTTTATTATGGTTTCATAGGAAACTTGTTCTGTAAGAATAGAAATGTACAGTATGGAAAAGTAGCTTGCTGGTGAGGACATCTAAAGAATTGCGGGGTCTAAACATAAGTCCATATAGCACCACTAAAATGGAAGAATGAACAAAATTCAGAACATAAGGACAAATGAATCAGACAAATTGACTAAAACTGTTATGGTTCTGTAAAGTGGTATTTTTATTTTAGTCACCTCTAATCCTCTAAGATATCCTTTCAAGACAATATTCTAGCCACTAAAAGGCAGATCTGTCTCCCTGTTGCAGCTTTCCAGCACTACATCCAAGGTCTGTATCTTGAAACTCCATTGTGTACATGCATCAGTTATAGTTGTAGACTAACCCACTGTCTGTTAAAATAGAGACACATGCAAAGGTATGGATTTATCCAAATACTTAAATTGCCCAGGTTTTGAAGGCATTTTCTCTTTATTGTCCTGATTCCACATACAACTACTGCCTCTCCTGTCTTGTTAGTTACTGGATTTGTTAAACACAGTATTTACAGTGCTTTCCTTGCTGTAAGGGGAACACCTTGTACACATAATGCTGCATAATAAAATCGGTATTACAAATCTTTATTATAAAGTTGTACAATAAGTATAAGTTGTAAATTCAACTGTAAGTCACTTACTAAGCATTCTTTAAGTTTATCAGGCAGCTACTCCAGAGAACAAGCATAAAAATCTTTAGCTAGGAATTCATGGTTGGAGTTCCTAACAAGTCAAACAGATTTTATTTGATTATCTTCTTAAAGAATCCCTATGAAATATTTTCTGGCTGCCACCAATTGCAATAGATTGATTCAAGATGTTTGTGAGGGCTAGCATAGAACTTGTGAAGAAAGCTTGTGTAATGCCTCTTTGCACTATTCCTGGCTCATGTCTGCTGTATGCGGTCCCCCTGCTTCATTAGCAGTAATTTCATGCATGGTTAGATATTTCAGGAGGCCAGCTCAGGATGAGCATTTGCTCCTTATGTCCTCAGGCAATATGAAGTTTCACTGCATTAGAGATTATTTATGGACACTGTGAGTGACAGCTGTCATATCAGAGACCTGACAGTCTAAGTAGGCAGGCCTTTACAGAACTTTATGGAGAAGCAGGGGCTCAGAGGGTTGGAAAGAAGCACCCAAGGTCACCCAGCAGATCTGTGACAGAAGCAGGGCAATAAGCCAGACTTTCTGACTTCCAGGCCGGGGCCTGAGGCATACTGCTACTGCAGCAATCAAAGAAAGTGACTCCCTTGCAATGAAAGAAATGTCTTCCTGTTCACACCTGTTTCATATATCTGGAATTGTATTCTCTGACACATGTTGTATAAAAGCCTTCATGTTATTAGCTAGCATTTGCCAAGTATGTGGGACATCTCCCCCCCCCCCATTCTTTACTTATCTCCATTTCAGCATCATGTGACTGTGGTAGAGAAAATTGGCTTCTTAGCTATCTCTGGGTTCCAAAATCAGTGGAATGCTTAATTGAAAGAATATGGGTTGACAATAATGATTTAAGCTCTATTTCCAGACCTGCCAAGTCTCCAATAGTTCCCAGGATCTCCTGCATCTGGAATCATACTTTTAATATATGCAGTGTCTGGAACTATGAATGGTTTTCCAAAATCTTCAGCAGACACAAAAAAAAAAGGACTCTTAGAAATACGCCCCCCCCCCCCATTATCTTTCACTTACATTTGACTTTAGAAACTGCATTTTGTGTTTTACCTTGGAAACCATAATAATTAAAAGGGACCCAACAATGCAAGGAAGGTCAAGAAGAGAAGTGCATGTCTGTAGTGTTATATACAAGTTTTATCAGTATGAATTTGAAATGGGAATTAATTTGAGTGTCAGATAAAACACTAAGGTTGATACCAAGTAAACATTTTATAGGAAAAAACCCAAACCATTGCTCTGGAGCATCTTTTTATCTATTGTTCAATATCTATCCTGGGTTTTTTATTCTCAGTTTATAAAGGCATGCTTCCTTCGGTGTTTATTGCTGTGTGAGCATACATCCAGTAAGAAGATAATTACTCTTTCAAGGAGCTCATATTCTGTGTGTAAATAAAAACAAAAGGAGAATGACACAATAAAGCAATGAAGTTATTGTTCAGTGAACTTGTCTTTGTAGCTAGCCTTTGGTTAACCAGTATAATGCTTTAATCACATCAGAGGATTTTTTCAAGCTTCGTTCTGAAGGGTTTGTTTTTTATTAGGATTCTGCTGTGCCATGGATTGTGTGATAAGCCTTCTGTTGCCTATTTCTTGAAATAGGTTAAAGTGCAAAAGAATAAAGGAAAAGGTAAAAGATAAATCAGAGGAGAGAAGAAAAGCTGGCCCCTTTTTAATTTCTTTTTAAATTGTCAGAGACTCGGATTGCTTCTCTTTTACAGAAGTTCTTCATTTAGATCAAACCAGGCCAAACTCCTTTGGACATTGGTTGACATAAACCAAGAACTGGTCTGCTGTGTTTCACTGAGAAGAAAATAAAGAAACCTGCATTAGGATTATTCCCTCTCCCCACCAAAAAAGTGGAAGTGCAGTAAATAAAATGTGCATGTCAGATAAAACTTGCCCAGCAGCCACTGATTCATTGTCAGAATTGTGGTCTAATGGGAATTTCAGCTGTATCCCTGAAATATCAAGTCTTTGGTTTATGAAGCTGATTTTTTTTTTTTCTAAGCCAATGAGAACAATCCAGACTCATTTATCTTTATTCTTTTCCAGTGCATTCATACTTCTTTTCCCTGAAAGTGACCCAGCATATTTGTTTTGTGAACATCAGCTGTTCCTTCTGATAGTCATATCAGTAGGACTTCTACAGTATGGGAGACAGGAACTTGGACTAACATCCCTTTACTGTCTGAGCATCTGTTTAAAATCTGTAACATATATAGTATATATGCACTGCTATCTGATTGAATGGAGTGGGCTAGGAATTGTTTGAAATATTATTCCCAATAATGGTCATCTGAATGAAATGAAAACAGAGAAGAAAATTGCATTCAGATGAACTGTGATCTGTGGATTACATAGGATGTAAACCTTCAAACCTAGCAGGCTTATGTTTTTATTAGGAACTGTTGCCAAACATTTGTCTTTTTATAGAGATCCTAATGCAGATAATCCTAGATTTGTTTTCTAAAAAAAACCTCTGTGATTTTTATGAGCTGCAATAGTAGGTCTCCCATTGTGTTCCCATCACCTTACCAGTTCACTTGCTGATGTTCAGGAAGATTGTCTGCAAGACTGGTAAGAGAGGCAGGCTGATGTGCAAAACTGGTCCCTGTGTATATGCAGGCACCTGTCTAAAATCTCAGCAGTCTATCAATTGCTCTGCTTGCAATAAGCTGGAACAAGAATAAGTCTGTCTGCAGCAAGGAGAAGTCCTCACTGATTAGCTATGGGTATTTTTCAAATACTCTGCAAGGGATATTGCAGTTCTGGCTCACCTCAAAATGTGGATCCTAGGTAACTTGCGTACAGTCTATTTTTTTTTCTTTTGTGGGACTGATAAAGAGCAAATACAGTTTACAGTGACCTCCAGTGGTGAAAAACCATTTTAGAAGAATGACATAGCTAATACCCCAATTTTGTCTGAAAGCCATTGCTCAGAGGGTTTAGGTGATGCAGGTTTCAGCATATTACATTCAGATTTATTTATCATGTTTTGTGCCTTGTTTCTGTTGTTGCTTTTTAAAAAAGTCTTGGATTTTTCTTCTTTCTGTCCTTTCTTCTCTCAAGACCTTGATTTTTGGATTGACGATAGTTGACAAGAGTCACACTGGAGCCATTTTGTATATGAGCTGTATGAGGCTTTGCTGATCATGTGTTTCCTGGTATAGTAGTGTGAGATCAGTTCTGGTCTTCCTGCCCTCAGAAATCTTTTTTTTCTGTAGTCTCCTCAATGCTCACAATTTATATCAGCTCTTTCCACATCTGTCTTTCTGGCTTTCGCATATATTTACAAAGTCTCTCATATGTTGTTCATTGAGGACTTTTTCCATTTCACTTAAGCTGGCTTCTTCAGTGTGCTATGTTAAGGGTTGATTCTGCAATGGTTTAGCCATCTGGCTAGCCCAGACCCCACAGATAGTATGAAAGAGTAGATTTTTGGAACTGATGATGCTGGAATATGGCATTGGGGGTGGAGGGAAGATACTTCCGTGTTCTACAAGGAAGAATATACCTTTATACTTTAGAGGTCTCCACAGCAATTTTAATAGCAGAATACTTGTCTTTGCCTACGCTGACTTCTGTACTGTGGGCAGCATAGATTAGCCTGATTGCTGTCAAATGATTGGCATTCTATACTTCCTTTTCTTAGCATTACAGACTTTGCCCTGTAGAAAATAGAGAGCTGTCTTCAGGAATGAAAATGGAGCTGGATTCTACAGAGAGCAGTCAAGATGTCAGGTCTTGTGTGGTTTTATAGGGATGGGGAGGAAATTTCTGGGGGTTCATATGATACAGGGATCACTTGCTTTCCCAGATGATTTTCATTCTTCTACACTCCATATACCAAGTAAATGTGGTCTGTGGTAGACATGCAAGGGATCAGAAATCATCAGACATCAGCCAGCTGCTGTGAATGTAAATTCACACGTGCGTGACTGGAGTGGACATATTCTGAGTTGCCGATGAACTTGCAATGGGAGTTGTCTTTTCCTGGGAATATCTAGCTAGAGAAACAGAAGAAATAGGTAGGAAGATCAGGTTTCAGAATTCACAAAAGAAGTCTTTTTTGCTGACTTTTTGAACCAGGTTTTGCTGATTATAATGGGTCTTTAATTCTCATGGACTTTCTTTGGGATGGTATTTGAGAGATTATCAGAATGGATTACCTTTTCTTGCTTGAGACAGGCTAAAATTTGGAAAACAAACTAAGCAATTAACATAGCAGAGCAGCCCACTGAAAGGTAAAGTGTGAAACATTCTTCTGCAAACTGTGCTTGGGCTGGCTGGCTCTGTCATAAATCCTTCCCAAAGAGATCAGTTGGGTGCTGTTACGTTTCCTTTAGAGAGGCTTTCTGTATCTTTGCCTTGACCACACTGCCTGGGAGTGAAAGATCCTGTTGTCCTTGGACAAGAAAAGAGGTTATTGCCCTTCTTGACCACGTTTCTGCTTTCCTTACTCTGGGCTGCAAGGGGGCAACTATGCTTGTAAATGGCAATATTCAAGTCCTAAGAGCGTGGATGCTGTGCTGGCAAGGAGCCAGTTAACTTCCTGGGAATCTCTTGGCAGCCTGCTCCTTGTGAACCCTGCAACAGCCTGGAAATTGAGTGTGTATTTCTAATAGCTGTGGAATAAACATATATAAGAATAGCCCATTTGTTTGATTTTCCAGGCTGACAAAAAAACAGGGCTCACATTGGAGCTGAGGTGAAGAACTGGTGATAGACATAGTCATGGCTGGTTATGCAGTGACAAGCATGTGCTGCTCACCCTGTAAGGTTTTGCCGATAATCTCTGGGCAGTGGAACACAGACATCAGGTTTCATGCTTCTGAGAGGCTGTGGACCTCTGAAGAGATGCTGATGGTGTCAGAGCAGCTTGAAAAGTTAGAAGACTGTAGTTGTCAGCAGCACAGCAGGTGCTGGAGTGACAAAGGTTCAGACCTGTGATATGAAATGTAAGGATGTAATGGCTGTAGCTGGCTCCTCTGTTCTGGCTTATAAACCAGTTTATATCAAAGCTACCTGGGAACTGAAGTACCTGCAAATTGTGATGAGTCTTGTGGGCTTAGGAGACTTTCTAAACATGGTGCTCAGTGATGTGAATGTTAACTATAACAAGTCCACCTCTCTCCGATTGTTTCTGCTCCTTAAATGGCTCCAGGCATATTCCTTTATCCCTGCTGAAAATAGATGGGATTTACAGATGGCTCATATACCAAGGACTTAATACCAAGCACTATAAAAATGTGTCATAGCTTCAAACCATAGTTTTGGATGTTCTCTGTGAACCTACTTGTGTGCTTCCTGAGGACAATGATGTTTCCTTTTTTTGGTTCAGCAGTGTTAGGTGTCTTGACAATAAGGGGTTTCCTGAAGGATTCTTGGGAATCACAAGATAATCTTTAGGAACTAATGCAAGCTAATAAGAATACATGACTATAAACTGCTCATCCTATCCTCATGTACAGATCTGTGACTTTATGTATTAACATAAAAATATTTAAAGCTGCTTGTATCCACCAACCTTATTTCCCAGCTCAAGATGAAGCAGAGCAGAAACAAGATTGGTGCCTCCAGGTGATCATTGTCTAGATAAGCAGTAAATGATAATCACAGTACAAGGCACATGAGATTGCCTCCCTAAGAGACTTTCATCTATCCCACCTTGGATGAAGGAAAGCCGGGATGCAAGCCACTGAAACACTTTCCAGTTTGAAGACATATGCAGGGTTTCATGTTTTGAATGGTTATTATTTCTGCCCATAGATTGGGGAGGTAAGGTAGGAAGAGGGGAGGGTGGAACAGTCAAATTTATATTTTATTTCTTTTTCTTTCAGTCTACCTGTCTCTTTCTCCTTTGTATTTTGTTGGCTTAGTTTCTTCTGTGAGTATTTAAAAAACAAGCCAAGTTTTAAAACAATTGTACTCAAATAATCTGACCTGAGCTTGAGCAGACTGACTTGTAGTGCTGTGAGGAGAACTGCAGCACTAATGAAGCAGACTGAAATATTTTATTTCAGTCATTGCAATCATTGCAATCACTGACTGCAAAATGCTTTGCAGTCAGGTTTAACTCCGTCTCTGCAATTTCTGATGAGCCCTGAAAGCCTGAGAAACCTCAAAAAAGCAAATTGCATTGTTTATTCATATTAAAGCACACCTCTGAGTCTCTGTTTGAGACATGTAAATTATTGTACCACACAATGGAATGAAGTATTCAAGGTTCATGTAAATTGTTTGTTGTCTGTAATGCTCCCTCACTGTCTGCTGTCCAGTGAAATTTTTCCTTGATTAGGATTAGTCTGTTCAAGCAGCTGAATGCCTGTTAGTGTGCTGAAATTGTGTGAATTTAGAGCCTACCAGCAGCTCCCTACTTAATCTTCACATAGACAGTATTAGTATATGGATTAAGTCAATGATTCTTCTTTGAAAGTTTCTTCATACTTCAGGGGCCTAAGAGATGCTGTGTGGAGTTAGCATGAGGCGGGGAGCATGCTGCCGTGGGCATTCTGTCACACCTAAACACCCAGGTTACAAGAATCAAGAGCTTTGCAGAAGATGCTTCTGGACAGGGACAGTGATAATGAGCACAGTGATAATGTGTTCAAGAGGAGCAGGCAGCTGACAGGTCTCTGATATTCAAGTTGGACCATTTCAAAAAATCACATCCCTTCAGCTGTTACTTGTGGCTTTGTGTCAATGGGTTATTTTTCCTTTAGCAGTAAGCAATCATGTGAGCACTCCATCAGAAAGTGGAAAGGTTAAAACAGATTGCTTACTTTAACTGTCATTACTCAAAAGAGGCATAATTGTTCTTTCAGTTAGTGTGATGCATATCCACTCCATTCCAGCTCTGATTATGTCTGTGACAGTTAAATATGCTCCTGTGGATAGCTTTCAACATAACAGTTCTTTGCATTTTCATGGCCTGAGGCCTCCTTCCAATCTCAAAGCTCTGAACATCTTATGATTTCTCTGAATGATACTGCTGTATTATTATCCCTGTTTGAAAAATGGAGAAACTGAGTCAGTAAGGTATTACACAACTGGCTTAAGAGGATGCACAGCAAATAAGTACTGAGCAGAGACTTGACCTTAGTTCCATGATATTTTCCCTTGATCTCAAAAACTTGAAACATGAACCGAATGAGAAGAAATATTTTAATTTTTTTTTACTATTAAAAAAAATCCTAGATTTTTTTCTTCCAATTCTTTTTCTTTTCTTCATGTTCCACTACAGTTCCCAGTTTCAGCAAAGTCTGAAAGCACAAGACCTCATCTATGTTCAAGAGGAGTGAAGGGCACTGACAGGTCCTTGAGATTTAAACTGGACCATTTCAAGAAATCATGCCCCTTCAGCTCCCTTCAGAAGCACTGCTATGCAAGTTTGGGATGTTCCCTTATCACTACATGCATTCAGGGGCATGTTCCTTAAAAACCATACAAGTATTTATATATTTAGCAGTGAGTCTAATAGATGACTAGCAGTGTCTAAAATAATTAACTGCACACACAGTATTGCAGGTACTGCTTGCCCAGATACACCTATATGACCAAATCAATGTTTTGCAGAGGCATTGGGCTCCCCTAAGAGAACAATCCTTTAACCACTTTTGCCTTTGCTGTATTAATCCTTGATACCCAGTGGTGAAGCTATGGAAACAGAGTCCCTGCACTGAGGTCCAGGGTGGTATCTGCTCCCCGCTCTGCCACACGATGCTTAATTCCTTGCAGTTACAGTCCTGATCCATGACACTTGATTCTGGACGGTGGCAATGCAGACATCTGATCCTTCATGCTTGATCTCTGATGCTGGATCTCCATTAGGAAAATTACTGGTACCTGATCTGCCTGATCACAGCTACTTGATATATGGTCATGTTCCCCACTGTGGCATGTTTACCACTGAAAGTAAATTTGAAACAGCTAGTACAGCAAAACTGAAGAACTGAAGGATTTGGCTGTACTCTGCGGATAGTGTGGCCAAAACATGATGTTAAGAAACCATATCTTTTAAGGAAAATGGCAAGAAGTAGTAGTGCAGGGGTAAAAGTAGAAAAGAAAGAAGAAATATTAAAAAAACCCTGTGCAGATCCCAACAGTTATATCAGTTGTCAGAGCTTCATGCTCTTCCTTAACTCTGTATGCTGTGTTCAACACAGACTAGCATTTAAAACAAAACCAAAAATAGTTCCACCCAAGTTCACGTAAAATCATCTTTTTATGTCAAATTTAGTTGATTCTTTTTCACAATAAGTATACTTTGGTTCGGTCAGTAGGTTTCTGGAAGCTAACAAAACCTTTGACTAAGCAAACTAATTGAAATTAGTTTGCAAAGAAATTTATAATCTGGATCATTTCATAAGGTTTTCAGTTTCATTGTAATCATGTTGTGCCTCTGAAGAGAGGGCTGCAATAAGCAAAACTGCACTGAAATGAAAACTAGACAAGCTTCATTCCAGTAGTGTTGCAAGCATTGCTTTGCCTTCTTCCTCAGTTAGTTTTATTTTGACGTAGCATATCCTCATGTGTCCATCAAAGTCTTCTGTTTTCATGAGCCATCATTTTCCAACACTTTCCAGTGTTTTGTTTCAAAACTCTTTGGTTAGCTCCAGTGACAACTATTTTTAATTCTCACACTGGATCATGCGAATTGGTCAGGGACTGGGGACTTGTGCTCCTGGTAATCATTTTCCATAGTATCAGATGAGAAATTTAAGTTTAAAAAAAAATAAAAAGTGCAGCAGTCACAAAATTGAATCTCACAGGCAGAAAGGTGAGTGAGGTCATGGCAAGGCTTCCAGATGTTTTCAGGTGCAAGCAGGATGGGAGAGAAGCCAAAGAGCCTGAAATCTCCCAAACTATTAGATAGGACAGACCTAGAAGTAATGAATATCTCCACTACATTATAGTGGTAGAAGGAAAGGATTACAAGCAATTAAGCAGGGATTTTTGTGTGAATATTCTGGATTTAGAGGTCGGCCAGCATCCCAGCTGCAGTTGGCTAGTAGCAGTATCTAAAATCAAGGAACATGATGTGAGATTCTTTCCCGGCGAGACCCTCTTAGCTTCAGACAGTCAGACAGTAGGCCATGGCCAGAAGTTACATCTTTACTATTGCCACTCATGAAGCCATCCCTTACAATTTTATCCGGTGCCTTTTTATATGTCCCTTCACCCCCTTGAAACCCAATATCCTGTGGCAGTAAGCTCCACAACAAATAATTAGTGTGAGAATCTGTTGTTTCTCATTTGAAACCAATGTGCAATACTTGTGTTGATTGTCTTCATCCTCTTGTGCTGGGAGAAATGGCAGTCAGTCATTCTGCATTCATCTTGTCACAGCAATCATGATTTTCTAGAGCCTTGATATTACTTACAGGCATATGTATCACTTTTCAGTGAGTACTGAGATTAAAGCAAAAGCATTAGTTAGAAACAGCATATTTCTGTAAAAAATACAGAAATAAAAAGAGAGCAAGTGAGAGAGAGAGGAATGAACTGGGTTTTGAGACCATAAAACCAGCTGAGCAGCCTAACAAGAAACCAAACAGCATGGCCTAATTGCAAAGTGAGATTGCTGTGTGAAATTGCCCTAACTTTCCAAAAAGCGTGTTTTTTTTCCAGCTTATGAAAACTGCCTTTCCAAAGAGTGAAAGTCAGATATTTTGAGAGGAATAATCCCTTTTGCAATGCTCATCTGTGTTGTGTAGGCAGAGTGAGGATATAATTTGTGATTTCTGATCAGTCCTCATATATTTCATACCCTTAGGACAGGGTCTAATCAATGATTCCTGCTGATGCCATTTCTCCAATCAACATTCATGAGAGATACATTGATGGGAGTCTTGATGAAAATACCATCCACTACATCTTCTCACAAAATCAAAGACCCACTACTTAATGTTTTGAGACAAGAATAGGCTTTTTTATTCTCTCTCATTAGAGCCTACCCTGACAGTGCAGAATGAGCAGGGTTACAGGACTGGCTCTTGCCCAGGACAAGGGCAGACATAATTTAAATGATGCCAAAAGCTGTAATTCAAGTTTCTGTAATGATTACAGGCTGTTTTCTAACCATAGTTGTAACCATATTTGAAGCAGGGGCAAAAGGTGAGATTAGTCTTCTCTGCCCATAGCACTTGAAAAGTTAGATGTCTAATCGAATCTGTTTTCCTCCTTTAGTCAGGAGGGAGAGTAGTACCACCAGGGATACTACTTCCCATTCGTCTTCTATTGTAACATGGGGTGAACTGTCCTGTAGACAGTGCTCGCTTTTTCTCTCCCTTGACTATAGAGGATGCTTATCTTAGGCAAAACATCTTTTAGATTATTAGGGTTAGATTTATGGGGTTTAGAAGTTCTGTAACTTAATTTGCCTTGTGTTTATGTCCAGCTTTAACTACTGTAATAGTACTAATTGCTGGCTATCCTACTGAAGAGGAGAGGAAAGCCAGACAGGCATATCGGTAGGGCTTTATCTACCTATGCTTTCCCTTCAAATAGGAAAGAGAAAAATTGTGTGACTTGTATCTGTGATCCCAAAGATATTACAGAGTTTAAAAGAAAGAAAAAAAGCCTATAACATAAGCTTCCACCATCTGCATGAAGTGAGAAGGGAGCATTTTGATACTCTGCTCTGCCCTTCCACAGGGCAGAGGCCGTGGAGATCGGCCAGACACTGTTTGTATGGAGCCCAAAAACTTGTGGTCAAATTAGAGTAACGTTAATGGAGTTCTGTAAATAGAAGAAGTGAGCAGATGAGGATAGGTCATGGGAAGAGAGGAGAGGGCCTTTGAGGTAAGAGAAGTGTTTGTTTCATAACAAGACTGCTCTTCTCGTGTTTCCCTGTCCCAGAAGCAGAGCCACTAGGCACTGAGGAATCCTGAACTCATCTTTCATTATCATAAATACAACAAACTTATTCTAAGCAATATTATATTTACTTTTTTTTTAATACTGAAAAAAGTAGGAATTTGGCCTGAAAACACATCAAGAAATGCAGAAGATCTGGCTCCTAGAGAATGTTAGTTTTCTTACATTGCATAGCTATGTTTCTTAATCCTGATGTTTTTTTCAAGTCAGTGTTTCCTATTTTTGAGGGTTTATTACTACTGCATAACACAGGATGGTCGCTGTGGTCAGCTGTACAATGCAGCAAGAGTCCTAACATTTCTGTTCCCTGATTCTTTGCATTTCAATAATGCAGAGTTAGAGATAGTCTATAGTACCCCTTATGCAGAAGCCCAGGGAAGTTACAGGTGCAATCAGACTGTGCTGGCTAAACATCATCACCCCCTTTTCTTTTCTCAGATACGATAAGAAAACCAGTTAGTGATTGGGCCAACTACATGGGGTGAGTGGGAAAGGTAAGGGCACAAACTTTTCCCATCTTCCTTTTTTCTGGACAGGTTTCTAGGAGACCACTGAAGCTCTCCTGAGGGCAATGCTTGCTCTGACCACTTGCTTCATTAAGGAGCTAGGCCTGTTTACCAGTGCATGCAGCTGGCATCCTGCATGAGTTGTTCAGAGGATGACTGCTTTTCCCTTCAGCTTCTGAAGTGTTCCCACTCCTGTAACATTGCAATGCAGTTGTTTTCACCAGAATGTTCAAGCAGGCCCTTCAGAAGTTCACAAGTAAATGAGAACAGCAGGCAAAATTTCCCTAAAGACTTTTCAAAGAGCAGTCAGAAACACTTCTGGGTGCACATAATGGTATCAGATGGTGAAGCACACTGAAACTTGACTACTCTCAGCAAAGGTTGCCTTGCACCTGTTCTGGCCACCTGTGTGGAGTTTCCTTCCTAAATGGATCATACTTCAGTTCTGGTGTCTTTAGCTTAAAATCCTCCTCATAGAAATAACACTGAATCCCACAGAATGGACTTAGCAAAGACTTAAAGCCTCCATTTCAGTAGCCTGCAGGTGTGCACTGTAACTGAATTTTAATTTGGAGCAGGTGACATCAGGAAAGAGCAATGTGTGCATTTTGGCAAAGAAGTGATACAACTGCTGAGCTCAAGTAGGCAGATCGAGTCCATTGGTTTGGTTCTTCTGTACTTGCTGGGAAAAAATACCTGGCTTTAGATGCTTGTGAGCTAGTTTTAACTATTCTTGAGCCATTCTGTTAACACAAGGCTTTAATTCTGGACTCTAGTTTAATAATGGTGACTACTGGAGTTCTTCAAAGTCTAATGAAAGACTGCTTCACACTTTCTGGAAGAAGAAAAAAAGAAAACTCTGGTAGTTACATGAAATCAGGGATTTGGGAGGTAGGACTGCAATCGTGGAAGTGATATGATGTGGTAGGGAGGTGAGGCTTCTCAGGAAGCAGCATAGCACTAATAAAATATTTTTTCGTAAAAGGAAAAAAAAAGTAATTCCTCAGCATTTACAGGCTGAAACACACTGTTTCAGCAATGGAATATTAATGAATCAGTAATGCCAAACTGTTTTATTTAGCCAACTTCTCTAACACTGGTGTACTTCATTGTTTATTCAAACTGCAGACTTATTCAGCATTACATGTTGATAAAATTTCTATGAAAAGAAACTTCTGTCTGGGTAAAGCTATGGCTGGCCAAAGGAAGCGCTTTTTTTGCTTAGCCAGTTGGTCTAAAGGCCAACCACTTTAAATCTTACATGATTTTACTTAGACTGCACATTAAGGTAAGGAAATAGCATTTCAGTTATAGGCACTGTAATCCAGCTGTGTGTCTTTTGGGTTGTTTTGCTCATCAGATGGCCAAACTGACCTCTGAAAACAGTTTTCCTGCAGCATTTCTATGAAATAAAACCAGCTCATCTTCTTTACTGTATGATGCAGCTGTTATTTTACTCCTGGCCTGCCTTAATTAACACTGTTTCCCAAGAAAAGCACTGAGAAGTTGAAAAATGGCAAATGTGCAGCCTCAGAGTTTCTCCCCCAGTTCTTATGGACTGTCTTAACATCTGGTCACATACTACTTTTTTGGGTACCCTCCTGGATGATAAACAGGAAGCTCTTCACAACTTGATTCTCAGGATTTTTGTTTATTCCCACTGAGTTCATCCTTCCTTGTGTTACTCGCTTTGCTTCATTTGAACAGGTTCTTTACTGATTCTAGACTGTGTGAAGGGTGTCAAAGAGAGAAGTGAAAGCATGGGAGAAAAGATGTCAGTGTGCAGGGGTACATCTACTAGTGCTACTGCAGGCTCTTGAAGGTGAGAGAAGCATCTGCAAAGAAAGTCCTTCCTTGACTTGACGGCCTCCAGAAAAGCAAACGCCATGCAGTTTGTGTGTAGCTATGAAAAGACTCCATGAAATCTCTGGTGTAAAAGACTTGGACGTTGGCGAGATCTGAAGTGTTGTTTTTATTCAGTTAGCAAAGGAAGGTAATTGTCAGCAAGAGTCCTCTTCCCAGCTTTTGTGTAAGTGGTAATAATGATATATTTAGCACACACAAAACATCTTTTAAGTTTCTTTTTCTCCTGGAAATAATTTAATTTGAAATTTCTCACAAAATTAAGGCCAAGACTGATGTTAATTTTTTGAATTTTCAAGTTGAACTATTAAAGCTTGACAAATTAAAATTGAAAAGGCTTTATTGTAGAAGATATTTGGTGAATCTCTGCTTGTTTGCCAGCTACCGTTACCACCTTTTAGGTCTCATCAAGTAACTGAAAATTGAAGAAGTGCCACACAGGATGTTTGTAATGGCTGTTGATGTTCATTTCATGAATGTCTTTGAGCACTGAATGTGGCTAATCTTTACAGCCAGGTAGTCAGGCATCTGGAATGATCATTTACTTGGAATATGTGGGGGTTAAAGGGGACAAAAATAGGTGTTGATTGTGATGGCTTTCAAAGTTTAGCTATAAGGCTGAGAACTTGCCATGTTTCATCTTCGAATGAGTGCTGCGGGGGAAGAAGATAGCTACAAAAGAAGACATAGCTAAAAGGCATTGCTGGTGCTGAGAATATCCACCACTGCAAAATGGTATTAGCACATGCACCCTGGGCATGACAGGAAGACGGGGAAGAAGATTTCTGTGACCTTTATTTACCTCATGTACATTCATCCTATCATATAAAATTGAGCAGAATGGGCTTATTTGTATTGGTATAAAATAAACAGATCAAAGGGGAGAAAAACTGTAATACTTAACTTCCTGGATTTTAGGGCTTTTTAGTATAGCTCAGAAGTTAAATTTTATGTTAACACCCTTCCTTTGAATTCTTCATCCCTAAAGCATAAAGGTATGCTATGGAAACTTGCCAGGCACAAGTTACAATCTATTAAAATATCAATGAATATTCACCAGGATTAGCAAACCCTACAAATAAAATCAGGTCAAATTACCCCCTTCGCTAAAAACACTGGTCTCCAGTATATGCATCTCAAGGTGTTTTCCCTTCTTCCACACAGTCCTGGATTCTGACATTCAGGCTGAATATGAATGTGCCATTTATTTCACTATTTTTGACACTAGACTTTCAAGAAGAAGAAGAGATGCATCAATGTATTTTCTGCACGCAGCTTTTCATGCTGGTGTACTTAGTTAAATTCTGTTTAATTCCAACTCTAGTTGCAGTCATACTGGTAAAAAATGTTTGCTTCAGCAGAGCCTGCCTGGATAAATAACCAGTGCCTTGGCTCACATACAGAACAAGTGGATTCCTGGTTTTGCTGCAGTGCCCTAGCAGTAGAACATGATAAAAGAATTCCTTAGTGAGTATATGATGCAGAAATAGGGTAATGGTAGTTGTGGAGAGTGTTTACCCGTTTTTTAAATAAACAAACAAGCAAAGATCCCCAAACCTTTTTTTCCACTTCCTCACTCTCATAGCTGATCTCACAGTGGAAGGCAGCAAGGAACAAACCACCACATACGAAAACAAATGGGTAGCAATTCAGCAGAAAAGCACTACATTTGCTTCATTGCCACATTGGGACCTTCACTAGTCTGAGTGTTGTTATCTTTGCAGTGTTCTTATAGCAGGGAAAATAGGTTAACTCATAATGAATCCAAAGATAATTGCCTTTGATTTTTAAAGGTTAGTTTCATAAAGCTAGCTGATCACAGAGGGACAGCCTGAGACACACATGTATCTTGACTGTTCTTTCTATTGATAGTGCCTGTTCAGTGGGCAGTCACCACAGAGGATGTCCACTGTTTCTGACCAGGGCTGTGATATCATGGGCTGGACAGTAGGTAAGTTTTGCAGCTTGAAGGAAGTTGAGCTATCAGTATGTTTCTTCTGGAGAAGATAATATATCCTTTGTAAAACTTCTACCTCCCAACAGGCCAGGCAGCTTTGGGGCTCTTCTCCACAGGTCTTTTAATCAATACAGTTTCCCTTTCTCACTGAAATTACATTTACTGTATTTTTAGTATGTTCTGATGGAGCAAAAGGTGTTACTTACATCCAATTTTCCATATAACCACTTCTGATGACTGTCCCTTTCAAGTCTTTTCAGCCTATCCATCCTGAATTAACTTTTTTGTAAGAAAAGGCCTTTCGTGGTTTATAAATTTTAATACAGGATGCTAGCTGCCAGAAAGTTTTGGATTGCAACCAAAGATTTTAACCAGTCTACCCAGCAGATGAAATGAGGTACAGCTCCTGCTGCACCTGGAGACAGTACTTCTTTCATTGCTCTGTTTCAAAGTTATGACACCTCTGCTTTAGCCTCAGAAAGTTAGGAATTTTCCTTTAAACAGGCTTCCTGGAAATGGAGGTTTAGGCTATTAATGGATAATTTATCACATAGTATTTTTCAGCCTTAAGAAACTCTGGGTTTTGAGGTTTGTTTTGTTTTTAGTATAGTAAATTGGGGACAGCTAAGCAGAGGTGAGGCTCCTGATGTGATATCTTGACAGCAGGAGTTGATGATAGTGTAGCCCAACACTCAGTAAAGGAACATCATGCACTTTGATGGTGAAGTGCTTTGAACTTCAGCTTCAGCTGTTAAGCAGACAGATGCTGATGATGGTGGCTTTTTTTATGTTCTGTGCAGTTCTTATTCACCCAAAGAAACTCATTAACAGTGGGCTGCCATGTGTGAGTGAGTTGTGCTTGACCTGGATAAATGCTGCACCATGCAACTTGCTGTGGATTACCTCTTGTGTGCGAATACTTTTCCACATGAAAGAGCTCTGCTCCAGAGTATGAGAACATCGCCTCCAGAACATGGATAGTGTTTTCCATTATCATTTTCATCTTCAAAGATCTAGACATTTTCTACAGAGAGATATACAGCTCAATTAACATTTTTTTTCCTGCCAAAAGTGGTCATATGAATACTTACAGAGAAGCTCAAAATTTGAAGATGGTAGTATATCTAAAAGGCCAGTACATGGCATCTGCAGATTGATCACTGAACTGTAACCAGAATCTCTATGTAGTTTGTTTCAGGGACTTGCTCTCATCATTTATCACTAGGGTATCTCCAGGATAGTTACCAGGGTAATTATTATAAAGGAAGTCAGAATTCATAATTAATTAACAGGTCATAGAGTAGTTGTATGCAGAGAGCCCTGTGGAGCAGTAAATTCCCTAGTCCTACCTCATGAAGTTCAGTGCCAGACTTTTCTTGCTGTATGCTCCTGCCCTGTATAAAGCTGTTTCCTTTCTGACCTTAAGCAGAGTTCCAGACTAGTGTTTTGGGCAGACCCCAGGGGAGTCATAAAGGTCTATCACTTATGACACAGTATGTCACTTAATCTTAGGCATACAGTTATTTCAGCCCCTGAGGTAAAAGAGTCCAACATGACTGTTGATTGTGGAAATGTATCATTTTGGATAAATTCCCTGATCCACGTTGATGTATCATTTTTGGTTGGGAGGGGGGAGAGGGAGGAAGGGAGGGGAAAAGAGAGTGGTTTTCCTGTTCTACCATCATGGACATCTGTGAACTTTTAGTAAACAGCATGACTTTCTGAATCTGGTTCATAGCTTTCATGGTTGCTTTCTAATCTGTTTCAGAGCTGAGCAGCTGTAAGCTTATATTGTTTCTCAGGGAGCCGTTGTTGTATACTAGAAAAAGAGCAGGCATACTTTAGCTCTCACTTGTGCACTACAGTGTACAATATTTTGTCTCCTTTGTGACTAGTATGTAGCAATCCTTCAATAGTTCAGTGGCTTTCCTGTTCCCTCAAGTTTAAAGTTGCTTCTTCTTTGAGGCTTATTGAGATTTGAATTTCACTGAGATTTCTACAGAAATACTCTGTAAATGATATAAAGCTCTTCTTCAAAACACCTTATTTGCAAATGATTAAAGGAGGTAGCTTTCTTTGCTAGGGATGTCTGCAGTTTATGACCACTACCACAATGGGGAAAACTACAATGATGTGATTTATCTATAAAACACAATTGATGATTCAGATATAAAAGAAATTTTTGGAATTTCTGTGCTAGGTCCTATGGCCAGCCCAGCCCCAAAATGTGCATCTCTGTGGCCAATCTGAAAACAAAATCTGCATCTTTCTTGATCAGAGTTTCAGAAAATGTTGGGGGTTTTTGGCTTATTTGTAAAGGATTAGAATGGTGAATTTGAACTGGAACTTCATAAAAGTAGGCTAACATATATACCCTGTCCTTACTTAGTTTATGACTGATTTTTCATTAAGTGGATGAATACAGATCAACCATAGTATAAATGCTGAAGACAAGAAGGTGGTCAAGACTGCAATTTTTAAGGAAGGCAGAGGAACATGGAAGTTCCAGATATATAGGGCAGGGATATATAAGGCATGAAATAGACCCTGAAAGGATTAAAATAAATGAAAAGTCAGCAGAAAATTAAGAGGGTGATGGATAAGGATAATCTTACAAAGGTCTCAAATTAAGTCATTAAAATATAAACCAGTAGATAATAATTTTATTCTGTGAACTTCTGAAAAGTTGACTCCTGCTGCATGTTTATGAATTGATGTTTTTCTTTTTTCTGTCCTGAGGTTCTATTTTAGGGATTTGAGTAATTTTTTTAATGGAAGAGGAAATCAATATGTTCAAAGGAAAGCCAAATCTTACATTGTTTTCTGGGAGGTACAGCATAACATGTTGACTCGTACCATTTTCACAAAGGAATTCATTATATGTCCACAGACACACATAGAGTATCTTCAATTTCTTTTCCTATAGGAATGCAACTTCTTCAGAAAAATATCCAGGAGAAATTTTCCCCTTTTTTTTCAGTACTGATCACTTCTAGAAAATTGTAATATATTTTTGTGTGCAATATAACTATGTACTTGAGAGAATACTGAGAAGGAGATGCAATAATAAACTTCAAATACATAGAAGGTACCTGCAAAGGAGAAGAGAATAAACTGTTCTTGTCATCCCTGGATAGGACAAGAAGAAATCAACTTCAATTGCACCAAGGGAAATTTAGATTATGCTTTAGGAAAACCCTCTAACAGAGAAAATTGTCAGCACTGCTCCAGGTTGCTTAGAGAAGTTATGGAAGCTCAAGCACTGGAAGTTTTTAAGAATAAGCTCAATGTATGAGACAAACTTTTATACAAGTTCAAGAACACATTGTCTTTTAGCTGCATAAAGACATAGGACTTTCCCACTATTTTAGAGGTAAATGTGCAGGAAGATTCAGTATGGATGTAACTTCAAATACATCATGCCCTATCCACTCTAACCTAGACTGCATAAAATTTCATGTAATGCACCTCTGAATCATTGAGGGAGGTTGTTTTATGATGTCTTTTCTTCCAAAGGTGGAGGTCACAGTGGCCTGGTCTAAATTACCACTTGTAAGTCAGAGCTAATTGATCACAATTCCCACCCACCCCCCGCCNNNCCCCCCGCCCCCCTTAATATATACCCTATGCAAACCTGATTATTGCCAGGACATAGGTAGAGAAATGTCAGGAGAATATATGCTGCTTACACATATGAGTGAGCAATGGCTGGAATGTCGAGTGTATGTCATACGTGTGCTGCAAACTGATGCATGGAAGGTGGCCCTATGTCATTTCTGGGCAAAAAATACCCCAAGACTCCACAACAGGGAGTTGTGGACATGGGACAATGGGACATGGGAGTTTTGGAGATGTCTTCTCTAGAATGGCTTGAGATTCATGAACATGGTGCCATGTTCTCCAAATAAGGTTCAGTCATAGCAGTTGTCCATGAAATGTGGCATAATCTCCGTACACAGCTTACAGCCCAATAAAGTTGGAATAAGACTCTACAACTCAAACATTTCCACTGGTGCTCTTGTTTATAATGTTTGATGCCAGCAGCCATAAATTTACAAGGTACTCTGGGCCTTTAATTGTTAGAAAATACGAAGAACTGAACTGAACTAAATTGAAAAGAGGCTAAAAAAAACAGGGAGGGGGAGGAAAATTCCTTTTAACCTGGGTCCTGTAGAGAAGGTAAAGTAATGATCAGAGGACCAAGAGTTGGTGAAAACTAAGTGAACTTTTTTAAACAGAAAGCAGGCTTTCTTTGCACTGATAAGTTGTCACGTGAAATTAAAAAAAAGCAAGTATTACCTCTTTTTACTGATTAGAGACTGTTTGTTTTGGGCTATGATAATTTTTTTAAAGATGTTTTTCTCTAATACCTATGAGACTGACATCCAAATGCTGTGGAACTTGAGGTCCTCCTGTGTTTCACAGGCTTTGGGTCAGAACGTGCTAAAAGCTTGGTCTGGCCATCTCTGAATGGCTTGCAGGTCAGAAGCAGACAGCTAACAGAGCTGGGGTAGCAAACAGACTTCTCTGTGATAATTTCCTAATGCTAGCCAGCTTTCCATACTTGTGTATGCAGAGAAAATAACACTGCAGTTTGAGTTCAAGAGAGAAAGCAAAAGGAAGACCTTACTTTTTAGCCTGTCCAGTCTTCACCTTTAGCCCCTTTATCTATGTCTATACCAAGTATGGAGTTTTAATACATAACTTACAGACTTATTGTATCATGTCTCCAGACATGTTAAAAATGTGAAAGTCACAGTAGCAGCAACTTATCCATTGCTACTTCGTTGCTATTTCTTCCAAATTTTAGATGCCTCTATGCTTTGAAAATTACAAGTGCTGCTTTAAGGCCTTTTTCAACTGAACTTGAAACAAGAATATAAAAGTGACTTAAAGGAATTCAATGTCAATGGAGTTGCAATTGTATGGAAGAAATAAAACTCTTTTGGTAGATTATTAAATACCATCCAATTTTACAGTTGATTAGCACTATATTATATAGCGCAGGTGTTTGTTACACCTGTGTGCCAAAATTCTCAGGGTTCCTTGTGAGCCTCTGGGTTGATATTGTCACGGCCATGGTGCGGTGGCCTAATGTTAATATGCTGAAATGTGGTATTAGGCAATGTTAGGCATACAGAGAATTGTGTCCTCTTCAAACCCAGTGGAATTGTTTTGTTTCTACAGTATTTTTGTCAGTTGTTTTTTTTGGTTTTGGTTCAGGAAGGGTAACCATTGCTGCAGCTTGTACCCTTAATTTCCAACAGACTTTTTAGCAGTTTTGGTGCTGGGCAAATCCAGTGACCAGTCATCACTAAAATTTGTGAGATGAAAATAAGAAAGCTGTTATATGGGCTTATTTTGCCCAATAATGATAGGTACAGTTGCTAAGAGATTCTTTCAGTGACTAGGAAAAAGTACATTTGGATATTTGGCTATTAAAAACATCTTGAATTATTTACATATAATATTATTGAGTTTCATAAAGTAGCTGTGGTAATAATTCACCACACAAAGAAAGAAATGTTCAAATACTTTAAATAATACTGTTTTTTACAGAAGACTTTCCCTTAAGTAATTCATTCTCACTGAACTCTTGAAATGTATCTGAATATGTAAGATTATTTCCAGTTTACAGAGAAAGAGGCAGGGATCACAGATTCCCAGCTGTGAAGAAATTACTGGCAAGAGCTTTCTGAGCCCAGAAAGCAGGCCAATGTTAGCTTTCTTTCATTTATTCCTCTTTTCTAGCCACTACACAGCAGTTCTCTCTTCCAGTTCACTTCAGCTTCAGACAGAACTACTAACACATACTGATGAGTTTTTAATGAAGCATTTTTATAGTTTGCTTTCTTCATTTTAAGTGTCTGGCATTTTTGTATGTTATGGCATAATATTAAATCAATAGGACTTTACAGATGATACTCGATAATAGGATCTTACCTCACAGAGCTTAAAATTTTTATTAGTGTTTATAGTATTGGTTTGAGGTATTTCACATAACGTTTCCCTGGGCAACTGTTAGGAGAGATTTAAATGTTTAACATATGTGGCTGTGTGCACTAATGTAACACATGATTTTACCATTACTATCTGTACGTCTTTTTTTTTTTTCTTTCTTTTTTTTTGTTAATAATTTCCTTGCTTTGACAAAATAATGTTCCTTTTGGAGAGGATCCTTGTGGCTGTCAGGTTTTGCCTATGAAATCTCCCAGAGCAGAATTCTAGCTGGATGGGTGGCAAGGTCTAATAAACCTTTAACCTTTTTTTTGTGCAGGGCTTGTGAGGGACAGGGGGGAAGCTCACCGTGAACTCCTGCAGGGATGTTTCATCCAAGATAAATGGCTCTTCAAACCTGGCCATTTTACAGACATGCAAACACCTCTCCTGCAAGTTTGTGTCTAACAGGGGCTTCTGCAGATGTGAAATTGTCAGGAAGGTTTAGTTTATGTTTCTAACACAGATGAATGGAAGAAGGAAAAGGGGTTCAAACATAACTGCTCTCTGCTGGAACTGACCTGATGTTCTTTGCTTTGGTATTCTTTTCTTGTAACTGCTGTCCTGTATATTATTCTTGCCATGAAATACTGATCCCTAAACTCCCTGTTGTTGGGTTTTTTTTTCATATCCCATTTCCTATTTTAAAATCATTTAACCTTCTCAATCCACTCAGTGAATATGCTATGTACCATAACACATGGTGGTCACCTCTTGGTAATGTCTGTTATGTAAAGAAGAGATTTCAATCCATATTTTAGGGTCATGCCTGGACACAGTTCACCTTTCACTCACAGTAACATGCTGCTCTCAGAAGGTGACAAATGTACCTAGGAACTTTTTTACTTTATTAACTTGTGGTAACCGGAGAACAAGCTCCTGAATTAGCTTATCAACTCTGACTACATGTTGAGTCATAAATGGGTGTGGGAGAATGCCTTTGGAAACTTTTGAAAACTTCAGCTGTGATTGACTCTAAAAGACATCTTTGACATCTATAAATAAAGAGAAGACCTTTCATATTCTTCATTTAGTGAACAGATGCAATTTTCAAAGTCTATTTAGTGTGTTAGATATTCAGAACTCACTGTGTGCTTTACCTAATTATTCCTCACGCTCCCCATTTAAAGGGTGGAGAAACTGAGTTGACAAAAGGAATAATTCACCAGGATCACAAAAGAAGCTCTTGGTCTTTTGAATAGAGCAGCAGTCTGGCTGTTTTCCAACCAGCTGGCTGAATTTACGTGTTGATTTCTGTAAGACGTATGGCACAAGTCCAGACTGACCTATATGTGGTCAATCTATGACAGTCATTTGTCCAAGGTAGCCTTTTCTTTGTATCACAGAGGCAGCCTTTCTCCATCAAGGTGATCTGTACTGATTTGCTTCTTGCTCATGTGGAATGTAGTTGACTTGAAAAGTTCTGGTTTTATTTCTTTTTAATTCTGGGGTGGGTTTTTTTTCTAACCAACTTGAAAAATGTTCAACAATTCAGACCTACACCTAGGGGAATCCTGTTCCCAGTTATGATGTTTCTTCTTTGTCCAATGCTATCTTTCTGAAAGAAGTGAAGGCCTTTTGCAAAAGCAAAATTTAAACAAACTGTTTGAGTTATGAATACTAATGACTGCTTTTGAGACATTTACTGTCAGGCAAACAAAGCAAAGAACTGAGCCTCTCTATCAAACCTTGTATTTTGGAATTTGTATGACCAGATCATAGTAAAACATATGAGCTTCTTCATTTGTGGCAAATTAGTATAGTCTCAATAAATACAGAAATAAATTAAGATACTGGCCATGAAGAGGATTGCTTGTATATAAAGAGCTAGCTGTGTGGTAGCTGAAATACAAGGTGGAGAAAGGGGCTCTGATTTTTTCAAATATCTGCATTCGAGTCTGTCCTTTTACTTTCTTTTATGTATTTGGTTTTTAGCAACTCTATTGACTTCCTGCCTGACATAACAGGCTTTTCAAGCAATAGAGGTTTTCATCTGAAAAGCTCACCTTAAGACATAGTAATTTCAAGCAGCCACATTTAAGGTCCCTGTAAGGACCTTTATTCTCTTTAAAGCAGGGGTCACATTACATACTAGGCTTTTGAAAAGCAACAACACCACTGCCAAAGTGTCTCTACCCTTAGAGACTTCTCACGTATCGTGTAGCCTTTTTGCTGTCAAATTCCATTGGAGTGCAAATAGTTCAGTCCCTGCTAGGGCTGATGTCACTGAACCAAGTGCATTTAGGATGCACATCTCTGTATTCACTTCATTTTGAAACAGATAGATATATATGTGTGTGTAAAAAAAAGAATGGATCAAAGATGGTTTTCTTCCTAAATAATTTGGGTCACTCTTTCCTTTGTTTTATATGAGAGTAGTTTATAAATTAGTTGACCTGGAGTTGCCAAACTTGGCTGTATATCTGAGCAGTCTGGATAGGAAGCCTTTGCAACTGATATTGTCCTCAAGCAGCTGATCATCAGAGCATTTCCTTCCCCTACCCAAACCAGCAAAATGACCACATCCAGCAGGCAGAGCTCTTCTACGTCTATGGTCAACAACTTGGCCAAAATATTCGATCCAAATGCTTTGCAAAACCAAGGGCCTGATAATGGAATGGAACCCCCCGAAATTCTTCATGTTGCAAGCAGTGATGTCAGCACATCTGAAAGTTTTAACATGGATATGAAGTTTGCTTCTCTTGAACAGAAAATAGATACGCTGTTGACTCTGCAAGACAATGTCCTTAAGAAGCTTAACAGCGTTTCCCAAGAAATCTGTTCCATTGAAAAAGACATTAAGATTGTAAAGGTGGAAACATCTGAACCTGGATCAAGGATGGAAAGAAACAAAAATCTGAGAAGTAATGAAATGAAGAGGCTTTGCCTTAAAATGGAAAAATCTCTTTCTGATATAAACAGGAATGCAGAGCAGCAGGTTAAAAGACTAGATGGACTGGAACAAAGTGTTTCTGGATTACAGAAGCTTGTAGAACGTCTGGTTGAGAAGGTTAAAACATTAGTAATTCATAATTTAAATGTAAAACACCATGTTCAAAAACGTAAACTTTGCAAGGCAGGTGATTATGCAAAAGGAGTTGGACATCTTTTTAGAATGCACATTTTCTCGGAGACAACACCTGATGCCCTGCTCAAGAAGCAAAGTGAAAAGGTGAGCCCTGGTTTGTGTTTCATCTTGTCAGGAATCATTGCAAGCTATGGATATGTTCTGCTATATTCTTAGTTTTTCATTTCATTAACATTTAAGAGAGAACAACCAATATGCTCTAAAAATGAAAGGTATTAGAACAAACTGAGCAAGTTTCAGTGGAAAAGACATAGAAAATCTACTGAGTGATGAATACCTTCTTTTTTTTTCTGATTATTTCTTTACATTTGTAAACCGAACCAGGGGTCACTGACATTGGTGACAGATTGACACAGACTTCAGGAGGCTTGGGTCCTGGCCATACATTTTATTATGCTCTTCTCTGGATTTATAATTATTTTGGGGGAATCAAGTTGCAGCTGTCATGTTATATGCAGTGTGGTCTAGAGCTTAGTGAAACTGGTAAAAATCCTTCTTGGGTCAGGGCAAGTACACATATATGTCCTTTATTTCAAGGAACTTCTAAAGTGTGTTGTTCCGATCTGGTATTTCTGCTGACATTGGTGGGGAGGGATGACTTCTAAACTGGGATCTGAGGTAGGGTTACTGTAACTGGAGCTGCAGCTTGTGTAAACTTCCTCGGGGGGGAATAATGCCTATGCCACTGTAACGGAGTTTCATTGTGTTCTTTACAGGTCAGATTAAAAGACCACAGAAATCTCTTGAAAGGGTCCGTTGACTATAATATGCTCTTGTAAGGTAGTTTGACTGTTCTTTGTTTGGTAAAGAAGCCTAGTAGCATTAGAAAATTAATTAATTTCTTCTGACAAAGTATGTTGATATTTAATTAAACCTACAGTGAGCCAAAAATGTTGCCTTTCATATTGTTTTCTGCTTTGCTTTACTTTTTTTTTTTCTCTTCAAAGAAGTCACATACAGGCTTTAACCTTTGATTTATTTAAAGAATAATTATTGAGTTTGTTTTTCTAAGATTTTTGGGCAGGAAAACCTAAGGTGAAGGTATTATTGGAAATGGCATTCCTTGAAAAGAGGAGCACCCAATATACTCAGACTGATCTGGTCAGCAAACTGGGTGCTTTTCAGCTTGGTTAATCAGGCAGCCCCACTTCTCAGGTAAACAAGAAGCATTTGAGCCATCATAGGAAATTATAAAAATAGCGGTCAGTGCTGAGTAGCAGCAGAGGGGCATCTTGTAAAGCTCTGTCAGCTGAACTGGCTGATCTGCCACTATGTAAAGATACAAAATGTGCAGCCTTGTTTCCAGAGCATCATTAACTGAAGGGAAAGGTTGCTGCCCTGCCAAAGAAGGCCAACAACAAAAATGGCTTTTACAGGCCCATTTTGAACATCAGGTTGGACTGGGTTCAATAAAGGATTTTCAACAAAAGAGAAATTTTCTGGGTTTGTACCATTACTTTGATGAGAAAAGTTTACTTATTTTGAGCATCTGAGTTTAGGGCTTCTTTTACTTTTCAAAACATCAGGAAAACACCTGTTGTAAAAGCCCCATTGTAATGAGACCCACAGGTCATCTCTGTAATGCTGTGATCACTGCAGTTAGTGGTAGGTAGAGCTCTACCTGTCTTGGTGAAATTGCATATTAATCTGAACTATTTATAAATATGAACTGAAGCAGGCCTGGGATGTTAATGAACTGGCAGCTCCTGGAGGCCCAAGTAGGTGCAAGGTTCTCTGTGCTAGAAATGCAGGGTAAGAGAAAGGAGGGGACTGTGTGGGTTTTGCTGGTGAGTTTGTGGGAGCCAATGGGTGTAGTGGAAGAGGCAGGCCAGAGGAGGAGGTCATGCTCCTGGCAGGCCAGAGGGGAGCAGAGATGCAGGTGCCCAGTGGAGAGTTCAGAGCTACGAAAGGCCTGGAAGTGGAAGGTCAGGGGCTTGAACATGATGGAAACAGAGGCAGTCTACTGACAAGGACCCAAAGCGGAGATGGGCAAGCAGAGTCTCTGTCTTTTTCCAACAGCAGCTCCATTTGTAATCCCCTCACTGATTCATTTTTGTTTAGGCAGACTCTCAGTGATGTTGAGTGGACTTGGCAGGAGCTTGTCTAGCATGAGGGCTTAGGAAAGGCGGCACAAGCACGACTGGAATCATGCTGGTGATGTTATTACATTGTTAATATTTTGTTTGTTTTATGAGATAGCATACATATGTTAGCTTGTCATTACCTTCCTCTGTGTGCGTTTGATTTATTAGTAAAGGACCATCATAAAATTATCAAGCTATCCAGTGAACAACAGCTGGCTTTAGTAAACACTTAGTCATCTTGGGTTTAAGTAAAAACAGACTTGAATTCAGCCCTGCATTAAGAATAATGAAACATGGTATGATATTCTTCAGCAGAGACTGCTGAGCTTGGCTGTCAGCTTAGTAAGAGCCAGTATTTACAGGCGTTCAGAGCAGACTCTCCTCTGTGTGAGGGGGTAGAAACAGCATCTCTGAGCAAGTTAGTGAAAAGACTGGTCCATGAGACACTATGAAGTTGGTTGCTTGTGCCTCTGCCTGTCACATATTCAAACTGCATTTACAAATGAGGTTTTAAATTATTGTGACAGAAGCAAAAAGAAAAGCAAAGGAACAGAGAAATAGGGGATCTCACCCTTGCAGAGATTTACACCTGAAATGTACCACTGATACCTGGTAGCATAACAATGAACAAACCCACCTGATCATGCAGAAATCAGTCCTTGTTTCTGTTAACACAATCCTTATCACTGTCTCTAGTCCCCACCTGACAATAATTTTGAACAATGCTGACCGTGCAGAAGTGGAGGCCACCAGGCAGTAAGACCAACATCTTTTTTATCCTAGGTGGACTCCATATGGCAACACTGAGCAACACTTCAGTCACTTTAGACATACACAGTCCTATTCTGTTTCCTTGGGCCGTGAGCAAGGTGATACGTTCACTACAGTTAATTTGGAAGGACAGTACCTGCTTCTCTGCACTGCTGGACGTGGTCAGATGTTTTGGATGATGTGCCTATTGTCATCCATCCTGCCCCAGCTATGAGCAAATGCCACCTCTTAGTTTTAATGGCTGAGCTGTCTGACAAATACTTGGCTGTCCCCAGCCTTGTTCTGCAAAATAATCCAATCATTCTTAATTACTAGTTTGTGATGCAATTGGTGGCCATGGATACATCTGTATAAGGCAGTGGATTGTGTTTACCTACTGCTTAGTCACCTGCTTTCCCATCCTTCCCTCTCTAGAGAGGTGCTGCTCTTTGGTTCATTAATTATAGGATTGTTTTTTAATTTTTCCTAACTAACTGGCTTGTTTTACAGAACTGGATTAAGTAGAGAACAGTGGGAAAGGCAGAACAACTGGGAGGGAAGAGGGGGAATGGGAGAGAGGTAAAGAAGGGGTGATAAGCAGCTGGGGTGTATAATCTCTCTTCTGGCTACAGCAGCAGCTGGAACAGTTTCCAGACCACAGGCTCCACAGGGACTTTTTTGTGCTCTTGCAAAATATAGGGATCGCTCTCCTCTGAAGCAGAATTTCTGCTTTCCTGCCTTTTACTGCCATCCTGAAATACCTCTACTGCCTTGTACAGGAGGTTAGTTTATTTCTGTTTTGGGTTGGACTTACAATATTGTGTAACCTGCAGACACTTCATGCTTTGTTGGTGCTGCCAAATGTCTCCCAGCCGTTTTCCAGCGAGTGCAGTGTGACCCTATCACCACATGGCTGAGAGGAGTAGCATGTATTACTTGTCGTTTTAAGTCATTTTCTCAATACTACCACCCAGGGAAATCAACAGTTCTAGAGTAAGTGTCTTTAAAAGTCTTGAGGTTTTCCTCAAATTCACCTTTCTAAGTAGTCTGTGTTAATCCTGTTGCAAAATGACTCTGTAACTCCATTTTCAGCCCAATTTCTTCCACTTATAAAGAAAGCAGGTAAAATAATACTTCACCTATTTCCTCCAAATTAAACAGTTTAGAGATTCTATACTATTAACCAGCAAATACTCACCTGGTGAGTCAGAAAGTCCCTTTAGTTGCCATCATAAAGAGGTATTGAACTTTCTGCAGTTGCCTGCAGGTTGCTGTAACTTTAGACTCCTGTCATTTCTACAGGCTTTGCCATAGGACTAATAACTATTAGCAGTTTGAGGCTGTTTCCCACACTAAAAAACACCTAAGCAGCAGGAGCTGTTTTCTGTTTGAACCCTCTGTCCCTCCCATTCAGGTATCACACTGCAATTGCAACTCACTGGCTGCTTTAATAGGAGTCTGCAATGAAACTGCTGTTTGCCATGTGTGGTTTAAGATCCATTCAGCCTCAGTCTATAACCATTCTGATTCCTTCATTTTGCCTACAAATACTAATGGGTCCCTTATGCATTATTTAAATTCTCTCCAGATTGGCTGTGCTCTGTGTATTTTTCATATTCCAGCCAAATAGGCAGGAATTGTTTCATTTTCTTTTTTCATCTGTCTGCAAGAGTTTCTTCCATCCTCGGTGGTTTTGAGGGTAGAGGTTTTCTGCAGAATCTCAGCAGATGGGTTGTCCGCTGCTTGGGCGATGCAGCCAGTCAGTGTCTTCAGCTGCTGTTACACTCGGTAATGCTCTTCTTTCCCTCAGGACTGATGCCTTTACCTCAATATGTTCTTGGTAGAGGTATGCCAGTTTTTGAGTGATCTGTAATATATTAGAGTTATAATTATCTCTCTGACTTTCTCTATCTCTAAAACTGGTATGTTTTCTCCAGATGACCTCTTCATCTCGTTTTGTCTAGTTCTCTCCCTTACTGACAGCCATAGGAGGTTTTTCATGTCCTTCCAACTCAGAATGGTGTTTAATTTTGCTTTCATTTAGCCTTGGAACTTGCTGTCTGCTCTATGATGTTCCCTGGCTAGGATCCTGCCCTGGGCACTGTTGTTATGGGTTTGCTGTCTTTACAATTTGGAGGAATGTGTGGAATCAAAGCAGGCACAGCTGATTTCCAAATACCTGCATGCCACCTCGGATGGCTTATGGGCATGACATTAACACCTGTGTGTTACAGTGATCGTTTTAGGAACCCATTAGAATTCCTTTACAAAACTAGGCAGACCTCATGATGAAGGTGAAGAGATAACTGGTAAGTGCAGGAGAGCAAGACAATGCAGATCATTAGAGAGCAGTCCTGTAAAAGCAGAAGATTCCTCAAAGAGGTAAGAAAGTGGTAGGAGGAATTTGCTCAGGCAAGAGGTCTTCACCCACTGCAGTCATCTAAAATCCACCTTTTGTCATCAGATATCCTAGCCATTTAGTCAGTTTTCAGGTGAGGACTCCTCTCGGCCCCTATCAGGAGTCAGATACATCTGCCAGTAGTAAGCGTACCATGCTTGAATGCCTCCTCTGGTAGGAGAGTGCCATTGCAACTAAATGCAGGGTCTCCACCACACTGGCTTTTGATGACAGGGTAGCTGCTCTGGAACGCAATTTGTTTGGTGCTGTCTTGGCAGCACCCTGGGTTTTGTGCACAGGTACAGCAGTGAGGAGGAGCGGTGATGACTGACTGGGCAGCAGCCTCAGCAGAGCCTGGGACGCATCCCACCACATTCCATTCGCTGGGTGCTGCCTGCATGGTGAAGTGCCACAGGAGAAGGTCTGTCTATAAAGGGGCAATAAAGACATCCCAAGCCTTTCCCTTCCACCCAACCCCCCTTTTTGTTAAATTAAGTGCATTATTAGGAAACCTGCATTTCTGGACTCCAATTCGAAGTGAGTCATCAAAGCTGTAGGAGATGATTTCTGAAGTTCATAACCCTTTGGAAATCTCCCAACAGTGTGATTTCCCAAAAGCAGTTTAGGAAGGGCAGTTCAAGAAGTCTGAAGATATTTGCCATTCATGTCATTGCATGCTTAGCTCAAATAAATTAGTAAAGCTGAGGACTACTCTCTTAGCAATGAGGCTACTTAACTGATGTTGTAGCAAAGAATTGCCCGAGTAGTTTGACAGATGGGTGGTTTATGCCTGCAGTTAAAAGATCTGCCACTGATTTCACTTTCAGGCTGGATTTTTTTTCTTCATTTCTCACAGTATGAGAATAGTGGAGCCCACTTTAGAGGATGAGCCATTTAATGGTAATAGGGAAAATGTGGATAATAGCACCTAGAAAAATTGGGGGTTATGACACAGATGCATATGAGGCACACATGCATCTGTGAATTGCATGGGACCCTGTTGGCCACCACACATACGAGGACACTGAGCTGTACAGAGAAGGGGGTAGATGTGAGGCTTTCCAATATGTTGGTAAGACAAGCAGCCAGACACTCCGGTGTTTGTGCTTGGCTGATGTTGTCCCTGATTAGTTCAGGTGAGAAACCCAAAAGTGATAGTAACAGGTTGATTTGATTTCCCAGATGCAGTGAAAGGATGTGTGTCAAAGCCAGGTAATGCTGAATGCTCTGGTCTTAGGAGGTAGATTGGTAGCCTCAGATTTTCTGGTCATTATTACAGGCCTCTGTGCATTCCAGAGACATTAAAATTATACCAATTAATTTGAGTTAAAAAATCTACCTCCAAAGCTCTTCTTATGCCTGATGCTGACTCTGTTAAATGACAATGACTAGAAATCAAGGCAAAAGTAAAGATGTTTGAAAGAAACCTGTTCTATTTGTGCAATATGCTGTGTCTTCACCGTAGCAGATGGCATGCTTGAGGCCATGGGGTCTGTCAGGAGCCTGGTTGCATGAAAGCCTTTTCTACTCATCAGTGTAAGGTTCCCTGTTTTGAGAAGAATGGCCTGGCAGGAGGAAACATCCATTTGAAACGGGACAGCCACTGCTTCTCCAGTGCAGTGGGTGGGAAGTTGGCAAAATGAAGTGGGGAATGAACAAGGCTTTGGCTTCACTGATCTTCAGCTTCTCACCTAGGTTGGTGTTATTCCAAAGGATTTTTCAGTATTTAGGATGTGTCTTCATGCAAAGGTTGTTACCTCATTACCAATGTATTTTGAAGGCAGCAGGTCACATAGAATTTCTCTTGTATTTCCTATTGGGAGAATCACGATTGTCATGGCTCAGAGGTTGTTTTTGTGTGTGATTAAAAGACACTTGTGACTTGAGTTTGGTTTATACAGAAGAATGATTTCTTTATCTAGTTCAAGGAGCTCTATAAAGATCATGGAAGAGTCAAAATCTTTGCCTGAAGGTGCCAGCAGTTTTGTAGTGTAGCAAAAAATAGTGACTCGGAAGCAGATGTATTGCCTGCCAGTAAAAGCAGAATTCCTATGTATGAGTTTTGTATAGTCTGTAAGTTTGTGTCAGAAATACACTCACTGAATATTTTACATTGCTGGGGGGAAAAAAGGGTGTGTATTGAAGAGGAACACAGAAGGGAAGGAGGGGATGGATTCCAGCTTTGGGGGATAGCACAGGAGGCATCACCATGCATACTGTTGCCCCAAGGTCTCTGTCATATGTGATGCACTCTTCCATCTACCAATATGGAAATACTGGAACCACCCACAGTACTGTGCTCAGGTGGCAAAACCCATGGCTGATTTCTGGCTCTTAGTGAAGTGAATTCATCACAAAGCTCAAGTAACTTAATCATGTTGATAAATGATGGTGATCAGGTCTTACACAAAACCAGGATATCTTGACATAATAAAGCTCTGCAAAGTATCTTAAGAACATGAGAAAGAGACACCAAGTAAGAAATGTGGTTTAGGCAGATGCAAAGTTTTGTGTCTCAGTATCAGCTGATTGAAGTTGAGAATCATGTTTTGACACCAAATTAAATGTGACGGGGTGATAAAGGACCTCTAACTAAAAGATTGGGGCTGCTTTGTGAGGCCATTCATTACAAAAATTTTTGCAGTAGGAAAAAAAAAAATCAAAGACCTTTATGAGGTGAATAGAAAAAATTTGAAAGTTAGCTAGGAAAACATTCCAAGGGTAAGACTGCTACAGTATAAAGAAGGAATTTAACTAAGTACAGCTCATTAAAAAGGAGTCAGATGTCTATAAAAACATTAATTTCTTGCTGCATTTGAAATTTCTGTTACAATATATTATATTTATATGTATAATTGCTTATTGCTTAATTTCTGCAGTTTTCTAAAGTCAATTTAAATAATTGCTGAAAGTGGTTTTTTTTCCATTGGTCTATACTGAAGTTTCAGCCTCTGGAGTATCTTGCATTATTCTGTTATCATGTGTGCTTTTATTCTGTCCCTATTACTTAGGGTCTAGCAATACTCTGTATGAAAGAATATGTTTAAGTCTGGAAAATGTATTTTTGAAGACACAATACCAACTTGTGTAGATAGAGACACCTTTTTGCTTTGGTGTATTTTGTAGGGTCATAATGCAATCTTTCATATTTAACCTTTTATGGAATTAAAATGAAAACTTCATTGAAAGTTTTTGGTTTGTATGAATAGGGAAAATGTCTGTGGTGCTCTTTACTCCATTGTGCATATTCAAGTCATTAAAGAAAGGGGAAAAATAAGGTGAAGGCATAATTTCCACTAAGAAATATTGATTCCTATAATTTTAGAAATTACAGACTGGAAAAAGTCACATGTCACCAAAGTTCAGGAAGAATAATACATAAATAAATAAAATCCCATTAGGGATTAAGTTAAAAAGACCCTTGAGAAAGCACTACTAACAGACTGAAGAAAGAGGAGTGTTATGGATAGTAGTCAGATGGGATGGATGTCATTAACAAGCCACCATATCTTTTGGATGAGATTTTCAGAAGAGTGTGATGGCCTTGGGGCTCTCAGGGTGGCTGGCCCAGCTGCCTGGGCTTGGATGTCACAGAGACACATGCCCTTGACAAACTACAAGGAGGTCTTTGTACTTCCCATGGCCGAGCTGGGAGGGACGTGTTGACTCCTGTCAGCTCCAGAGAACCTGGTGCAACCCCACCCTTTACAGGGAAGAAATCATGATCAAAAGTTCATGTTTTTATTGCTGGGTCAAGATCTGACAAGCTGAAGCTACATGTTGCTATGAATAGCAAAACATGGAGAAAACTGGGATGCTCATATACACACTACTCATGTGTGTACAAATAGTCCAATATCTAGTCCTTATATTTGTATTTCTTATTCTAGTGCACTATTGACCCTGTATTTATTGCAAATAGCTACATTTATTGATTCTGAAGGATACCAGTAATTTTTTTCATTTACATTCTTTTTCTTTTTCTCATTTAATTTAGTATGAGCCTCTCATCTGCTGTTAAAATGTAAGAGATCAGAAATGATGCTTGAATAAACACTGTAGTAATTTATGTAACGCTCTGGCAGTTTCAGGTATTCGACATCATCCAGTGTTCCTTCCACTGGGTGGATTTTCAAAAGCTGGCTTCTGTATTTCACACCTGCAAACTACAGCAATATTTAGTAGGAAGCGCTGTGTGCCTGCAATTAATTCTGAATGCAGAAGTGAAATCTGGCCCCATGCATCAAAGAGTTGGGAGGCTGTTTCTCTGGCTATTTGCTCAGCTGACTGTATTTGATCAGAGCTGATGTCCTCAGTGGTATGGTGAGGTTGACATACTTACAGGAATCTGAGTGCATTACTAATTGCGGTCACATTGCAGAATGAATAAGTCTGAGGCTTTTCCCTACTTCTTTTAGTGCTTTTCACCATTAAAAAAAACAGAATAAGCATTGCTTGATTCCCTGTGATCCATCTGGAATCATGACATTTATATTCAATTTCCATGTGAACAAGGCTCCAATTTATATTTCAAGGGTACTTACCTAGTTTTTAAGCCTAATTCATTTTGCCGTTTGCAACTTCCTGGGACTAACTGCATCTGAAATTGTTGTCAGTCTCAGTTTTTATGCTCATATTACAGTTTCTTTGTCCCTTGCAGATCAAGATTTTCTGAACAAGACGTGCTGAAATCCTTTTATACAGTTTCATCCAGTTTTTCTCAACTGTTTTTGTTTCTTGTGGAGTTTCCTTTCCCTTGAACTGTGTTTGTAGTGGATACACGTTGCTTTAATTTCATGCCTATTTTCTATGTAGCCTGATGAAATTAAAACAACAACAAAAAAGCATAAAAAATGCAGAGGGCTTACCAGAACAAATGTTTAGTAATAGGACTGATTCATGCCCAGTGTACAATATGAATAAGCTATGGGACTGCTTGCATTATTAGGACACTCAAAATTAAGTGCCTGGCTCTGTATATTTTGTTGAAATATGTATTACACTGCTTCAGCTGGTAGCTCAAAGATCAAAAGTCGTCTCTCTGGAAAATATTTGGAGGTATCTGCATTTTTCACACCCTATGCATCTATTACTAATAATGGTAGTGCCAGTTTCATAGTACTGTGAGGAACAACCCAAGTGGAAATGGAGCACCAAGCAACAGCAGACACCATGGTTTACTGTGTCACTGTCCTACTACAAGTCTAGGAGTGGCCAATAAAAAAAACACACTGAGCAAACGGCATAGAAATATGAATAAATAGCCATAAAGATAACTAATAGAATTTTTATGAGGAGCTGGCCTGGTATAAAGCACCTCTAGATGTCACTGTAACATTGTAAAATGTAGATAAAAGAAAGCTGCAAAGCTGACATTATGGTCTATATGCTCCAATTCCTGGTAACTGTTTTGGTCAGCCTGTAATAAATTATTTGATCATTAAAAATGCTATTACCAGATGTTGATTAACAGCAAAAGCCTTTTTGAAATCTGTCCATAAGACTGTTACTGAACATTTTATTAGAATATTAAATATTCCTAGCTTTGGTTTAACTAACCTAGTTCTTAACAGCAAAAGCTAGTGTAGGACAACAGCTCATTTCTGGACATTTTTTAATTTTAGTACCTGAGGCTCAATCCTGATCTTTTCTGGGCCGTGTTTATACCAACACTGATGTTGATTACAACTGAGATCATTTCTCTTGCTTTACAGAGGTACCAATCTGATCAGCTCTGTAGTGATTAAAATAAGGACCATAATTTATAGGAGGAGCGTGAGTTAGAACACAGAGTAATTGGATTTGAACAAAAAAATCAGGCTGCAATTTCATTAGGCACAACACAACATGAACACTGTATACACTAATATATCAATTGCCTTCTCCACAGGTCATCAAAGAAAAGTCACATTTGAATGAGACAGGAACAAAAGAGAAGAAGCCACCAGATTCAACAGGTTAGAATTTTTTTCTACTGATCAGTTTCTACTTCCTAAGGGTAAAACTGCACAGAAAAAGCCATTACTCTCCTGCGCAGCTCCAGCGAAGTTAGTTGGATTACACGTGTGCTCATCAGCCTGAGTGAGAATTATGCAAGCAACATCAACCTACTTTCACATGCCTGTGCACATGATGGCAAACTGCTCAAAAAAGTGCTTTGCATGAGGAGTTTATTAACTTTGACTTGGCTGACAATAAATTTGAGTGAGAAAAACATTTTCCAGTGCTGTGTTTGAAAGAAAGAGTTTGTGGCCCATGGTATCCCTGTTTTAAAGTAGTCTGCTCTTGCTTAGGAGACATTTACACTGACCTTTAAAGTGGGAGAGGAAAGCAAGTGCTTAATTCAAAATGCAACAGAAGTCATGCTAAGTGCACAACCCTGCTTTAATATTGTTACTGTCAGAGAATTAATGACAGATTCCTTGGTAATCTGTTTACTTACAGAGGGGGCCGTCCAGAAGAGCCAGTCCTGCTCTCAGGAAGAAGTTGATAAGCTCAACAAGGAAAATGCTGAGAGGGAAAGTTCTGTTCTGCTTCAGGTGGATCCTCCCAAATTTCATACTGAAGGGCCAGAGGAGAAAGGAGAAAGTTTGGCTTTCAAAAGCTGTTACAAATACAGGAGAAGCTCTGTTCAGAAATCCTTCACTACAGAAAAGCAGCAAGGAGGTGCTGTTGGTGATGCTTGTCAAAGGATAACTAGGCAGGAGATAGAGAGTGACTGCCCAGGAGATGGGGAGAGGAAGGAGGAACATCACGTGTCTGGAGATAAAAGACTTGAGGAGAATGAGAATGAAGGGGAGGGAAATGCTGATAGGAGTGAAAAAGAACTTGAGGAACCACGAGCTCCTTCCCTAAATGAAGATGAGGCAGGACAAAGCCATGATCAAGAGGCACCAGAGGGAAGGTAAGATCTGAAGCTCAGGCTGCACATTCTTAGGAGACCCATGATTTAGACAAATGTGTAGTTCAAGTTTCAAGTCAAAGTGGCTGATTAATATAAATATTGGTGAAAATCCAGCCCAATAGAAAAGTGTAAAATGAGTTTGTCTCTCTGATCTGAGCTGCAAGCTGAAATTATACCCTTAAAAAAGACAGGCAGACAATCTACCATACATGGCACTAGCAATGTGCTTTGGTTGTTTGCTTCAGAAATAGGTTAGGAACATGGGAATTATGTTAGGCTATTCTTCATCTTTGAGGAGAATTCTCCCACTGTTATGTTTATATACCGCAGCATCATATAACCTATGAGAAAAGTAAGTTTAGATTAGGCCATGTACCAATTGGGAATTATGTTACTGCAAAATGTGGTAATTTAAGTGATAACACAAAACTGTGAAACTTTGCCAGGCAATTAAACTGATAAATTTGTTTAGTGTAATTCTTTCTCAGCTGCGTTGATATATAGCCCTTCAGGGTTAAACCAGCTTAAACTCTACATGAACAGTGAAATCCCAATGCTCTTCCATTGCTTTAAAGGTAGGATTGATAGCCAAATGTTCAAATTAGAAGAACTCAGGTGAGGATTTCGGTAATGGAGAAACATTTTGCTGTCATGATTAACTTATGGGTCATTTTTATTTCTTAAAGTGAATATTAAACCAGTTTCTTTTACACCATGAAGCAAAATAACCTAATATTATTTGAATGCAGTATATGTGTAGACATTTTTCACCTGTGTTTCTAAATTTGCTCTGCTTTAATTGTACCCTGCTCTAATGCCATATTTTGTCCTTGCAGGTGTAAAGGCTGCGAAAAAGGTACAGGAAATTATCATTCAGTCACTGAGCAGACCTGTCAGTTTGAGCATAGTGGTAGCAGTAAGCATCGAGTGAATGAGGAAGGCCTAATCAAAGATGACAACAAAAAGAGTGGGATAGATGCAGAAAGTGCTGATGACACATGTAAAGCTATAAAAAGCTCTTACAGGAAGTATTCCTAAAGGCAAAGCATTTGATACCACTGGTATTACGGTGACGATCAGAGGGAGACATCTGCAGGAGAGAATGATTTCATGATTGTACTTACTAGAGGGAAAAGGTGTGCATGGTAGCTCTGATGGGAAGCAGTTGTTCATGGGCCACATCCTAAGCTGATGGGAAATAACACAGTTTTGTTTGCTTCCATCTTAGAGGCTTCTATTCTGGCAGAAGTTAGTCACAACTAATTTGCTTCAGTCACAACTACTCTACTAATACTATCCTCTTTCCCTCCTGTTTTAACAACAGAACTAAAACCTTTAAGTATAGGCTGGTGGGAGAAATTATATCATGTGTGGCAAAAACTGTGGAAGTGCTGAGAGCATATTTTAACACAGAATCTGCATTGCTCTGGATGTAGCCTGCAAAAACAGCTTGCTCATATTCATACCATTGCAATCTGAAGTGAGAACAACTGCAGTGCATAAAATAAAGAAACAGATTTTTGTGTGGAAGCCTGACTGATGATGTTGAACAGTCAGATACATGGCTCTTGGGCACCAAACTCTGAAGCAGTGCTTACTGGGGTGAAGCAGAGATTTCTAGTATTAGACCTCTAGCTTGAGAATTTCAGTGCCTATCCCTGTATAGGAAATAATGTCACATGAGAGGATGGCCTGAAGGTTTTGAAGATATATTTGTATGCATGTGCATACATAGGACTCAGAATGAATTTCTTTGCTTTGGGAATGGGGGGAGAGTGGGAAAGGGAAACATTTATTAAATGTTTATGCTAGGCTCTTGTAGCAGGAAACAGGAGATAGTGTACTAAAACTTTAAACTCCATAACCTGTCCTTAACTCTGGTAGATTGCTTAGGGATGACATTAAGGTTAGAGTGTCTCTCTTGGAGCATCTTTGATCTGTAATGGGAGGTCATTCTTGAATAGGGAGAAGTCCTTTTTGGTGTGCAGGAAAGGAAGACTAGAGGGCCTGTCACTGGGAAAATCCTGAAGGCTAAAACTTAGGCATAGTTTTAAAGAGGCACTCTGGCCTTTTTAAAAGAACACTTCCTTGCCCAAAGTTTGGAAACATTTGGGAGCTGAGCTTTCTCCTGTCACTTACATGCTGGGGTCCTTGGAGTTTGTGTTGTTAGACTCAAATTCTGCCTTTAGGGTAGAGGATTTCTTGGCATTTTGTGGGTCACAGTAACATGTAAAGGCCCATACTTAAGGACGTGCAATTCAAACTCTGCAGAATCCTAAGTAGGTGGCAAACGTCCAGAAGCTCCAGCTTTTCACAATTCCTTGACTATGAACTAACTTCCTGACCATGTAAGTTATTAACACTGTCAAAAAAATATCTAGGTACACAGCTGGTGTCCTGGAAAATGGACATTTACTGTGAATAAGGACAATCTACTGCTACATTAATGACCAAAGTGTTCCTGCCAGCTACATGCTGTCATGTTTGGTTTTTGTTTGTTTGTGTTTTTAATAATTTTCACTGGAGTAATGAATGGTTTTAAAATTGCTCAACACACAAAAGGGAGCCGGCATTCCAAACCAGAAAGCTCATGTTGAAACGCTGGGACTCTAGCCCTCCCAACCAGTTGAAGAAGTATTTGTCACCTTGGTCAGCCAAAGGTCACTCTCGGGAGCATCAATCAAATGAAAAACAACACGGGTATGAAATTGAAGTCGCAACACCCTGCAAAACATCCAAAGAGAAATTAGGCATGCAGGGCTGGTCTCCAGCAGGGATTTTAAGATCAGGACAGCAGAATGGTCCAGCATGTGGATGTCCAGACAATAATACCAGAGACCTGCATTTGTGCCGAAACTCCAGAGCTGCTGCAGTGTGATGTTGGAAACCCATTCCTTCTCTGTGACCCTCTTTACCTTTTATCTGCCATCTTTTTTTAAGGACAGCAATTCTTCAGAGCAGCATGTGACAGTTACCATGTGTCTTACCACACCAGGTCCTGAGCCATACTGGAAATCCCAGGTGCTGCCTGCCAGGGTGAAATTCCCTCAAGTACACAAGCTCTAAATGTGATCTTTCAAAGAGATGACCACAGTGTGGAGAATGACAAGTTGTGTCAATCAGTAGAGAAGGGGATTCTTCACTATGAACAGCATAAGCTGGGAAATAGCCTCTTTTAGCTGGGCCTAGAGGAGAGCTCAGTCTCTCTTCCTACCCCACTGGAGAGTTACAGTACATACTTACCTATTAACAGTCCCTGAGGAAAAAAAAAAAAGAAAAAAAAAGAGAAAAAGCTGAATTCCTTCCAAATTGCTGAGGCCCTATGTGGGCATGAGGCCACATTGGTTTAGTCTAGTGGTCTTCACTTTGCCTCTTGCTACTGTTGTGCAGAAGATGCTAACTTAATAAAGGAGTCTTCATCTTAGTAGTGTAGCTCCTCGACAACACCCTGTTTTCTGTGCCAGAGCTCCTGGAATAAAACCCTTCTTAAATAACAGAGAAAGACCTATCTATAAAATTTAGAGTAGGCGTATTCAGTTCTTAAGTGAGCTAACATGGGGAAAAGAGGGACTAAAATATGAGATAGACAAGCACTGTATGTGACCACTCATATGCTATCTGTCTGTTTTGTCTTTTGTAGATGATAGTCCTACTCCACCAGCACCATTTGATCACCGGATTGTCTCAGCCAAAAGGGTGGGGATCAGCAGTTATTACAATGTCAGCGAGAATGAAATCCTGGGAGGGTAAGTCAGGTGAACCCAATCAACATGGAAAGCAAGGCACAAATTTACAGCCAAGCACCCCAGGAGGTGAATGGAAGCAACGTGCCTCACTAGAGCCGAAGTCATGAAAGTCTAAGCTCTAACAGTCCTTTAGAGAGGGATGAAAACAGGAGGCTGATTTTACTGTGTGAGTGAATTTTGGCTTAAGGTTTGGCACCAGCAGACTTGGCTTGTATTTGGTATTGTTCTAGGTCAGCCAGCTGCCCTCAGGCTTTATGATGGGGCTCCTAGGGTGCTGTAATACTTTACCTCACATTGCAGTCAGCAGGACATAGACTCATGTTGTAGCCTTCTTTCAGTGGGTCCCACCCCTGAAAACACATGCATGTTTTCGGGTAGATCAGCAGGCTAATCTGACAGGCCATGTAGTTCATGATCTCTCATGCTGACATTGTTTAGGAGAGAGTGATATTGTCATTTTTGATGGCAGTATGGTCTTGGGCAAGGCTTTGTTTCATCGTGAAATCACAAGCCTCCTTTGGAGGAGAATGGTGAGGTGGAGAGGGGCAGATTGTGCACATGAGTTATTATCCTTACAGTATGTTGATGTCCCTGGGATTAGTCATGGCACATTATGAGGTGAGTATAGTGAATCATACAAGTGGGATGATATCAGCTAGAATAGTGTGGAATTTTGGTGTGCCTAAATGAGTAGGAGCAAGTCTAATTTACACAACAAAATAGCAGCAGTATGGCACTTGAAATGGAACCCAGTAGGAAGAGGTTAATTTCTGTTGTTTATAACCTAGTGTACATTCAGGGCCAACACCAGTACCACTGGATGATTTTTTTTTCCCCTCCTTTTTTTTTCCCTAGAGGGCGATTTGGTCAAGTGCACAAATGTGAAGAGAAAGCAACAGGTCTCAAGCTAGCAGCCAAGATTATAAAAGCGAAAGGTCCTAAACAGAAGGTAGGTAGAATGTGATATTAGTCTTTTGTTCTCCAATGGATCCCACACTGTTCTTCAGCTACATAACAGACCATGGCCAAGTGGCTTACAAGCCATCACACTCATAGGACCTGCTGGATTACCATTGGCTCTAGTTCTATTTCCCTTCTCCTCCAGAACGTCTAGTAACTCATCACAGTCCTCTTTTGGGGTTTTATCTTTTTAAAAAAAGATCTTAATTTTTCCAACTTTCTTTTCAGCTCTCTGTGTTTCTTTGTCTTTCCTTTTTTACTTTCTGCTGTTAATTCTATTAGTGTTTTCTTTAATGGTAAAAACATTTGTCAGGCCTGTGACATAGTGTATTCCCTCCCAAGCACACTGTAGCCTTTGCTGCAATGACTTAGTGTCACTGTGAGGGATGCTGATAATAGACAAGATCGGGGCTTCTGACATCAACACAAATACAGACAAGAACAGTTAGTCTGGTGTGTTTTGCAAACCTCACAGCCATCTGGGGCTTGCTTTCACAGGAAAGAAATGCATAGCGTCCTTTGTGTGACAGCGGTGTCATTAATGGCATTCAAAGGTAGGATTTGTCTCAGATAACTGGGGTTGCTAAGGTATAGCTGTGGCCAAGCTGATCACCAAGAATCCCCTTATAGACAATGGAGAAAGATTGGCACCACCAGAGAATGATTCAGCCCATCCTAAACTGCACATCTAAAATAGCTGGGCTGAGTGGAGGTACCAGTCTCTCTCCCTTGACTGCAAAGGGGGGGTTTGATGACTGTCCTGGACTTTTCTTACACAGCATGATTTTGTATACCTACAGCTGCTTGAACCAAGTCCTATTCTGCTTCTCTCTTTTCTCTCTGCATCCCTGTGAACCCACCACTTGTCCATGTGGGCTCTCCCCTTCCTTCTCCCCCCCAAATAGCTTCTTACTGAAGCAGTCCCCCACTCAAGCTCAGAGTTCAGTCTAGTAGCTCCTGTAGTCTTGCCATCTACCACTGCAGGAGCAATCATAGGAAAACTCTGTGTTTGGTTGCCATGAGTGAAAACATGAAGATAATGTAGATGTCTGGTTCAAACTATGTCCTGTTTCATGTAGCTTTCTTAGAGAAAAGGCTTCTGTAACAATACTCATGACTTTACAGGATGAAGTAAAGAATGAAATCAATGTCATGAACCAGCTGAATCATGTGAACCTCATCCAGCTATATGATGCCTTTGAGTCAAAAAATGACATTGTACTAGTCATGGAATAGTAAGTGTGTTATTTTCTTTGCCTTCTGCTAGAATTGTTCATTTCCTTCTTACTTTCTTCTGAATTTAGAAATAGAGCTTCTTACAGGTGGAAAGGATATATGAAAGATCTTCTCAGGAACAACAAAAAAATGGAATTTAAGAGAAAAGTCTTCCCATGCAACCATTTATGCAGTTTTTTCCAGTGATGTGCCACACTCCTGGTGCTGTAAAGCCACTGCTCCATTTAAAGATAGAGCTGTGTTTTATGTCTTCTCTTTAATTTCAAATGTTGTGTCAGCTAAGAAACAGACATCTCAGAATATGTCCAGTTCTGTGAGGCAAACAAGAAGACGTATTACACTGAAGAGGAGCTAGCTGTAGCTTTTGTGCCTAATCCTTTATAAATGGGTGCCTGAATGGATAAACCTGGTTTTTATGCTGGGTTATTGGGCTAATTAGGCACAAAACAGCTGCCTTAAAGTCCAGTTAAGCAGATGATGTCTAAAGGAAGCCAAAAAGGGTGTAACTAAAACGTTGGAAGGCATGGCAGAACATTCAAACTTACATGAGTTTGGCTATTCTGGACATTCTCGGGTAGTCCTCTGAATTTGGTCTACATGATTAGCATATCATAAAAGGTAAATGTCTGTTTAGCTATGAATGGGTGAGCTGGAGACATTCTGAAGAGTGACAGGAAATTAAGAAGTTGTTTTTGTTGACTTCGTATAGTTTTAAATTGAAAATTTTTATCATATCCCTCTTAAACTCTGAGGGAGGGGACTGCACTTTAAATGCAGATTCTCCAGCATGTTGTCTTGGTTTTCCATGTGACTTCATTAATTTCATTAGTACAAAATGATGACCCAAGACAGCATAAAGTTCAAATTTCAGGACTTTGGATGGAAGACTGTATTCTCAGACCTAGAAGAAGTTCAGGCCAGTAGGCATCAGAACCTAATTCTTGGGAACTTCAGATCAGAGTACAAGCTCATATTGTAGATCCACATTACTGAACTTGACTGTGAATGATTAAAATAGTCAATAGCATAAATTCTGTGTTACTGTAACTGCATGGGACTGGATTTGGACTTGGTCATCACTTAATTGTCTTTCTCTCATCAGTGTGGAAGGAGGAGAGTTATTTGACCGAATTATTGATGAAAACTGCAATTTGACAGAGATGGATACTATCTTGTTCATAAAACAGATCTGCGAGGGAATTCAGTACATGCACCAAATGTACATTCTTCATCTGGATCTCAAGGTAGAGAACTGAGATATATGTTTTGTGCAATGACAGCTGTGGAAATTCTTATTCTTAATAGTAGGCCACACAGCTTAGCAGATTCCCATGGCAGAAACAACAAAGGGCCTTATTCTGCTTTCCTTAGACCAATGTGTATTTACTTTAACCTCATTGAGATCAGTTAAAATAGTTCAGGGCTAAGTAAATTAGATGAGAATTGTGGTCATATGTCATCAAGCTTCATAGTGCCTGAATTTTCCACAGACAGATCTTACAGAAAGCCAGCAGCTGACTACAAATATCTTGCTATTTTCAATTTTGATCTTTGGATCTCAAGATACTGTGCAGATATTATTTAATTCAACTGCACAAGGTCTCTGTTTTACACATCAGCCATGGCGTAGCAATTATCCCTATTTTTTACGATGCAGAAAACTAAGGCATGAGTGAGTGGAACTAAATTCAAGGGTCATTCAGGATCAGTGAAAACCCTGCACATCTTTCTGAGGACTACACTATGCTTTCATAGTCATAAAAAGGCATCAATAGATAGCTAGCTTAAGGGAAAATTATATTAAATACATTAAAATGTACTCACTAAAATGAAAGAAATGAAAATAGTCAGTGGCTGATGTAACAAATACAGTACATCTGTGTCAGGTTAGGCAATAGCTGCTAGTGCAGCTGGAAGCCCAGAGGACGGTGGCAGGTTCTATGCCACATACTTGTGTAGTTATCTGAACTGTTCAACTATATACACAAAAAATCTCCTCACTTCTTTAAAAAAAAAAATCCACCGATTGTACATTCTTTCTCTGGTTGACTTCTAATGGTTAACTGTTATCCCTTAGAAAACATTTGTTGTAAAGATATTTTTCATTAGACTGTACATCTGAGCTGGCTCTTTCTCCCTGAACCCAAGTTTTTATCAAATAATAGACTTGTTTCTTACCTCTGTTTAGTGCAGGAATAAAACGGGATGATGTCTTTAGTTTTATGACTGGCTATAAAGCTTCCTAGTGATCCCTGAGCTTTGCAACAAAGCAAAAAGAAACAGTGCAGAAGACGGTTTTCTCTTTGGTGAGATTTTTATTACGGCTGCTGTTTTTGGCTTGTAATAACTCAGTTAATATAGTACATCTTTAATGTTGTTAGCATATATATTATTGCAGTGGTTAAGCAAATGAGCAGATGCTTGTTGAGACCTGCTTCAGTTGCTAATCAATGACCAGACTCACTTTTCACTTTCTTTATAAACATCCAGTTACCTAGAAACCTGTCAAGCAGAAGTTCGCATGGTTCTCTGGGACACATTAATTATGTTCTTGGAGATGACACAGTTTTAATATGAGGTCACACTGCTGACAAAAAGATGCACATACAGTCCAAGAAATTCTTCCCAGAGACCTCTTTTCACATGCTTGCCAGCTATGGCTTCTCCTTTCTGTTTTGCTTGTTCATAGATTGCTGTCAGTAAGAAATGACTTTGGGGAAGAAAGCTTGAAATTGAAAGAAAATCAATCTGACCATAATCATCCAGGACCACAGAAACTATGGACATATGGTGTTTAAAAGTCCTATGGTGTTTAAAAATCCTACATGTAAAATGAATTAGTAATGTTGACAAAGGTTAACTAATGTTTTAAGTGTTGAGGGCTGTTTTGTTTCAAAGAGGACTCAATGAGCAGCAAGACGGAGTAGCTATAAAACTGCTGGCAGTGAATATGAGGCTGTATTTTAGGTATTTACATTTCAAAGACAATTGGCCAAATTCTGTTCTCAGTCCCTTCTGTATGAATTTGGAGTAATTCTAGGAAGTTAATGGATTCCTGCCAGGGAAGTGAAGAACAGCATTTGGCCCTGTGAAAATCCAGAGGGATTTAACCTGTGAATCCTACCTTTTGCTAAAATCTCTGAGAAAAGCATAAAGTTGATGTGACTAGCTTAATATATCAGTGTTCAATCAGGCAGTTACTGCCAGAACATTCATGAACTCGGAAACTTAAAGCTGTAAGATAAACTTCAAAGCCCAACAAATTCATTGGGTTTAAAAAAAAATAATAATCAGTGTCAGCTTATTAAAGTCTGTAAAATCATAGTACCAGATCCTGAAACCCGTCTTTGGAAGTCTACATTCTCTGTCCCTCTCCCCATAATGAGTTCTTTATCTGAACTGCTGCCTTACGTCAAATTGAAAAGCCAAGGAGAAAAAGCAGTTGCAAGGCACAGAACACACAACCCCCATGGGTGTGTGATAGTGGGGGAGGGTACCCATGCAGAAAAATCTGAACAAGAAGGAAAGCAAAAGGTGCTTATGAGATGTTTGCTGTGTTTTTAGTGTTTTTCTCCCTACAGTTTGCTAAAAGCCCAGTTTTTCATACTTGTTTCTCATTAAAGGTTTTTTTGTTTCTCTTGGCAGCCTGAGAATATCCTGTGCGTGAACCGAGCAGCATATCAAATAAAAATTATTGATTTTGGATTGGCAAGAAGGTACATGCATGTGTTATTGCTAATCATAAATGAATTAGGAAACAATGAAAAAGAGTATTATATATTTGATGACATATTTAATACATAATTATCTCCTACTGTTCTTGGGATAAATTTAATGTGTCTTTTTTAACCAGGGATATCTTTTAATATGGAAAGTTTGGAACTGAGGAAAAAAGATTTCTTCTGAAGCCCTTTTTCAGGTAGAAGGTTAAAAGAGGGCTGTTTCTAACTAAGCATGCACATAAGTATCTGGGAACAGCTAAAATGGGCAAAATCAGTGGTACATCTTGTCTGGTCTTTTGTCTCTGGAGATTCTTCAAAAGAGAGTGTAAAAGACCATCAAGGGCTGTTACAATATATCCCATGCTATATTACTTTCTAGTTTAATTAGGTACTATAACTTCAGTGAAGGATTTACTGGTTGAAAATTCCATGCCTATGATATGGAGAAGTCCCAAAAGGATGATAACAGCTGCTCTGAGGAGTCCTTGAGATCTGAATTTATTCATTTGTATAGCAGTTGGGTTTTGCCTGAAAGTATGATAAAGCTTGCAAACATTTTTCGTTCTATATATGGGTATATTTATTTTTACTTTGTACCTCTGTCTGTCCTTGTTTTCCTACTGAATTTCCTGTATGCTTCTGAAATCCCTCTAAGTGCTAGACAACTTATGATGCAACTTTAATTAGAGCTGTAATTGATGTCCTTTGTTATTGTTTCCATTTCCTAGATATAAACCCAGGGAGAAACTTCGAGTTAACTTTGGGACTCCAGAATTTCTTGCTCCTGAAGTTGTGAATTATGAGTTTGTCTCATTTCCTACAGACATGTGGAGCGTAGGAGTCATTGCTTATATGCTGTAAGTAGGATTCAGTATCTGCTTTGTAAGCTGTTTCTAGGTTGAACTGTGTCAGTCATCCAAATTTGTTGTTATACTGGAAGATTGACAAAATCTGTACCCAAAATAGAAAATGTAAGCTGCTTTCTACATTCCGTATTCAGTAATCTCTCCTCTTTTCCAATTGCCATGAACTTTTCTTCTTTGTTTCATTGAACATCTCTTATCAGTGTTTGAGCATCACACTTCCAGAATAATGTAGACTGCTTGGTGAGTTCCCTGTAGGTTTGTGCAAGAGTGGTCAGAAATATGAAAATATGACTTACCATGAAAGACAGTAATGCTTGGTTTGTTTAGGGAAGAAGGGTGATTATGCAAACATGTAAATAGAAGAGAGAATGGGAATGGTCTGGAGACTTTCTTAGACAATAACTTGTTGCAATAGGCCAGGAGTGACAGAACAATCATAGGTGGCACATTGGAGATCATATACAGGAAGGGGAAATGTCAGGAGGATTGAACATATTTCTTTTTTACTTTAGCCTCAGTGGATTGTCCCCTTTTTTGGGTGATGATGACAATGAAACCCTCAACAATATCCTGTCCTGTAGTTGGGATTTTGAAGATGAGGAATTTCGAGGTGTTTCTGATCAAGCCAAAGATTTCATCTCAAAGCTTCTCATCAAGGAAAAATGGTATATAATCCCTGTGTCTTTAAAATGTGTGTTCCATGCCATCATGTCACAGTTGTGTCAGTCGAGCTGCTCCATTGCAGAACTATCATGACTTATCTAAGTTTTTTATGTCTACATAGATTATAATGCCACTTCATTGATGTTGTTCCTTGTGTCGATAAAATACTCTGAAGTTACCTGAATGCATTTTTGCTATGAAGCAAAACTTAGTTCATGGATTAGCTGCCATCTGGCATAGTGTTCTGAAATGACAGCATTGCATGATGTAAGAACACATGACCTGTAGTACATAATTGTTGAATTGTAAGATTCTGGGAAAAACACTTAATGGCATTCTGGTTTTCCTTTAGCTGGAGAATAAGTGCAACTGCTGCCTTAAAACACCCATGGTTATCAGACCACAAGCTCCACTGCAGACTTCAGGTCCCTAAATTAAATATCCTTGTGCATTGTAGATCTGCTGTTGCCTTCTTGTGTTGCCACATCACTATTTGCTTTGACATTTTTGTTAACTGTTTTTGAGTCTTCCTTGCTGCTGCATTTCTTGCCACTGTGAGCCACATATGTCCCTTTGCTTTTTTTTTAGCTGTTATAATTTGCATGCTCACACTTGCTCATCAGTTCTTGCACATCTGGGAAGAAATATAATATCATGCAATTGCTGTGTGTTGCTGAGTGGATCCATTTCTTAGTAAAATGAGACTATTTACAACATGAGCACTGATTTACCATATGAAAAGAGTGTTCCAGTTGAGGATGATTCTGCTTCCTGCTTTGAAAACCCTTTCAGGCTCTCCTGAAGTCCTTCACGAGTGCTGTTAGATTTCACCCTACCTCTTCCCAAGGGATACCTTTCCCAACAGAGCTTACAACCTCACCCAGTGCATATCTTTGTACTTAAGCACCTTCTTGCCCTTCAAGGGTAGCCAGCTCTGTGGCCAACACAAAAGAAGCAGTTGTTTGTTCACACAAACAATTCAGTTGGGCTGAGCTGGAGGATCAACAGGATTTAAAATAATTCTGATTATTCCTCTGTTACGTAGTCAGTGAGGTTGGGAGAGTCACACTTTGATGAGCATGCTGTTGGCTGATTCTAAGTGAGTGCACTCTGGTTCATGAAGGGTTACTTTTAAGCCGGTTTCAGAATTTTTACAGCATTTGAAGTGCAATATTCACTTCCTCCTTTGCAGGCAAAGCACATCTATGTTAAATAAAATGACTGCTGTATTGCCTAAGATGTATATGTCAAGGTGCCTTTTGAACTACAGCCATTGTTAAGAATTAAGGGACCATATTATTAATTAAGAAAATAATCTTATTAAAATAAGAGCAAAGATTATTGTGATAATAAAGCAATAGTAACTCTGCTGATGAGGTGGTGTGGGTTCTGCCCAGGATGGACTGAGTAGTGTCCTGACAGCTTTGTCCTTGCAAGATATTCCTGTTAGACAGACTAAGGATAACAAGTAGTATAAAATGGGAAATAATAACAATTAAGTAAATTATTACAATTTTCATTTAAATGTAGTTTTCATTATAATCTCCCAGAACAGCAGTGCCCACGAGATAAGAAGATTTATAAATGTGCATACACAGAAAAAATAAAGAGTTTGTCATGGTTAAGTATCTCTTCAGAGGGTTTCATAGGATACAGTTTGACTCCTTTAGTTGGACTCCTGTGAAGCTCTGATTCCTGCAACCTGGGGAACAGACTGTCTTTTCCAAATGCTGCAAGAACACAGCCTGCTTACCTGCTGTGCTGCTTCCTACACCAATTTTCTTCTGGGGAAACCCTACCCTCATAGAAACCTTACCCTCATATCATTCTTTGTAGCTCCTCTCCTGGTATTTTTTGTTCATACTTCCTATGCTTTGCAAAATAGCTTCACTAAACACGCTGATGTTGCAGTGTTCTGCCATTACCTTAACTAGAGGTAAGATGTGATTGATCTTCAATTAATGCTCCAATAATGGCATCTTTCTTTCTTCTTTTCTTTTGTTTTTCTTTTCCCCTAGAAGGAGTCTAAAGGTGACTGTGTCCCCCAAGCACCCTCGGCTCAATAACCTTTCTGAAAAGAGCTGCCAAACAGAAGGTTTGTTTCAGGTCCCAAGTATTTCTTCAGATGTAAATACTGTAGCCCCTGCAGAAGGGATCAGTGGGCGGCTGAAAACCTTGCACAGTCCAAAGTGCACAGTCTAAACTGTATTCACCACCACCATCCCTGCTGTTGTCTGGAAAGCATTCAAAATATAAACTGGCCCTATCACTTATACCAAGTCACAGCAATGTGCAAAAAAAAATCATATATATGAAGCCATATGTGCTGCAAACCCTAGCCATTTTAGAGGGAATGGTTATGCTCCCACTGGCTCTCATGGGACACAATTTCACCCAATAATTTTTCAGTGTTGAAAGCTTTCAGGTTTTCATGCTGTGGTTAGGAGTATGGTTTAAAAAGGGTAGAAATATGAAAAGTAATAACTTTTTAGCAGAGGCAAGGGCCAGACCCTCAGGGCAGTTCCACTAACTAGCGAAATGAAAGCAAGGTGTCCCCTAAAAGAAGTTGTTGCTCCACACTTTTGAGGACACAGTTCTGACAGGGCACTTCTCTGCCCTTTGAGCCTGTAGCAACCCAAACAATTTTGACAGAGCATCTGTGTCCTTTTTTTCTGTCTCCCTGTCTTTGCCCTTTCATTAACAAACACTTCATTAGTGGTTCTCAGGCTGGCTGGGTTGCCTTCCCTGGGGATGAGGGAAACTCAAGTCTGCTCTCATGTTCTGTCTCTGGTCTTTGACCAAAGCATACTCACTCAGCCACTTTGAAATCAGGCTACCTCAGGCAGTACATTATCTCCATAAACCAGTACACCAGTTCCCACAGCCACTTTTACCAACTACCACAGAAGTTGGTGCCTCTGTTGAAGGACCATGGGAACCACTCAAAGGTTCTGGGGGCTTCTCTGGGCAAAACTCAGTGGAGGGTCAAGATGTAAATGAGACTGAGAACACACACACTGTAAAACCACTTCCTTTTAGCTGTGCGTCATGAGTAACAACCAGGATGGCAACATAAAAGTAGTCCACTTTTCACTGCAAGCAAGTTTTTAATGCTGCAGTCATCCATCATCTGCTTGGTAGGGCAAGTGATGTACTGGGTTTTCTCTGCAACAGGTTTTATCTAGAAACATGTGAAAAAGAGTATTGTGAGAGGTTGAAATTTTTGTTCTGTTTTGACTAAGATTAGAACGGTTTTTATAGTGTAGTGAGTAACACAGAAGTTAATGATCTTTAAATGAGCTATCTGGGGGACTTGAAGCTGCCTTTCCATGGTACACTGGAGATCAGTGAGGGCTAAGGTACCATTATTATATCGTACTTGCTCTCTGAAGCCACATAACTTCCTGATGTGGTAATGTCTGAGCATCAACTTCTGTAGTGGGAATCCAGTGAGAAGGAATACCTCTTTGTGACTCTTAGCATTCATCCCCACTTCGCTGGTGCTGGGACAGGTTACATGAAACTTTGGTCCACTCACCTGTGTGCTTCTATGTAATAGTTTTCTAAACAGGTTTTCCTAACCTTTTACAGGACTAGTGTTCTTATCTGTTATTTCCCATTTCAAGCCACTAACCGCACAGCAACCAAGTGGTGAAAATTCTCCCTTTCTAATGCAAGAAGCACTATATTACACATTTTTCTGTTACAACCAAAATCAACTTTGAGATAAATTGACTGTTCAACAGCAGTCAAAATTATTTTTAAATAAACTTTTTATAGCTTTGTAACATAGTAACCTCCCCATAATCTAACTTGCAGGAAAACCTGGTTTTGGCTTTTGCAGTGTTATTTCCTCTGCATGTGTTTTTCTTTTTGGAGTTTATTTGAGTTTACTTAATGAGTGGATCTAAAGTCATAGCAATGCTTTGTTTTTAAAGAATCCCTTTAGCTATTTTTATCAGGCAAGTAGTATGGTTACCACATTTAACCCAAAATAATACACTTAAGTGCCAGTTGATTTAGACCTGGCATTATAAGTGCTTGCAGTGGTAACACAAATAAATAGAGAGGTTTGCAGCATGCCTTTTCATGCTGTGATCTGTATGACAAGAGAGGCAAAAAAGCAGAGTAGCTGCATTTCAAGAGAGACCTCCAGGACCACTTCTCCACTTAACAAAGAGTCCTTGTCTTTTTAATATTGTATAAAACATCTCACAAATAAGGTGGCTGCAAGAACCCTTTGTAAGCAAGAAGCTTCAGTGCTGCTGCTTTCTTTTCCTTATGCATGAAAAAACCACCATGTGGTTGTCCTAGAACGCTTAACCAAATAAAAAAAGTATAGTGCTGAAGTAACTGGATTCTTGTTTTGTTTATTTTGCAGAAAAGCTGCTGTGTGGTTACTGCTGCTAAGAGATTTGAAAATATCAGCAGTCTTGGTGCTTTACCCCCCTGCTGTGACCGAGACTTCTACTAAATGGACCAACAGCATTTTAGCTGCAGAACAAGTCCCAGCATTGCTGAGCTGCTTCTTCTCTATTCAGCTGTTTAAAGAAGGAAAATATTTCTCCAGGTTGCAGGAAGGTGTTTCTCCTGGAGCACCATGTTCTCCATGTCTGGGAGTGCTACATTAGCTTGGATTCATAATGAACTTTTCTCTATCTTCTCTTACAACCTCATTTACTTATCAAAGGCTCCTTAAGGTTCAAATTATCAGGTTAAATTGACTGTTTCTCATCCCAGCCCAGAAGGTAGTCTGTCACTGTGTTATATCTGTAGCCAAGGTTAATTTGACACTGGAGTCGAATAATTAAAAAACAAAAAAAATTGCAGCCAATTTAAAGCTGGCTTATGTAGAAGTTTTAAAGTTTATTTTCCTGTCACACTAAAATGAGCTAAGGATTAGCTCAACCAAATTTAAAGCCATGTTAATGTAACACCAGTGGAAGTGAGAAATGAGGCTTTCCTTGCACATAGGTGAATTTGCTGCAACCATGATATGATACATTTTAGGATTTTTTTAGCCTGAAGAATTACTGCTCACTTTAAATACACTTTGATTAATTAAACAAGAAAGAGAACAAGGCACTATTCACTTGTACCCATGCAGACTCTGTTTTCCAATATGCAAGTATAATTCAGAGTTATTTTAACAGAGGGTGATTTTATACCAGCTAATTTGTTTAAAACTAATAGGACTGATTAAGACCATTGGCAAAAAGGAGAGTCAGTCCTCTGCTCATTATAACCCCTGGGTACAGGCCCAAATGAAAATCCTCTGTTTTTCTAAAGTTTTCTTTTCTTATCTTGCTCTCAAGCCTTTCTGATTCTTAATTAGATAAAAAACTGGGAGTCAGAACAGCTGAATTCTTCACCTGAGACTGTTTGAGTATTGCTCATCATTAAGTGAATGTAAGTCTTAGTTGTCTAGGCTGTGAGGTTAAAATTATGAGACTTATCCCCTGCTGTATATGGCTTTCTGACTGCTTAGTTTCAGAACTACATAAATGGAAAGTATATTATTTTATTCAATTATACCGACATATTGTGGTGCCTTTAGATTTTCTTTGATTAATCCAGTTCTGATCAAACTACATATTAACATAGCTATCTCTATTTATTTATCTATACATTTCATACATATTTATATTTAAATTGTGTCTATTTTTAAAGGGGATCAACATAAAGACAAAACAGTATTATTAATCATCACCCAATTAATTGTTTTTCATACCTTTGTCCTTTCTGGATAGCATTCATATTGAAATAAAAGGGTCCTATTAATGGGACAGCATGGCCATGACATTCTCTACAGGCAGTTTGATCCAATGTTTTAAAGCCATTATAATAGATCACTTAAGACTGCTTCTGTAAATGTATAGGTCTTCTTACAGCTGTGAAATCTAAGAAATACTGATGTGTTCTACTAGTTGTTGCAAATAAATGCAACCCATACTACTATCCCACAATGACTCACCGTGTAATTCTGATACCATGTAGAGCACTGTCACCTTCAAATCCTTATCTGTAGTCTTAACTAAGTAAACTTTGAGTAGCAAAAATGGAAGTTTCTTTGGGAAAAGACTAAGCAGTCTCAGAGCAAGAAAACAAGAATATGACTTTTAGATAGAAACTGGGCTGCTTATTTTTAGTCACAATTTATGTTTGTCTGTGCAAAATAAATAAAAAAGCTACCTTTCTGGTAGTGGGCTGGAGTTCCCACTCCTGTTCTGACTACCTTCAAGACATTGTAGCTATTTGTACAGTCAACAACACAATGATCAGAGTAAAAGGCAGCAGGCCGCTTTGGAATGACAAGATCTCATTATGCACTTTAGTGCCAGTATTGTAGGATTGGGTTGGGAGTTTTGTTTTTCCTGTGGTAGATTTTACATGGGTATGAATAAATTGCATGTCATTTTGAATCTTATTAACTATACTAAAATAACAGTGTGAGTACAGTCTTATCTGCTTTGTTGCTTGGTTGAATTAAGAGGTTTTATCATTTGTGGATATATACATCTGAGTAGTAATTAAGAGCTTAGTGCCATAAAGATCAGCCTTGTATTAGAGTGTGTTGTGCTGAGTCAGCCACAGATCCTCTAGGAGCCATAGGAGAATGTGGCCTCTGTTATGCACATCCACAGAGTTCATCCGTAAAGCACTCTGTCAGAAATACACACACGTGAATTACTGGGGAGGGTGGAAGAGCTTTACATATTTCACCCACCTTGAGAATTTACACCCTTTTACAAGGCATGAGTTGAGAAGGGGGCACCTCACTAGCCCCTTGCTTGTGCAACAGGGCAGCATGCTAATATACTCAAGGGATTTAACTTTCATTGTTACTAACATGAATAATGATGGTCACACTTTTGAGTCTTACCTGTAAACTGCTCCACTGTTTCATCCTTGGAACAGCTCCTGTAGTGGGGGATGAGGTTGAGGTGAGGGCAGTTGGAGGAGGTTGGGCCTGACCGAGTCTCTACAGTGACTGAAGGTGCAATTTGATGCCCAGGGTTAAGCACAAGCATGGGCTTGTAGGTGTCCAATGGAGGAGGGGAAAATCCCAAGCATACTTCTCATCATTGCCCCATAGACTCTAGATCTGCAGAACCGAGTCAAAAGGGCGGTACATTACCAAGATCATGATAGTTATCAAGGGTAAAAAAATTATACTGCTGTGTTATTATCACATATATAGTGATGTGCCTGAGAAAAAAGTCTCCAGAGATGTTTGTTTGTATCTTTTCTGACATTTAATTTTAGTTAAAACAATAACTTGACAAAGCTTCTTTTCAGTGGCTTTCTAATTCTGTCTCATTGCACTTTGAGCAGCATGCTGTTTTGTGTGTGTGCGTGCGCAAGTTTGGTTTTGGTTCTGTTTTCCTTTAATATGTTCTCTAATGACAATAGCTAGAGACTGCTATATTAAATTATTGGTTTGACACATCATTATTTATTTTCTACTAGGTATTAATAATAAGTTGACTAGGTTCTAATAAGTCTACTGCATCTATGTGAGTTTGCTTATTATTTTTATTGCGTATTGGTTTAAGCAGTTGCATTTGGAAGCTGTGAATTACTGTGCTTGCAAGCAGGTTTGGGTGTGAAAGGCCCTGTACTAGCTGTTGTTACTCCATTTAGCTGTATAACCACAGACAGTCAGAGATGGCTGCGGGTACTACAATAGTGATACATAAACATCAGTTGTGTTGGAAGAGATAAGGTGTCAAGATGCAGTATTTGGTCTGTGTACACCATTGTATTCTTCCTGATGTGTAAAAATTAAAAGCCATAACATGAGAACATAGTGAATATATAGAACATCTACTAGGTGATGATTTGACCCCCAGGTTTGCATACAGACTCCCTGCTGGACTGCAAAAAGGCAGAGGGCTTTCTGTTTGGAAGGGCAGCTTTAGCAGTAATGTTACATAGGGGCTGTTCTGCAGGGACGACCTGTGGGAAGGCACTGGGAGTTGAAGGCATTCTTTGACAGATTTTCCCAGGGTTTCAGATGTAACTGTACTCAGAAAAGCACGACTTTACTTGTCAGGCACTGAAAGACAGCTATCACCTGGCACTGTAAGAATTAGGATACTGTTATTCCCATTTCTATAGATGCAGTAGAGAGATCAGCTAGAGAAAATCTCAGAGAGTTTTGCCCAAGATATACTACAGTAGTCTAACATTAGCATCAGGATTAGAAGCAAATTTATTTGGCTCAAGGTGGAACGCTAGTGGCTGTCCAACTCTTTTTACATATTGAACATCCTGGAGGTTATGAAATAGATAAAAACCACAGAAGGATGTCCATACTACTATAACCATGTTTATGAGCACCTGCGACCAGTTGCTCCCCTGAGTGCTCTCACAGCATAAGCAGCTGGCCATCTGTGATAATCCACTCTGGAGATTACAACAGAAGCTACTGCTTAATTTCTTTTTCATATCCCTTCTAATGTCAGAAGCTGAATAAAGTTAAAGCCTAAGCTAAATTCTGCTATAACTTGATTCCAACCAGGAATAACAGTGCAGCTCCACAGAATTAAATAAGGAAAGTGCTTGGTCCACCTTTTGTGATGTAAGTAGCACAAGAGCCTGGTTTAATGCCCCGTCCCCTACCACCAAAAGAATCTACTTTGCACCAGTCCTGACCAGTAAAAATAAAAAGAACCCTAAATTTTTAACAGTTAAGGAATCTCAATCAAGATACAGTTTTTCTGCAGTGGTTAAATTGCTGCAGTAAGAGTCAAGGTATTTTAGCATCTTCAATTTAATGCTGTCTTTACAAATCACTGGAAGTCTCTTTTAGCAAAATGGCTCCCACCAACAGGAATTGTGAGAAAAGCAGGTGTTTTGTCAGCTCTTCTCTGCTGCCAGTGAGCAGGGCAATTCTTAGCTTGTGGACTCTTATTATGTGATAACGATTGAAACTTTGCTAAGTGTCAAACCCACAGCTGCTTTTTTCGTCACCGATAGATACTTGTCCTTGTGTCTCGTGTGAATAAAACTAAACCTGCATGAATCCGTTTAGGGACGTTAGACTCTTTCACCTTCCATGAAGGCTTGGTAGCTGAACAATTAACTACCCGTTTCAAATCTTAGAAGACTGGTAGAGAGAACGCTTTGTAAATATGTTGTTTAGCTGTGTCCGTAGAGTTAGTGATCACATTTTGGTGCGGCAGAACTAATGTTTGTGTACCCCACAGCAACTTCTCTTGAATTTAGGTGACAAGCATGGGAGAACTAAATTATGAAGCATGTGGATTTTCATGTACCATATCACTTTGGCTTGCATATCTGGTTTTGTAGATTAACTCATGTAACTCTGGTATGTGTTCTTTTGTGAAAAACATGAAGCAATCTTGTAAAAAGATGACTAAGGAATAAATGCTGATTTTGTTTACTCCAGAGGTTTTGTTTGCTGTATTTAATGTGCCTGTCATTTATACTAGTAAGTAAGGGAAAGAAACATAGCCTTTTTCCCAACTGTTGTCTCTAGATACTTGAAGGTAAAAGAAGAGCAATTTCCATTGAAACAAATATACCTAAGTTGAAGGTTTGCTCAGGCTCACGGCTTGTCCTCACCCCTTGTCAGAAAGCCTCAGCTCTCTCTGCAAATATCTAGGACTTGAGGTGCTCTCGGCTGCAGTCTTGCTGCAAGTCCTTAGCCCAGGTCACTAGGGAGGACAGAAGAGATTACTGAAATTTCTTGTGCTTTGTCTCTCAAGGCACCTGGTATCACTCTTTTCTCCCTAAGTTGTCGCACTTGGACTGTTGGCTTGTTATTCAGTATTGCTGTCTGGGGAACACACTTTACCCCATCTAGGAGTTCACTGACTAATAAAACAACCTTAAATCAGAAAGAATATTCCTGCAGTTAAATCAAGCTTAAATTGGGCTGGCTAGTGAAAAAATGAAGAGCAAGAGCAAAAACTGAGAAAAAAGTTACAGGGTGAGAAAGCAGAAAGCAATCTCTGACTGGCTCTGGCCTATGTTCAGTAAGTAGCACTTTTTCTGCATGGTTTATCCACAACTCCAGCTGCAGCGCTTCAGACATTCACCGTGCTTGAGGAGCAGCTTTGGCTTCTTACACAGGAAGGCTCCCATTTAATATCAGTCTGTATTTGATGAGTGTGAACTTTGCAGGTGTAAGATTAAGCATACAAGAAGACACCCTCCTGATTAAGCTGTAAGTTAAATCAATCAAATAATTGCACTCGTCCTTGGGGGAGCTCAGCACTCCTGGCCAACACAAGGCAAAGCCATTGCAATCTGGCTGGCAGAGCTTGGGGGCTGGAGGAAGTGAAGAGGCCAGAGGGCAATTTTACAACAAGCCGAGCATAGGGTACCCAGCTGCTGCCCCTTTACAGCCGCTTAAGGCAGCCCTGAGTCCACCAGTTGTTTCAACAGCACCATGCTGGTTAGCCCAGGCAAACCCTCTTTCTTGGCCTTCCTATGCACATAGGCAAGAGATTTCCCTTCCAAATTAGTGGGCTGTATAGCCTTCACACAAAGATTTTGTTTCCCCTTTCTCCTGAAAAACATCTCCTAGCGGGGTCCTTAATGTGGTCAGCGCTGGCAGGGACACTCGCTGCTGGGAACATCGTGGTGCTGTAGCCACATCTGTAGCCCATGTCTGCACAGGGCCCTGAGGAGTTCAGCAGGTGTCCAAAAATCTTTTGGGGTGAAACCCCAGAGTGAGTTCCTATGCGTGACCAGGCCTTACACATTTGCTTTTCATCTGCCTTTCTTGAAGCTAGTTGCTGTGATTTAGTTTTCAGTGCCTTTGACCCTGGCATAGGAGTTTTTGTCCTGAAAATATTAGCATCTGTGCTTTATAGATGATGAGGAAGACTTTGCCATAGTACCTCGGTCCTCTCAACAGCTCCTGCTAAATGCATGCCAGTGGCAAATATAAAATAAATGGGGATAAAATAACACTCAGCTCCCTGTATGTGTCTGTAAAGCAACCCCACACTTTTAAAATGTGTTCGCTAAGTTCATGTGGTTAAAAATATGTTGACTACAGGAAAAAAATCCAACAAGGGACATTCATAATTCTTCATTAATTAATAGCCAACCCTTTTTCTCCCCCAATTATTTCAAACACCTGCTCACAGTAAATTTCCTTTGCAATTTTTTAATGCTACTTTAATATTACCCAGAACTTGGAAACATACACTAAGCTTCTCTTATTTTTAATTATTTTCAAATTAATTTTAATTTTCTGAATATTTTCAGTGCTGCCCATTTGTTCAATAAAACTGAATTTTAATTTTAATTTTTTTTTCTTAAAGGCCTCCTAAAGTTTCCAGAGACTGCTTTTATGGGCTGTTTTAATGAAAGCTTTTGGAAAGGGACTGGAGATTTCCAAATTCCTCTCTTGAAGCCTCCTCATCCAAAAAAAGGGGTGGGGGAGAAAATCACTTCATCAGGGGTGATTCACATCTCTTGCATACAGCAGGTATTCATCCGGGGGCTAAGCCATCTTGTACTCGGAGTGCAGGCTGGCGATGTATATGGGGGTGAGGGGCCAGAACCCCCCTCAGCTGTGGGTGAGCGCAGCCGGAAGCAAGGGTGCCCGGCCACGGGCAGGACCAAGCTCTCACCGCTCCAGGCTATGCCATTTGAAGGCCCGCTATAAAGTTTGCAGAAAGCGAGGAGCACCTTGACCCTCTTTGGACCAGGTCCTAAATCAATGAAAGCCTTGGCAGGGAGTGCAGTGCGTGGGGGTCAGCCCCCACCACCAGTGATGGGACTGACCACAGAGGAAGGCGGTGCTGGGGGTTCTGCTCCAAAAGTCACAGTTTTCAGGGTTTTCTGGGTGCAGCAGCAGGGCCACCGCTCCCAGCAGTGCCGCTTCTGTGCTGAGCTGGCCATGTCTGCCCCCAGGCTCCCGGCTTGCACCCATCACCAGTGGGTGCACAACAAACATCTTCACTGCCACCAACAAATCAGATGCGAAGTTGTCTCCAGGGCACAACATACTGTTGCCCATTCTGGACAGGTTGCTGTGACTGTGGCAGAGATGAGGAAGAGAAGGTGAAACTCGGCCTTTTCCAGAGCTGTCCGCTCCTCACCAGCTAATTAAATACATGTCCCCTCTTTGCTTTAGGTGTCCAGTCACCGTTTCTTAAACCCTCATCTTTGGCCATCTCCATAACATACATAGGTGTGATGTCTGACCACTGAAAACAGGTCAAGACAAGTGACCTTCAAGGTGACCTCGGTCCTCCAGAAACATGAGTACTTTCACAGGGAGGGTACCAAGACCTCCTGCTCTGGACTTCGAATATATCAACCCCGTTTCAGACTGTGTGGTCTCAGGGGGTCGGAGGTGATTTAAAGACAGGTGGCAGGGTCTTGCTGCGTTAAAAGGTGATGGCCTTGATGTGGCAACCGAGCATTCCCGCTGCAGCGCCGTGTCGCCTGTCGCTTGGTACCCCTCTGCTTCATCAGGCAGTTCATAATGGGTTTCTCTCACCGACAAAGCTCACTTCATAGGTAACACGTGAGTAAGCCAAACCACTGACTGCTGAAAGGAGCTATTTAACTGGCACCAACATTTGCTAAGTTTCTTCATTTTGCTTTTAGCTTTAGTTTTTGTTATGGTTCACTTGTGCAGACTTCAGAAATATCCATTGTGAGGAGCTTTCATCTACTCTGTTCTTAACCTCTGCAGATGTCCATGTTTCAGGGACTGGAAGAAGCTTTCTAACTCTAGGAGGTCTTTTTCTTTGGGGGGTGTGTGTGTAGGGTAAAAGTGCTGTCTAAGAGATATTCAGAGGGCCTGAAATGTTAGACTTAGTCCCACAGGCATTAGTAGGCAGAGAAAAAAGCAAAGTTCAGAAGCAAATTAAAAATGTGGTATGGCACAAAAAGCTGCAGTTTGTTATTTGGGTGGCACGGCCACATAAATGACCAAGAAAATTTTCTTTAATGTATTTTAGATTAACTCATGGAAGAATTTTATCTTGTTATAAGCTGTTGTCCCAAAGCTTTTTTGTTACTACTGTTGCGTTGCAATTGTACATTCAGCTTCAGCAGCACTTGGCCGTGCCCAGAGCTTCCCAACCGCTCCCCTCCAGCGAGGTCACTGTTCAGCAGGCAAGCACTTGTGGGCAGCAGTTTCATTTCCATGCACGCCTTCCTGAGCTGGGGCCAAAATTAGCAGTCGGCCAGTACCACTGGGGTGGAGCTGGTAGCAATGGGAAGGCGATGTGCTCAAGAGACGGTGTGTGGGTCAGGTGCGGGTCCCCTTTGGTCCTACTGGTACCCAGCAGAGCCTGGTAGTTGTCTGCAGCTGATGTGCAAAGGTGCCACTTGTGAGATCTTGCTGCAAACGTCTGGTATGGCCACGAGAGGTCAGCATTGTTGTTTCTTATTTAATAAAACGGTCACTTCCATCGCTTTGTTGACGAGCAGCTTTGGGAAGTCAAGTTGCATACAGAACGGCCAGCGCCGGCTGGGATATGTAGTGCTGTGGCACTCCCAAACCCCAGTGAGGGACCACCTTGCCAGCCCATGCCTATGGAGGTGGGTGACCTTTAAAATATCTCTGACTAGTATAACACTATTTATTTTCAGGCACAAACTGCACTAAATACAGCTTTTAAGCTCTGCCCACCCCAAGCCTGTTCTTAGCACACCAAGTAGAAGGCCCCAGGGAAGTGCCTGAGGTACGATACCAGAAAAGGATCAGGAGGTTTATGCAACATGAGACTGGCCAAGGCAAATGTGGGGAAATGAATGGCGGAGCTGGGAGGGCTGCTTACTTGTTGCCATTTTACACCATTCTCCCTTTAGCAATAGCACTCACTACTTCAGGTACTCTGCAGAACATGAACAGAAAATAGATGTGATTTAGGATTTGCATGTAAATCAGCTGTTATGAATAGAAAAGCATGAAGAAACTTGCATACTCCTGTTATAAACAGAAATCTCCACACCATATGGCTTGTGTGTTGAGAAAGAGATTCTGTAAGAAGCACATAAAGAAAGAGAGACAATGAGTACTCCTCTACTGGCTTGAATGGGGTCTGACAGCATTAGGCAACTGCGAGGGTTGGTCCTTTGTGTACTAAACCACCTATTCTGTCTTTGGTCTGTGCACAGAAGTCCCACTGCTGTCCTGAGAGAAAGAGCAAGAATGGAAGTTTCAAGTTCCATATATTATCTCTTTCTCTATTCCTATCGAAGCTGAAATTACATGGTCGGAGAAGACTTCTGTAATGCTCTTGTCTGATCTTCAGGACATTAGATGACATAAGACCTCTCCCAATTAATTTCTTTTTGAACTATAGCACAAAAAAACCCCACCAACTTACTTACTGTCTGATTTTGTTCACAGTCTAGCCATTGGCACTTGCTTTACATTTGCCAGGCTGAACAAATCCCTACTAGCAAATGTGTCCTCACCTAAGTACTTCAGGACTGACTGTCCAAGCCTCCTCTCTACTTTCTCTTTACAATAAGCAAGGCTGCTCTTTCCTCTCTTTCACCACAGAGCATTTGAATCATTCTCACGAGTCTCTTTTGTATGTATACGTTGGTTTTCTGAGGCCATTCTTCTACTGTAGGCACCGTAATACAACACAGCGTACCAGTAGCTGTCACCTCAGTGTCGGGTATAACAGGAACATGGGGTCCTTCCTATTAATTCCCCAGTTGTCTCTTTCCACCCTTTTGATCACCGTTAGCCTCATTGGTTGTTAGGTCACTAAGTTTCAGCTATGACCTGCAAGCTCCCGGTGCCTGGAGCTTGCTTTCACTTGCTCGCTTTCACTGCTGGCTAGGACAAAAGTTCCCAGTCCATGAGCAGGTCCTGCATTCCTTTGGCATCTGGTTAATAACATTGACATGCAGGTAGCAGTCACTGGACTCCAGAAATAATGTCAGTTTGCACTGAGTGGTCTCACCTTCTCTCTGCATACCAGCTGAAGACCTTGTATGACAACAGTGTCCCAGGTCAGTCCAAAGGTTTTCACCCCAGTCACCAATGGCTGGACATACATAGTCTTTCAATCAAAGCTTAAATTCCAAAGAAACCAGTAGGGTCAACAGAGGAGACTTGTTATAGAAATATGGCATAAATCAGGGAAGGCCCTGTTCGTGAGGGTCAAGGGAGGGGAAGATATCCACAGGTAGTATGGCAGCAAGGTAGAAATAATCCAGCCTTGAGAAAAGTCAGAAGCCTGGCTCACTGTAAGCACACGGTGGTGATGGAGGTAGGAGTGAGGAACTCTAGCAGTATCATATTTACCAGTAAGGAAAAAAAATATTCTTGAGGGTTTAGCAGAATGTTTTAAAGTAAGGCCTAAAAGAACTGAGACCAAATTCATCTGCTGTCATTCATTTTGATCTTCCAACCCACAGCTAAGAGAGAGTCCCGTGCCTGCACAGTTTATAATCCAAGCAGACAAGCAAGCCAAAGACAGCAAGGAGAGCAGAGGTGCAAAGTGGCTTGTCCAGAGCCCACTCCTGTTCCAGGCTTGGTCACACATCTCCTCTCGAGTCCTGTAAAACAAGCTACATCCCCAGCTGCTGGCAACTACCCATCCATACTGCCGCAAACCCCTGCCACCCAAGTGTGCTGCTTCACCCCCAGTGCAAGCATTCCCCAGCCTTTCCCAGGCAAAAACCAAGCTCAGGCAGTAATCCTTGCTTACCCGGCTCATGCTGACAGACAGAAGCTAATAAACACTTGAAAAGCAGCTCTGGCAGCAGCTCTGGCAGCGGGAAGATAACGAACAGCCAGGGGTGGGGTGAAGCTCCTCTTGTCCGCAGCCAGCTCGGCTGCAGCCTGGTGGGACCAGTCAGCACCTTCTGTGGAAGAGCTTCAGCTCAAGTCTCTGGTGCTTATTCCAGCTGCAGCGCATAAATCCCTGGCACAGACAGGGAATGGGGCTAGCTCCCTTGAAAAAAGTGAACATGAGCCCCAGCAACCCAGTCAGTCAGCGATGAATCTATTAGAGGATAAGATGGGTAAAGGAGGGCAAAAGGCTGCAGAAAGTAGTTACAAATACACAAAACCAGGTAACAGAAGGTGGCGACACAGATCACTCTGCTTCCTGCCGTGGTGATCACCACTGAAGTTATGGCAATGTTACTGGTGATTTTGCTAGACAGAGTCAGGGCTTTTGGTTGCGCTGGTTTGCCGGGAAGGATCTCACCTGAGGACAGTACGAGATCAGCCATTGGCCTCATTCTCCTGTGAAGCCCAACCCCGTGTTCATGTGTTCCCATTTAAATAATAAAAAAGGTCCACACTGTACAGTGTGTGCTGACAGCGGTCTTGTAAGCGGTGAGATGTCACGAGTGTCTAACTAGCAAAGGCATGAGGGATGGGCAGTCTCGAAAGGCAGCAAAGGTGAGATGGGCAGTGTCTTCTGTCTTTGCCACCACTTGAACCAAGAGAATAAGAAAGAAGCTAAAAGGGCTGATGAAGCAGATGGAGGGAGTCCTTATTTTTAGTTTCTTGAGCAAACTTGTGTGTGCATGGTGGCACACCCAACATAAAGGCGGCATTGTCAGTTTTGAGCATCAAAGCGTCACGCCTTCCAAAATCTTGAGAGTGGCTTAAAGATCCTGAGACTTCTTAAAAACAACAAATGTCAATTTCCTTTTATTTTCCTTTGGGTTTTGGAGCCTTTTGGGGAGAATTTGCTTCCTCTTTGTTGCAAAAGTAAAGGTTTACCTTTTGCTCTGAATGAATGCAAAGAGCCTTATGGACTCCCTTGATTCCAGCTTCTGGGTCTTTAAGGGAAACACCAAAAGTCATTAAGATGTGCAATTAAATCACTACCATGGCTAACACAGCAAATATAAATGCAAACCCTGCCCTAGAGAACAAAGACCCATTCATTCTGCTTAAATTGGTCTTGAGACTTGATTGCTGCTTCTTTTTTTTTTCCCCCACCCCCGCCATCCTTATTTCTTCAGAAGGAGGGGGAACTTTCTTGGCTTATGCCACATCCTGGATAGTCAGAAAAGCCCATGCTCAGCTGCCTGAGTCCGTCTTGCCTCCTGTCTGCCAGCCCTCTAGAAAAGTGAGGTTACAGGCAAACATCAGCAATGAGTGAGCAGAAATAAAGAGCATTGATAACTGAGGTAAAGTGGCCATTATGCAACTACGAATGATAGGGGTAGAAAAATAGGAGCTGGAAATGTCGAAAGGCAGCTGAGGTTACATTCCTCATTGGAAGTAAAAGGTGAAGGAAGATCAGTCGGTGGCAAGCACTCTTGCTCCGTACATCGAGAGGGATTTGCCAGCAAAGGATATTAATGATCTGAGAGTGAATTGCAAGTCCACAAGGGAAATCTGAACTGAAAATAGAAAAATACAGAAAGCCAGGCAAGGGGATTTGTATCGGGTTAAAGTGTCAACATTTAGAGATGGATGGATCACTGGAGCTCAGACTAGGAGGAACAAAAAAAATCCCACCCTCTCAACAAAGAAACCAAAGAAAACAGCAAACATAACACCAGTGTCTCCCTTTATCCCAAAGTTAAGGCTCTGCCAGCCTGACATTTTTTGGTTGGTCATATTTGTGCAACAGGATTGGCTCAGAGATGAAAAGTGGTAGTCTACAGAAGGGGGCAGTTTGCCTCTGCCAGCTTTCAAAAACTGGTTTTGTCCCTTTTCCCCTACACCCACCTTTTTTAACTATCAAAAGGCACCTCTGTCTCTGTGGTATTCAGTGAGATTTACCTGACTGAATCTCTGTTACCAGATGAAGGCCATTCAGAAGCTAATCCATCTAAAGGGATTGTTGGCCAGGAAAGCGGCAAGATCCATGGTGCAATATTTGGGGATTTGGTTTTTTGGAGACCACAGTTTGTATTGGACTGCTCTCTTTTATAATCCTATCTTTGTTCTTGTCAAGTATATATTACAAGATGAAATCTGTGAAAAATATCTCCTATATTTTTTGCTCAGCAAAAGACCTCTTTTCAAACACGAGGACCACACATTTGAAATTTTAAGTAAGTTCTGTGCTAGTGCTGCAGTTTACAGGATGGCTTGGGGCTTTGATATTTTTTTTTTTTCCTTCTTAGGAGTCAATTGAGTCCACGCATCTCCAGCACTATTTATGCCCGTTAATCCCTAGAAACTGGCTGAGAGCCTTGGATTTGTCTTCCTCTTTCTGAAATGAGGCATGGTCCACTGGGGCCCTATAGCTTGTTAATGAAAAAAGTGGCAGGGCGTGAGCCGGGTGAGGGGCCGGCAGGGGCGACAGGGGGGTCTCTGCTCCCCACCTCCACTCTGCCCTGGCACAGGGCAGGTCACTGAAGAGCCTCTCCTGAAGAGACAATTAAGTGCCGATCCAAAGAATAACATAAAACTGATTTTTTTCAATCAGACTTGATTTTTCAGTCAAATACAGATTTTAGAAGCAAGATGTGATTTTTGGCTGCTCATTAGGCTTAATTTATTAACAGTTTAATCCAAACTTTCAGGCAATTAGCCAGACTTGTTACTTTGCATGGCCAAACTAGAAATCGGTCTTTGTTTCATTGGAGAAAAAGGTTCCTTATAAGTTCCCCAGGATGTCTTGGTTTCAGATATCTGAGAAGCGCAGATCCACCAAAACCTATTCACTCCCCCCGGTTTCACTCTCTCTTCTTCCACTTCTAAATGTAAGAAATGCTGAAGTGTGTGAAAGACATTTACATGCATTTCCCACACTTTACCAAAGCCCAGCCTTTATTCCAGGGGAACGTGTGAGCTAACTTTTTCCCAAAGCCATCCAGCCTCCGCTAAATAACATAAAAGAAGGAGTCAGGCTACTTCAGGATCTTACAATGTGGAGTTATGATTGTTGATTTTCATATTAGCTGGAAAATGGTCAAAACTTCCTTCATGCTACCTTTCTGGTGAGGCTTTCTCTTAAATCCTTAGCTGTCTCCAAGAAGCATTGCCCCATGATTTTTTCCTGACAGCTTTTCTAAGGCTGTTAATTGCCTTATAGAGCTGGTCAAAAATGTTCTACAGCATCAGGATTTGTAGACTGTTTAAAATAAAGCTAAAAAAGGCAACAAGAGTAGTAAAAGTGTTCTGAAGTCCCCCTATATATTTTTTGCTGTGTTTAAGCAAATAGGTTGATTAGATAAAGCACTTAGACCAGCTAGGACTGAATATGACCACTCCCTGGTTCTTACAAGAAAGGCTTAAGACATTAAGAAGGCAAATCTATGATGCAGGCTCCCAACTTTCATCACTTAGCTCAGTGAATTGTTAATTAAGTCTCCATGGACTGAAAAGTCTGCCCTGAGTCCTTCTATTTTATGGCATAAAGTTAGCAACCGTACATTTCCCAGGACACCCAGCAAGACTGGCTCCTCTCTGGAGCATTTCTTCCATCAGGACATGAGAAAAAACAGAATATTTGCAAGGGGTGGGACTCAAGAAAAGGGGAATATATTTATTAGCTGGCAACCATAGCAGAAGGCCAGAGCAATGAGCAGGGAAAGGAGGTGGGTGTACACTCTGAGGAAATTCCCCTCTGCAATTTTGCGGCGGCTCTCTCTGATACTGATTTTCTTTCTTTTTTCTTTTTTCTTTTTTTGTTTAATCTGACTTGTAAAGAAGAGCTGGATTTTCTCTAATCTAGAAACTGCCAGCCACTAGTTAAAACACACCCTGGGTCAACAGGGAGCAAAACCCAGATGCACACAGGCTTTTAGGCACCTCATTTGAAATGAAGTACCTGCGTACGGCGGCAGACCTGGCTTCCAGGTGGTACAAAGCAGGGCGGCTGGGACAGGCTGCTGCTTCTCACCCCAGGGGCCAGAAATCTCCTGCCAAAAAGAGGAGCCACACAGCTGAACTTCATAGCGAACGAGGAGCCAAAGGGCACAGCCGGAGGAAGGCCAGGTGGGTAAACCCTGGAAAACCCTGCTCCTGCACCTGGAGTGAGAGGTGGAAAGGCAGGAGCATTCCTGAGGCACCTGGTGGGGAAGGGTCGGGGGGGCTGTCACATCCAGCTGGGGCTCGCTCTGGGCTTCTGGCGATGCTGGCTGAGTCACTGCTGGCAAGTGGTGTCCCAAGGAAGTCACTGAGACTGCCTCATGTGAGTAATTGCTCGCTGGCGCAGACCTCCCAGCCCGTCTCTCCTGTGCTCTTGGCAATGATGCTTAGAGTGAAAACAAATAAATAAACCCCAAAAACCTCCCTCAACCCCCCAGCTAGTGTTTTCCAATGTGTTCAAAGCCTTTAACAAAATATTTGGAACCTATTTTCAGAAAAAGTTCCAAAGGTTTCCCAAAGCCCAGATTTGTCTAGACTCTCCCATCCTCGGTGCAGGGAAACAGGGTGAATGGATAGGGTGTGATACGAATTTTTTTGAAAGTTTGTTTGGATTTCAGGAAGTGAACAAGATAAGCCAAATGGCCCTTTCCTGCTTTTGCTCTTTTAATATTTTTTTTTCTCCTCAGAAAGTCCTGACAAGAAATGCTTGAACTAAAGAAAACTCAGATGAGTTTGTTGAGTTCCCCCCAGCTCACCTCTCCGCTAAAAAAACACCCACACCTGTGACTGGGAGATAGCACCAAATCAGTCTTTACAATTTGAACCCCTGGACACATATGAAAGTGTTTCCTTTGTCATTTCTGCAACATAGAAAACCATTTTCTTTCTTTTTCCATCTCATTCAAAACTTGCAGGGAGACAGCAGGAAATAATCTGCTGGAGACTTCAGGATGCACCAGAGGCATGGTGGGCCTGATCCGGAGGGGAAGAAAAGAAATAATCCTCATCACATTAAGAGCTGCAGGTGCTGACATAAGAAGGAGCCCTTTGATGTCACATCAGTCTTGCTGCCGGAAAAGCCTGAGCAAAGACAAGTGGAGAGGCAGGTCTCCAGCCCAGCTGCCCCATGCCCAGTGAAGGGGTCTGTGTAATGGCCAGAAATCACTTCTCTTCCACACAGGTTTGTTCCTAAGCACACGATTGCTTGGCGTAAGGTCTGGTGAAGGAAGCTTCATGATCCCTCCATTTTTACATGGTTTAACGTAGCCATGGATGTTCAGCTTGCCTGACCTGAACACAGCCCTTCGTATCCGAAGTCAGACAGACCTCTGATTTTCAGATGTAAGAAACCTGGATTTCATACTGATGCACCCATACCCACAAACTGGTTTCTGTGACTATTCCCTTCTAGAATAGCACATTTGTAAGAAAGAGAAAAATCAGGTGTCCCAATATGAATTAATTTTCTTTCCCCACTACCCAACTCCAGCACTACCATGTCACTCTCCTTTCTCCCAGCTCTCTGGCCCTGCTCCTGTACAAAATACAAACATTTGCCAACCCTGCTTTGTAAAAAGCAGAGTTTTAATATTTGACCAGAAAAATCTCTGGAACCCTGAATATTATTGTAACTTTGAGGTTGGGGAAATAAATTCTGCTCCTCTGCTGGAACATACTGACCTTCCTCCCCTCTTGTTTATTTGCATGACCTGAACTAATTTCTTATTTGAAATCTACACCACCTAAAAGCATTTCCTAGAACTATTTTTTTAAAGCAGCTTGCTAAACTGACTCTAGAAGTTGCTTAATGGTGGTTGGGTATTTGAGGATCGTTGACTGTAACAGAGACTTTTCCACCAGCAGATGTTACCATAGCATAACGGGAAGGTACAGAAGGACCACAACAGGCAGGATATTAACATGACTAAAGGAATGTGAGGGGTGAATGCACCAGATAGCCTTTGAGAAGATATACAATAAATGCTCAGAACATTTTGAAATCTATAGCAGCCAAGTGAGCAGCATGTCAAATAGGATCTGTAATGACAAGACACTGTTCCAAAGCAGTGTTTCTCTTTGCAACAGCAGAAAATCTGTACCATTCCTGTAAGAGTTTCTGAAATACATATTTTTTTTTTGTACAGTCCACTAAGTCATTTGCAGATAGTTGGTTGTCCTTTCTTTGAAGATACATCCCTGTTGAGAAAAATTTAAGTACTAAAAAAGTCTTAATAAATCACGCATAGTAGTATAAACCTTTGCCCTTCCAGGGGGCTTCATCTCAGCTTTGGAGATCTCTAAAAATGGGTGAAGAACAGTTTGTTTTCCACATTTCTTAAGTCCTTAGCCTTTTTGATGAGGCTGTCAACAGTTAGGTGTTGTCTAGGCTCCAAAAAACCTCAGCTTCTCTGTAGTTGCCTGAGTACCTTTCCATATTTGTCCCTATCAACCTAGCCCTTTTGTTCTAACCTGTCCCTAATTCACAAGGCTTACTGGCTCTGAATCTCTTCATCTGTAAATTAGAGCTAATTCTGTGCCATAAGGGTGCCATAAATTCAAGAAAACGCAATATGAAATCATTCCAAGGCTTCCAGGTAAAACACATGCTAGCCATGGTGTTCCCATTGTGCCGGGCAATGCCGGCGGTGCTGCAGGATGCGTGAGTACGTGCGTGCATGCCTGTGTTTCTGCATGGTGCTGGTACCTCTTCACTAGGAGGTCTCCCATGGCAGAACTGCTGTCAGATTATAAAGCCGTGACCTCCCCAGCAGTCCAGTCCTTTGCAGGTTCTAACTGCATTGCAATAAAGCCCTTTCCAACAGAGTGTTTTTAAAAATCAGTGTGTACGTTTCATCACTCATTCTGCTGCAGCTGCTATTTTTGCCTTTTCCCTCATTTTGTTTCTTTCAGCTATTCATTTGTCTCCCTGTTGGGAAGAGAGATGAGACACTAATGTACAGAAACTGTAAACGGCCTCGCTTTTAGTGTATCTGTAATAAGGACAGAGACATTGTCATTTGGACAGTTGTGGTGGTCTAAAGAAAGGGATCCCCAAAGAAATTTTCACCTAAGAGTCAAATGAAGGAAATATTATTACTCCAACCAGCTTATTATCATGTATTTTGGGCTGCCCAACTGCTAGTAACATAAACTTGGGTCAAAATTTCAAAAAATAAGTGTAGAATCTATGTGCATAGGACACTGCAAAAATATCTTCCTTATACATTTACATATCTCATTATAAGTGCCCAGATTTAACCAGTACCTCTCGTAAATAGACTTATTTAAATATTTGACTGCTCCAACTATACCTACAACATCAGAGAGGCCAAGGGCGCTCTTTTCAGTGTGGGTGGCTATGCAAAACTCAAACCCATCTGGCAGGCAGTTAGACTGCAAGTCTCAGTCTCTCATGCCTAATTTCACCATTTATGGCTGCAATACATTATGTTTGGAGAGGGAGTATCAGCAGCATGCCATGTATTAATCCAAAGGCTGAATTCCTTAATAGTTTGAATAGCCTTCATCTCTGATAAGTGATTGCATTTCTGGTGCATGAATGGTGCTGCAAAGCACATAATGCTGTTAATAGCTGGGAAAGAATACAGCCTGAGAAAGTCCCTTTCCAGACTCACTTCCTCAGGATGTCATTTGGATTTAGAAATATCTGTGGGCTGCAAAGCTTCCACCCACGTTCCTAACTTCAATCTTTCCTGGATGCTTGGGTTCCCTTAGGACCAACATATCATAGTATACCAAAAAATATTATATATAGCTTTGCCCTCTAGATCAGCAGTGCCCTCTGGAAGAACCCTTTGCCTTACTGGCAGCGGCAAGTACACACGTTATCCAAAGTTGCAAGATCAGCAGAAATGAGGAGCTTTTCTCTTTGACAGCAGCTGTAGTTGTCTGGTCTAAAGTACCTCAGATTAGAATGACAGTTTACCACAAAATATCCCCATCCTGCCAAAGGAGCTTGCCCAAAACATGCCCTTTCTCCCCTTACCTTCCAATCTTGGCAGTGTGTGAATGCTTATTTTCCCAGTCTATCACATAAGAAGCTCTTAAGAAATGTTCCTTCCTCAGTAATTTCTGCTAACTCTGCAACAAAAGGTTAAAATGCAATGGGACAAAACTACAGAAAACTATTTATCAAGGGAACAGGGCAAACTATATTTTTACAACACAGAAGCAGTAGAGAGCAGTCTATAACCAAAGGTTGAAGCCAATGCCGCTTTTAGATCTGAGATAATCACCAAAGTATTTAGCAGAACAGAATGCTATGCTTTAGGGCACGCTCTCTGCCTGAAAACTGTTACTTAATGGACTGGGGTGACAGTAAAGGAAAAGGCACATTCCTAAGAATTTGGACAGCACAATTATACTCTGAAGAGTGGGACATGCCTTTGTAATTTGAAAACAGAAATAAATGTGGAATTAAATGTATTAATCTGATTAACAAATAGGAAGCTAATTTGCTCTAGCTTCACCATGGATCTAAAAAAATCAGCCTAAGCTCTTGCTGGCTTCTGAGACAATATTATTAATAAATATTCTGAAAATCAAATTCTGCACTCTGTTTTCTCTCACGTCCTCCAGTTCCAGATATAACTGAAGGAGCAGTTTGGTCTTTTCGCCTGAACTTAGAAATTCTGTTGGTGACGTAAGAACAGGAAGAGACCATAGGTCATTCTTCTGGAGGTGCACGATGTCTCAGAAATATTATCAGGAATAGAAAGTAGTCACAAATTATTAATGAGACATTAGATTAACTCTCCATGTCCAAGCAATTTAATGTGCTCTTACTGCTCATCCACAATATAACTTCCCAGGGCTCTGACTGTATTGCCTTGGCAACACTGTATATTAGGGTGCTATTTCACCTATATATTGGACATAGGCACCCTCTTCAAGAATCATGTGCATGTATGGAGGCAGGGACAAAGACCTGGTTTCTTTGTTCCCTCCCACATCTTGCTGCAAAGGAGCGTGCTTCCATCTGGAGAGCGCAAATGTAGTTGCTGATACAACTATGTCTTGTGACCCAATGGATTGGTCCTGAAGGTCATTCCCACTGTCTGCTTGATCCTTTTTTTCCCCGAGTGTAGTCTCTGGGGCCATGTTGTAGGGAGTCTTGCCTAAAAGGCAGTTCTTTAGAAGGTTGTGTTAAGTAGAAGAAGGGTAAAAAATGAAATCTCTGTTCTTTTTTTGCTGACAGAGTCTTCTTGCTCTGGAGATATCATGGTTAAATTAGAAGAAAATAAAGGACTCTGAGGTTAAAACTCACAGCTGGTGATTAGTCCAGGGAAGCCATGAACCTTTCCTGTTTTTCTGTGAGCCACCTAGCTTACCAGAGGCAGTGAACACAGAAAACACAAAAGTTCTTTAGGAGCAACATTACATGTAAAACCCAAGCCTTTGGATTTCAGTTTCTCCCATGGGGGTTTGGTTGTCATTCTGCATTAATCTGTGAAATGATGTCATACAAAAAAACCCAACAGTTTGGATTTTAAGCATTAAGGAGGTTGAAATCTATCACCCACCATGGTCCAAAAATGAAAATTATATTGTCTTCTTCAGTATCACTTGAACATTGGCTGTCCTCCCAACATACTCGTCAGTAGGAAAATGTCCATCTGCAAAAGGACTATACTTTTAAAACAGTTTGTGTATATACATATAAATACTTTCCATTAACGCACCAAAACCCTTGAACTACAGAGTTTTCCTCATAATCGAGAAGGATTATAGCTGCATTCCTCACCAGGAGGTGCTGGATACTCACACTAAATGCATATAGCTAGATGTATCTACATGGGACACAAGGAGCCTGTGTGAGGACCTGTGCATAGGCATGCCCAGCAGAATCAGGCTGTGGTGGCTCTGGCATCACACATAAAAAAGAGGAAAATTTGAAGAGGATCAGAAATGTGCATGGCTCCAGCTTTCTGCTTCATCATTCCTCTCCTGTAAGAGGACATTGCAGAAATTGTTTTTGCCTCTCTTATCCCAGCACATCCAAAGGATCCTCAAAAAGATTTCCTTGCCTTAGTGTTCAGGACAGCGAGATTTATGTTTCATGCACTTTCAGAAAAGTATGTGATCAGTTTGAGATTTGCAGCTCTGACCATAACCACTTAAGCCAGGCCTTGATTTTGGCTGGTAAGGGTGGCAGTACCTCCTTGCTTGTGGGGTAGCCACTGGCCAGTAAGTGCACTTGTCTGTAAAGTGCTAGGGCATTTGTTACAAGGCTTTTATGGGCATCCTTAACACTGGAAGTTGTGGTGACTCTCCTAGCCATGGCCTTGAGGCACAGATGGGATCACTGAAAAGTACTCTGGGGTGTGTCAGATCTCAGCTTAATTCTTGCTTCTGTTTGAGGGGATCTGAATGCACATCATCTACTTCCAGAGAAGGTGGATGTGAGCCATGACCAGGCTGTATATGGTATTCCAGGCTCAGCCTTTCCCACCACTGAAGCTGTTTCACTTTGTAGGTAATAACTCTTCACCAGACTGGAGAAGGTGAGGTCTAGAGGTCAGGGCATTTATGTGGGAATATGGAGATCTGCAGCATTCATCCCAAGGGGACGCTTTGTGTGTGGCCTGTGACATTATCACTCACTTTCTCTCTGGCACACTGGCTATTTATGCAGATTCAAATTACTGCAAACAGAGGGAGGACCTGAACCAGGGTCTCCCAAATCCCCAGTGAGTGCTTTAACCTTTCAGCCCTTGGGGAAGTCGGTGAGGAGGGACTGCCTTCCCTGGCTGTGCTTCCTGTAGGCACCATCCAGCTGGAGTGTCCAAGACCAACTTTGCAAGTGAAATGGGCAAGGGACAAACTTTTGGTGGATCATGGCAAACTCCAGGTGTGGAGGACTTGCTTTGCAACTCCGAATGGTAAACGAGAGAGGTAAGCAATGCTGAGACTATCTAAAAGCCTGAGCTTTAGGCGGCTAGAAGGTGACAGTGTTGTAAACACACGTGATGAGGGACTTCACACACCTCTAGAATTTAGGGGTAGCTGAGCAAGGGCTTTAGGCACTCTTGGGTTATTTAAGCCTCTGGAGCCTTTTGAAATTGAAACCAGTGTGTTTTCCTCAGGCAGAGCCTTCAGAGATTGAGTCTCAGGACTTCACCAGGGGCCTTATCATGCAAAGCTAAATCCTCAGTACCAGCTACAATTCCAGTAGCATCCAAAATGAACCCATCCTTGTCTCCAGTCCCACACATGGTCCCTTGATGCTTGGTGCACATGGGGAGAAAGGGAGTTACCAGCTACAATGCCCACCTTTACTGGAGTGAGGGAATTTTCTGGCCATCTCTACTGCAAGTGGAAGGAGAGGCTCCAGGCGATCCCTTACCATAATGAACCTAAATCCCTGGATTAGCTTCCCCTGGCCCTGGCTTCAGGAGAGTCATTACATAAGTATGATATCTATATAATACATAGGTCAGACAAAGAGCTCATAAGACGGCATAGCAGGGAGCAGGGCTAGAAATGGCAAAGTATATTTTTCCCTCTTGCTGGAAAAAGAGAGGCACATTGGCTGAGGTCTGTCAGAAACAAATGTAGGTATTGAGACTCATGCTCTCCTGCAGAGTTCAGTGCTGGCTAAGTCATCTCTACTGGAGTCTGGCAAGGAGCGGTGCAAGTGAAGAGACTGAAAGGGAGTGATTATTTAGTGCCAGTAGGTTTGTGAGTCTCCGCAGCAGAGGGTTCACATGTGATATGCCAGCAAATCATGGCATAACGCTGACTCTGCCACTTTGCATTCAGTGAATCTCAGTTGTAGGAGTTATGCAAGCACGACTATAATCAGACCTCTGCTGTTACTATCTATGGAAGACTGAATTTGACAGGGAAGCCCTGGGTGTCCCAGGCATGGACATGTAGTTCCTTCTGAGCCAAAGGTCTTCATGGGTTTTACTCAGAAGTGAACTGTGCAACCTACAGCAAGATAGGTGAGCAGTTACTCACTAAATTCATCCCACTGTGACTAAGCATCTGTGTAAGTGCTCACCAGTGTGTACAAAGGTTATGAAAACTGCCGTATAGCATTTACTCTGTTCTTACGTATGGAAATTCTCATTGAAGGCAATAGGAGATTTTTGCCAAAGTAAAGACTGAAATAATACCCAAACATTTGGTCATTACAGCCTGTTTCTTATTTACACTAATGTTCTTTTGCACAGTTGTGATATCTCAAAAGACCCTGGGACCCAACTTAATCAGCATATGGTCTGTCCAAACTGGCAGCATAAGGTAAAATAGTCATAGCATAAATGGGGATCTGTCCCTTTACAGTTTCCATTGATAGATTTAGTTAAGAAGACTGGAAAAAGCATGCTCCTTCAGGAAAACCCAAATCATCTTAAGGGCACCGAAGCTTTCCCAAAACATCCAGATATTAGTCAGCTCAGAAACTTAAAATTAAGGTTTTGCTTGAAAGAGAGACCAAAATTCAAAGCAGAAGTGCATAAGTCATTATGCATAAGGGCTAAATCCTGTGGGGACATAAGTGTGTCCTCCCTGGAAAACTGTGGTGGTGCAAAAGCAGACAAATCCCACTCGGCCACCAGCTGCCACAGTGTTTTCATTAAGGGCTCCCTGGGGAGACCGGGAGAGGACATAGCGCAAGATTTAGCCAGAGTTACTGAATCCCTGACCTCACTGCTGTCAGGGGACGAGACCAGCAACTGGAAACTCCTGCAGAACCAGCCCACCCATTTGGCTTCCTCTGCTCCTATGTCTCCTCCGAAGCAATCCCCCAGGTAGCAGGCACCTGCTCTGGCAGGGGCTGAGGAGGGGGGTTGTGGTCTCTCATAGCACAGCATGGCCGGAGGAGCAAAGCCCGGGTGGGTACAACCTCCTGGCTAGCTGGGAACAGCAAAGGAGAAGCCCAGGCACCGAAGGAAGGAGGTGGCAGGGACACAACGCAGCAAGCTCAGCGAGGGCTGAAGAGCGGGCAGGCTACGCAAGGCAAAGGCTGAAGCTCTGGGGCGAGGCGGCAGTGACGTGGATAAGCAGCGGCGGAGGAAAAGGGCTGGCTCTGCAGAGCCTACCTCCAGCCTGTGCTCCGGGGCCCATCTGGATATTGTTAGGGCCCCTGCCCACCCACCCACCATGCCTGGAACGTGCAAGTACCTTATCTTGCATTTCTGGTAATGCAGAACACCAACTTCTTTTTATGCTTCTTGGCACAGTTTATGACCTTTTTACAACTCCTTCCCTGTCAGGATATAGGCCATAAAGATATTTTAAATGGCTTCTCTTGGTGGTGATCTATTAGTTGGAATAATGGCTCCATATGCAAAATATGAACCCATAACCACTATAAGCTAGCCCTATACCTTCACATCATTCAAATTCTGCTTTGAGAGCCACTTGTGCTTTGAAGCTACAAGAAAATAGCCAGCAAATAATTAAGTAGAAGGACTGTTGAGCATAATTTATATAACCTTTCCCATTTTCAAACTGCAATTACCTATGTAAGGGCTGGGTGAATAGTGAGTTTTCGGTTCAGTTGCTGAGCAGAAGTATCAGAGGAAAAAAACATTAGGTTTAAACCAATGCAGAATTTTTCAGATTTTCTTGAAATGCAAAAGACAGGGATTATTTATTTTCCGTTTCAAATTACTTAATCCTTTAAAAATGCTTTAGAAGCTGTAGATTGCCTGTGAAGTGAAAAATGTCATTTCAGAGTGAAAAGTCACGGTGTCACTTCAGCCTGAAAACAGAGAGGTTTGGCTTTCCCAAACTTGTTGCTTTACAAGCCTATCAGGACAAACTCCTTCAATAATTTAAAATCTTCCCATAAGCATGTTATTTTTTTGTTCCAAATTTGCAAAAAGCTTTGTCCCAGAAATGCATTTTTTACTAATTTACTGTTCAATAGAAGAAAGAAGAGACCAAAAATAGAGCACTGTGTTTGCTGCTGACCATTCCTCTGACCCCTCTGCCTCATTATCTTTCTGCTCTGCACTGTCCACCCATTTGCATCCTTTGCATCACAGGCCCTTGGTGTTGTGCTGGTTACATTAGCCCACAGCACAGCCAGCACTCTGTGGGTATTCCCACCATCAGTGCCTGAGTTTTCTCCCCAGGTACAGGCATACAGCATCGTGATTCAAGAGATTGCACCCACATTCTGGAGAGGAAAAGTTTGTCCCATGGAACATAGGGAGTGCAGGGATAAATTAAACAGTGCCAAAATTTTGTCCGTTCACCTAGATAACTTAACCAAGGTGCAGTGAACATAAACTTGGTTCTTTCCTGAAGTCCTACACATCTCTGAACTGCCAGAGGAAGAAAAGTGGCCAAACTTGGAGCCCTTCTCACAGCCCAGCATACCAGTAGTATCCCTGATCTCTGGTTCATCACAATTCTTCACTGCTGCACACATGCTTGATGTGTTGTGCACTACACCGGCCAGCCAGAAAAAGAAAATATGAATCCAACAACATGAAAGACAAAAGCTGTCAAAAGCCTGTGGAACAGCCAGGGCAGAAAATGCTTGTTTCCTCAACCTTTTGTGGGCCTTCTCTGGCAATCTGTGTCACATTTTGGGGTGGAGGGATTTCTGCCCCTTACTGCTTGTGCTAGTCATTCAACTGCTACACAAAACATACTGCTACTTGTTCAGGAACAGATGATTGCAAACTGGTATCTATATCTACATGCACAAGTGTGTGTATATATATATATATATGTATTTTTACATATATATATATACATATATGCGTTTAAAAATCCCTACAGCAGTATTGCTCTGGGTTATCTGCCTCAAAGTTCAATAAGAAATTCCAGTTATTAAGTGTCAGACAGTGATGTTATAGGAGAAACGCTTGTCAAAAGCCCTTCAGCGGCACTACTGAGAAAATGAGCGACTACATCATGGGGTGACAGACTCTGACTGCAGTTGTCAGTGTGAGAAGCTGTTTCAGGTGTATCAGACTGCAGGCTGGGTTCACAACAGATATAAACTCATGCCCAGTACATGCGTTTTAAATGCATTTGCACCAGCTTTCACCCAGTTGCCCCTGAAGTGTACGTGTCTATAAGCACAGCTCCAAAGCTGTCATTACAGTTATTTCTTCACATGTAGAGAAACACAGGGATGAAAAGATGTCTCATTAACGATGCCTGTCTGTAAGGTGTTCATCTGCCTGAGGGAGCAGGCGGGTGTGCGTGTGGGAGTACCAGCAACACACCACACACACAGAACACCCCACAACACACAGCAGCTACGGAGTACCGATGTCCTGGTGCGCACCGAGGCAACGCGGTCACACGGCAGACTTGAGCGGGATGGAGTGATGAATGGCAAGACCACATGCGGCACAGGTGTTATAGCTGAAAACTTGGACAGTAACTATGAATGCCTCCTGTAAGCTGGTGAAATGCCTCTTATCGCTTCATTTTCAAACCCATGAAGGCAATTCCCATTGCAAGAGTCCAGCCAACGTCAATGGTAGTCACACACCTTGAACGCCCCTGCACGGCACCTCAGAAGTTTAGTTGGCACTTTTTTGGACTTTCTCCACCTTTCTCCACCTGCTTACCCAGGAGATAAGGAGGAGCTGACCAGAAGGGCAGGAGTTTAAAAACAAAGACAGTGTATTATAGCACATCAAGAGTCCATCACCTGCTCCACCTTCCAATACAGCGTGTGGGACCCCATGGGGGTCTCGTGTCATTACAGCCGGTTTCTCCCGTGAGCACCCCCCTCCCCTCTGAGAAGTGGTTGTGAGGTTAAAATTTAGAAAGCAGCTCTCTGCAGCTAAAAAACGTGCGGTTTTACCCTAACCGTAAAATATCTCAAATCGTTGGGATTAGCCCTTTTCTGCTTTCCCGTGTGCCTTCAATTAGCCGCATGAAAGCGAACCCGCGGCTTTAGGACCAAAAATAGCTGGAGCAAAGTGACGCAGGCTTCGCCCAAGATGAAAGAGCGGCTTCCAGAAGCCTAATTAAAAGCAACTGAGAAACCAGTACTTGATACAGCCTCTACTCACCTGAAAAAATAAACGGAGAGCTGCAGCCAGGCTTCAGCGCGGCGTTGTGGGAAAGCGGCTGGAGGGTTTCACCCGGGTCACGGGAAGGCCCAGCTCCACCGGAGCACAAAATCTTTCTGTTTCTGCCTGCCCCAAGTCAGGGGGAGGTCAGCCAGCCAGCCGAGGCCACCGCCGCACCGGTGGTCCTTCGCCCTACCTGGGGTGAAAGGACGGTGACGTCCACCACCGCGGCAGACCCCCTCGCCCTCCTCTGCGTCCTAGCCGTGGGCTAAGGGAGAAAAGGAGCTTCAGGCGGGTTTTTCCAATTTTCCTGAGGGCTTGTGTTCATAAGCAACGCTATCCCCTCTGTAAAACGGTGTATGGATATGGCTGTCATTTAGAAAACAGCCATGCAAGCTGACAAATTACTGAAAAGCACCATTTCTCTTTTAAACTTCACTGCCGTTGGGGTCTTCCTTGCGAAGCCCTGCTCTGTCCCTGTGAGGTGCTACTGGTTTCCTCAATTTTGTTCTTCTATTCAACATATTCTTTTCCATCAAATATCCCTCTTTTAGCTACCTGCACTAAAAATCGTAGGGGCGGGGGTTGTGTGAAAAATCCTGCAAGAAGGTTTAACCACAGCTTGAAAGTACTTGCTGTGGCCATGGTCCACATCCTTGGTGTTTGGTCTGTTTCCTGATTTTGGTGAAGAACCTTGACTGGGAAAAAAAGCCCCTCCACAGAATGTGAGAGACCTTCGTAATACTAATTTGACCCTCTCAAACTGAAACGGCTCCGTTTTTCTTCTGAAAATAAAAATATTTCAAGATAAAATTTACTGAAATTAAATTTTAATTGGCACGGCAATCCAGGAAGTGAAAAGCCTTGAATAAAATATTGTGTTTGCAAAGACATTTTTATCTCAATATGGGTGGAAAAATATTATTTGCATCAGAAGGTGAAAATTATGAAAGAAATATTGTGGTTTTACCAATGAACTGAAAAATCAGATTGCTTTATGGTTACATGTTAATTAGGATTTCTACATCTGCAGTAACATAAGTATGAATCATCAGCTTATACCTTGATGTAAAGAAGTGAGCAGCTGCTTGTAGTATGCAGTTATCATCCTGTGACACAGGCACAGGAATAGGACAACACAGTTTGAACAGATTTTAAATTCCAGGACATAAGACTGGAAGCAGCAGAAGAGAAGGGAGCAAGACAAAATAACTTGCTGTCACATTTATTTGCCATGGACTTTTCTCATTCTTAGACGAAACATTTGGTTTCAGTCAGAAATATTCATGTTTCTTGCTAATTTTCATCTTAGGGGAAAAGAGCAGACAGTTGATCCTTACAGCGCGCTGCTGTGTGTTTCACAGGTAGCCTGAATTAGGAGCTGAGAAGCTGTCAAGAAACCCTACTAGAAGCAGCAGTATGCAGCAAAGAAAAACACAGTGCTCCTAACTTCAACCTGATTTAGAATCTGATAAAGTGGACAGAAGTGGCTCAGAAGTTATAGCTCAAAGCCCTGAGCAGAGACCCACAGTACAGTGAAAGGGATCGTCACGTGCGGCACAGAGGTTTCTTAAATTATATAACAAGGTGAGACCTAAAACTTTTTTCTCTTGTAACAGGATAGATCAAATAGCTTGGGCAAAATTAAAACCTAAACAGGCAATTGGCATTTTTTTTTGCGGTGGGGATTTTCTGTAGTGTTCCCTGTAACTGCTCCTTAAACTCTAAGTTAATGAGAAGGGACCTTTTCGATCTGTATATTCTCCCTCATGCCCAGTGGGAACAGATGTATGTGTGATCTGTGACTGTGGTGCATATTCTGCTGTTCTGATGGAGCTGCCAATTCAAAATTGAGAGAAACAGGAAATGTTTTAAAAAAACACAAACCCTACTAAAAACCAACAAAACCCCAGCAAAAACTAGAAAAGAAATGTTGACGGTTTTGAGAAACACTTGCGGGGGGGGGGGGGGAGGGTGTAACCAGCAAACACTGAAAACTCAGTAATAAAATCATAGGTACATGTATGACTAGGGTGACTTAAGGTACAGAAGAATACAGGTAATTAATTCACACCAAAGAAAACACAGTCATATGGAGGCAAAGCTTGACAGAAAGCACTTCTGTATTTTACAAGGCTCTGTGAGGAACTCTTTTCCTTAGAAATCGTTGGCGTAACATATTCTCCTTTCTTGAGTTAGCTGAAGTGTGAAACATTATCCTGAAAGCTGTTTATTTATGAGCCCTCCACAAGGCACATGGAATTCTCAAGGACAAAATCTCTCCATTCCTTGTAAAAATATTTGAAAAGCATTTCAGAGGCCTCACTGCACCTCTGAATCCACCACCACTGACTCAACGGCCGTACTTACAGGGCAGAATCATCGCGGGGGCTCCTTTGAAAAGTCACACCGGAGCTGAATTTTTTTGCCTGCTTTCTTCTGCGCAGCACTCAACATGAAACAGGCTCAGCTTACGCAGTGAAGTCTGAAATTAGCAGAGAGCATTAGACTTTTAATTTTAAAGTCTAACTTTCATGTTTATGGGTATCATTTCTAGAAGCATGCCTAGAAATAAAGTACTAAGTAGGATCAGGCAAGACTGACAAACAGAATTATGAAGGAATAGACTTACAGATTTTTCTTGAGGCAATGACTTTTTTTCTTAGTTAAAAAAAAATCACTTAACTACTGAAAGGTTTCATTGTGAATTATCCAACTTCTGAGGAAAAGTTCACTAGAAAATATTAATAATTTCAGTTAGTACTCAAATGTGAAATAAGGTTTGTGTTTAAATGTAATCTAAATGCCTTTAGTTCTAAAATATTAGGACATTTAAATGATCAAATTTATTACAACCCCTAGTGAGAATTTTTAAAATGCTTTTTACTCTTTCCACCAAGAAAAAGCCTGCCTTGCCATTTCTCTATTGTTCTTTGCATCGATGTGTGAGGTACGAGTGAGGGGTTGTGTGTGGGAGAGGTGAGGTGTGAAAAGGAGCTTTTATGTATGATGGGGAGAAAGAAATAAATGGATATGTGATGAGACACATGTTTAAAAGGTAACGTTTCTTAGGAAGACAAAATGGCTAATAATATTGTCAGACAGGCATTGGTAATAGTCTTAACATTTTAAAAATATGTGTAAAGATTCAGGTAAGGAAGAAGTGTATCATCCACATTTTTTGAATTGCATTAAAAAAAATTATCATTGAGCAACTAACTTAAATCTTCTAGTTTACAAATTTGGAGATCAATGTATGTGCTTTATAATATAGCTGCCACTTGAATGTTTTCCAGTCCTTTGATAGCAATACTAGTAGAACAACATCACTTCATTTCAATTCTCAGGTGCTAGTTTTCTTAATGTAATTGCCATTCTTTAACAGATTTTAAAAGATTTTTTGGCATGTTAATCCTTCATCAGCTGTTTTGAAAGCTGTATTGTAATTTGCTTATGAAGTGCCACTGTATGTTCTGAAAAATAAAAATGAATATGGGAACAAAAGGCCCTATTCAATGTTCCTAACATCCTTGTGAGACAAAGTTCACGTTGACCTCAGCTGCAGTCAACAGATTTGTCTGTGCGAAGCGTAAGAAAGGGGATCTGAATAGGATCCAGAAAAGTAACTTCTAACAGCATAAATCCCCTTAAAACTCCAGTCCTTCCGTGAAGAAGCAGGGGACGGACAGCTCTGCTGCTCTCTTACCTTGCTCCTCCAGACCTATGCCCTGCCCTGCCCAGACCCTGATGTCCAGAGACATTAAAAACCATCCATCACAGCAGAGATTAGCACAAGATTTGGGTGCTTAGCAGCATCTCCAGACTGGAAACTTCCAGGACATTGTGCAAATCCCAGTGAAATAATTAATGTCAAATGACTACCAACCAGGCCTGTCTGGAGGAGCAGAATTTATGCAAGGATGACCCATGGGATTTCTCTGCACTGGTGGGGACGGTGGGGTCAGGACCTCTCTGTTGGCTGCTGCGGTGGAAAGGGATGGAGGAGTGGCTTGGTGTGGGGGAACAGGAGACAGGACCTAACGAGGGGAGAGGTAAAACTAAATAGCCCAGGTCAGCTCACCGATGCTATTTTTCTGCGTTTGGGGGCCTTTGGGAACAAGGAGATCTGCCTTTCCACCTGGCCCTTCACAGGCCCATCAACTTCACAGGTGAAGCCAGGAAAGAGGGGAACGTGCTACCTGTGCCTTGGTCTACTCAATTTAATGCTAAAAAAAAGGCACAGGGTGCTGTGTTTCCAAAACCAATAAAAGATACCTTCAGCATTTGTTTTATTCCTCACAACTTGATCTGGGTAGAAGAAGCCTGGTGGTGGCCGGAAGATCTTGCTCTTGATTACATGTTGGGGTGTCAAGATGAACCTGTATTTTTCTTAGCCTAGTCTTAATTCTCTGAATTAGGATCCAAACATGAAAAGATTAGGTGTTTTCAACTCACCTCTTACTTCCTTCCTCCCTCATGTCTTCTCCACTAAGGAAAAACTGGAGAGAAATTTACCCCTCCCAGGAGGCACCTTATTCATTACACACCTCAGCGCAGGGGGAAAAACTGAACTTAAAATTTAATTTTAATGTCACTAAATTAAGCCACTAAATTACCTTCTTAAAATGAGCCTAGTAATCCAAGAGGGAAAATCTCTCTCCCTAGGCTTAATTGAGAAAACAATTAGATCTAGATAAAGCCAGCTCTTGCCAGATGACACAGTCCAGAGCACACTGAAAGAAACCAAATCCTCAAAAGCAGAGATGAGAAAAGATCATTATAAGAGGTGTCTTTTTCCAGGTTTCCCTGGCACTTCCATGTGGAGCTTCATGAACGATGGAGCAAACTGACGGTGCCCGTATTGCAGGCTGGGAGCTCCTGAGCAACCCCCTGACCTGCTCCAGGCAGAGCCCTGGGACAGAGGTGTGTGTCCTTGCCCTGCCACGGTGCTCACAGATAAAGCAGCTTCACCAAGCGAGGAGCTGGGCAGAGCAGGGACGTGTTCCTGTGGGGTAGGGACTCCTAAAAATCCATTTGAGCTCCCTGCATTTCTGCTGGGGTCAGGATCGGGCTTTGGTCCCTGGATGTGGATGTCTTGTGGGGCTACCCGAGAGCATCAAGCGAGTACCAGAGTGGAAAACTAGTTGTGAGGTTTTTTTTTTTTTTCCTTTTGCTAAAAGCCTTCAATTATTCACGCTTCCTGTAGGTTTGCCTGGTGTTCCTCGGCGGAGGAGCTCCCCAGGCCAGTCTGGGAGCGGGAAGTGTTGTTCCAGCTGGGACTGGCGGCAACAAACCAGCGATTGTTTGGGGGCCCTGGGGGCCCCGGGGAGCCTCCGTGTCCCCCGGGCTGGGGGTCGGTGGAGCAGGGCAGGGAGCTCCTGCAGCCCCGTCCAGCGCCAGTGCCTTCGGTCACACCGTGGAACCGGCCTGCCTGCGCTCACTTCTCGCCATCCCTTCTCTTTTTTTCATCTGACAAGCCTTTTTTTGACTTTGCTTTTGAAAACTGTTGGACTTTTGGTTTTAATACAATGAAATAAAATAGCCGCCTCCTTATCTGCTCACTTTGAACAGCTCTGGAGACATCAGTGGTGAGTGCAGCGTAGTGGGAATTTATTTCTCCTCTCTCTCTCCCAGTGACAAAACAGAAGCACCACTCGCACCTTTTCATATGGCTTTTGTCCGATAAGCTGGCAGCACGAAATATTTTGGTCATTGTCCTTACTTTCCATACATTTCAAACATCATTTTGTATTTCAGCCTGATGCTGTTTTCCAAGAAACTGTGACTCCCCCCCAACCCCCTAAAAAAGAACTATAACCAAGCAAATGCGTGGCAATCATCAGTTTGTTAATGGCTATGTGTATGCATGCATGTGTTGCTGAGAAAGGCAGAATTTGGAGGAGACAAGGAGAAAATTAAATACCATACATGCCTACAGCAACAAGAGATTTCCATCTTAATGCACAGTCAAGATCTTTGGAGAATATGTCACTTAAATTTCAATGAAATAGCAGAAGTTTTTTTACTTGCAAAGCAGATCGCAAGTAGTACATGCAAGACTTCTTATGTTTATCCTTTATGTTCACCGGTTAGGAAATTCTTCTTTCTTCTCGAGCTGAAGGAAGTGGTCTGCAGGGAATAAAAGGCATCTCTTTCAAGCTATGCAAAGTCTAGTGCATTTTGCAAAGAAAGGTAGTTCTTCCAGAAACCACTTCATACTTTCTCATTGCTGCCTGCTGGAATGACTATCACATAGGCCAACTGGCAACTATTCGTGTGCATTCTTAATTCAGTGGGGAGTGAAACAAGGAAAACATTTTTATAAGACTGCTTAAAAATTATATGCAAGGGAAACAATTAAAAAAATGTGCAGCCATTTTCTTGATGGTGCAGAAATGCCATATCCAATGTCCAATTCAAATGGGCCAATTTTCTCCAACCAGATTTATGTAGCAAAACCTGCCAGGCAGACAGAAAGCTAAATAGTGAAGTGTTTCATTTTAATATAACTTTAATTTAACAATAATGCCAGAAATACCCAGACAGGTTTATAGTGCACAAGTTATACTCTTCCACTATTTCTCTTCCGGCTGCCCCCAAATGATAGTCAGGTTCTTGTACACCTCTTGAAAAAAACTGCTTACTGGGTATCTGGTTGGAACTGGTTTGGATTTAAAATCTTCCAAAATTTCTTAGGACCGAAGTTTTCGACCTTAACCCCTCCAATGCCATGCCTTTGGGTGTACTCAGGCCACAACAGCCACTAACTTTAAGGGGCTCTTTATTGCTTCATATTATGTGCCTCACACACTATTGTCACTATCGGTCTGTCTATGCTTAATTTTTGTAGCATTTGGACAATGCAGAAATGACAATAGAAAGAGGTCAGTGCCATAAAAAAGCATCAGCCAATGTCTTTTTGTTTGAATACAGGAATGATAAGAAACTCCCGCATCTACAACCTGTTCCAGCCTGTACTACAGTGCACTCTGTGAACTCAGTGTACCGGCTTGTGGGAACGGCAGCTTTCCCAACATGCTTAACTTCTGTGGGGGAAAGTTTTCAAGACCTAATGAAAAAAGTCATTGTTTAATTGTAATAAGACTGCCAAGTCAGGTTGCCTTATAATGTACATAGGATGTCAGGCTAAAACGGCAATGGTGTTCCCTTCTGGCTTTAAAATCTGTGATGTATAAATGTGCCCGTGCCCTGATTCACAAGGTGAAGATGGGATTTGTTGGACTGGGAGATGCTGCAGCCCCCACTCGCCCTTCACTGTGCAGATGACTAAACTGCTTGTGAAGGAGCTGCTGAACAGCTGTGCTTTACTACATGGTATTTTAAGGTAAACCCTCACCGATCTCACTTTGCCTTTCAATGCCTCTCTAGAATTTGCAGCGAGTCAGGGGTTTGCTCACGTGAAGATGAACCGTTCCCACACAAAGGCTGGGGAATACAAATAGGGACTACTTTCTTCTCAGCTGCAACGGCCATGCCAGCCCTTCATGAATCAGAGCCCCAAGGCTAACTAGTGAAACTTTCAGGTGTAGCATTCAGGGTAAATACACAGGTGTTTGTCGACTGTTTATCTGAATGATACACTCCTGAGTGTGGGAAAAAATCTTTTGCTTGATACCCAGTAGTAGGTAACTCCAGGTAAGCTGGGAGTACTCAAAGAGAAAGCCTATGGTTTTGGTTGGTGCTTTCATGTAAAACTTCAGTACAGGTAGAAGAGAGGGGATGCAAAGGAAAGGGTAAGGAAAAAAAACCCCATACATATGTATTTTTTAAGTCAAAGCAACAAGAAGAATGGAGTGAAACATGGGTAAGGGTTAGGAACTGAATAAAAACTGTGCATCCGTTGCACATCTTTTCCATGCCTTTCACAAAGAACATAGGTGAGGTTGGGGTGCTCTAGTTCCACCCCCACCTGCGCGTCTCCGGTGGTTGTAGGTGAGGCTGCTTCCCTTCCTACAAAATGGAGATAAATAGCTCAGTATCTCACCCGAACATAGTCTGTTTTAGTTTATTCATATGGAAAAAGCAGTTAAGTTCTTGGATAGTCCACACAATTGTTTCACAGAGCTCTGCAGCAAAATAGCTGGTTCTGAGCATGTTCCCACATAACCAGGAGACCAAGGTCACTGGCTGTGCGGCTTATCCAAGTCAATGGTGAAAATCAAACACTGATGAAGATCAACTGTTTTTGGGGAAAGAGGGTTCTACACTGTAATAAATGTCTCTAGAAGTGATAGGATGATATTTTCTACTGCAATCAGTAAACAAAATATATACTGAATCACAGTCTGTGTATGGATTATTTGTGGGCTGAGAAAAGGAAATAAAAAATTAAATAAACTGAAAGAGAGATCCTGAAATTCCTAAGACCACAAGATTGCATGAAGAATACCCATCCTTAAAGAAAGAAAATACATTTTGAAATCCATTTTTTCTATCTTTCTTCTCTTTCATAACTTAAAATTTGTTGACTTTGCAATAGACTACTTCTGTTGTAACACTGTTCTCCAATTTAGAAATATTAAATTATCTATTGCCCTTTTGCTACAGAAAGAGATGTAAGGTAAACAGAGGTTAATGATATCCTGACTTTCTGGATATCTAGTGTTGTACAAATGGGTCTTTTCTTCCCAAAACTCACTTCTGATTTATTTGACACCTTTAAAATATTATAAATCACTTGAACATTAATCCTATTTTAAAAAGTATACTTGTGGTTAACTTTAAAGATCTATTTTAAAAATGGAGAAAAGTAAAACCTCTGGATTTCTGGGAGGAAAAAAAAAATTAATGTAAGTTTTCTAAGGACTTCCTAGAATTAAAGCTCTTTTAAAAAAAAATCAGTATAATACTACTGACTGCATGTATCCTCCCACAGAATAAGTACATATGTTTGTCTACCTTTCTGCTCTTATCCTGTATCCTGCCATTTCCAGCATCTTTCTGATATATTGAATTAAAACAGGTGTTTTCTTTACCTATTTTTTATTTTATTAAACAAAAAAATTAGGCATAATATAAAATATATATTTATAGTTTTGAATTTACAGAATATCATGTAAGAATTGTGTGATATAGAGAGAGAAAAAGAAAAACAGCACAAGATTTTGTATAGAGGAAACCTAGAAACCAGGACCTTTAAAAAAAGACTTTACTTATTCCAACCTGTTTTGTTCAACTCCTTCATTTTTAAAGTATGTTTCTTCTGAAGTTTTGACATTCTTGCTGCTTCTATGTGCTTTCTGCGGCTGTGATCTGTTTCAACCTGTTTAAATCAGATTTTGTTTTCTTGGTACTTTAAATATTTTGCTTTTATTGTTAGACTGTGGCTGTTGGAAAATATTTGGTGGAAAGAAAGATGAGAAAGGTAAAGAGGAAAAGCATACATCATTGTAAAATAGCTTACTGAATAAACAACCAAGTACTGAGATTTTGGTTTTTAAATTATTTCTGCCTTCTTATATTTTAGCTGAGAGAATAGAAAGGAGTTAGGAAAAATTGATGTGAGCTTTAGGGTGGGTTTTGAGAGAGGGCAGGTGACAAATCGCTGTTGGTGGAGTTGTGTTAGCTGCAGCACAAAGACCAAATGAGGCACCACATGTTACTTTGCTACCGTGATCCCCAGCTTCTGCAGGGATAGGGACATCGACTGGCTTCCAGGGCTTTGCCCTTTCCTTGTCTCCTCAGCCTGCCTGTGGTGAGGGGTGCTCCAATGAGCCTGCTGCTGCTCTTCAGCCGGTGACATTTTGTCCCCGTGACTTAGAAGGCAAAAGTCCCTGAACTCGATGGCTTTCCCTTTGGTCCGTCTCTTCCCTAAAGATCATAGAGAGGGACCAAGAAACACTGCCGACGTTAATCTGATGGTGACCTTGCGGTGAGCTGGCTTTTCTGCCCCTGCGTGAACTTTGTCAGCTTAGAACGGGCCATGCTATGTGCACAGCCACTTAAACAAGGCTGGTGTGGGTGGAAGGAAGCATCTCACCGGTAGAAATTAAGCGTGTTTTCTTTTTTGATTGTTCCCATTCTTTTCTGGGATTCACAGCCTAGAGAAACACCGCAAGAATGAGGAGAATTTCGATAGGTCGGGTGCAAAGGCAAGGCAGGATGTCAGAAGTGGACAAAAGATAAGAAGTTGCATTCGCTTAGGGTTTGGGAAAGTCAGACTAGCAGTTTGAGGAACAACTTGGCGGAGGTATTCAGGGCAGCAATTGTGGAAATGAGCGATCAGTTTTGTACCACCCAAAGGCTGCTGTTATGACTCTTGCCATTATGGTGATCAGTCCTTACTCCCCTCTGTAGGAAACGCGAGTGCTGAGATACTGGAAGAGCAGACTGGTGTGAGCAGGGGTGCCAGAACCACGTCCTAAGTGGGTAGGCTGTGGGCATGCTGTGGGCATGCATTCATCCAGGTCTTCCCTCTGTGTCCCAGATGTGGGTCATTCCCTGCCAAGTAAACAAAGGTGAGTGGAGGAGAACCATGACCTATATAATGCCATGGATGCAGTCAGCCTGACAGGCTCAGAGTGACAGCCCCAACAACATAAATCGATATATGGCTAAGAGCAGTTTTGGAGATTTTTTAAAGGAAAGCTACCGCCTGAAGAGATAGGGCAGATGTTGTCTGAAAGCTCTGTCTGTGCGTTTGTCTGACAGAGCGGGTCAGTGACCTTCCTGGTGGTATTAGAACAGTCACAGAAATGAATTTCCACACTGCTCGCCAGATGCCTGGAGAGATGTCTCGTGGTATTACATTTATGAGACTGGCGATCCCACAAAGTTGGCAGTCTCCATCTAGTAGAAAGCTGCTGTAGGAAACCCCATACAGCCATGAAGACAATGAGAAGAGGTCCCTCAGATGTCCTCAGGCACCTGAGGGACCTAGAATCAGCCGAAGGAGACACCCAAATACTCTAAGGCTTTCCGTCTCCATCAGCCTGCCAAAGAATGTGACACTCACAAAAAATCATCCCCACATGAGATTGGTCTTGATGGACAGAAATACTTTGGCTCTAGCATTCAGTTCCTCCTTTGGTTTATGGCCAGTGGTTCTATCAGCATCCTTCACATCTCTTCCTTCGTACAGAGGTCTGTCATGTAATTGGGAACTGCGCCATTTGTATGCTATGCAGAAATGCTCGTTCCATGGCAGCACCGACAATAGCAAGGTATGATATCTTCATTATGTAGCACTTTAAATAAAAGGGACCATGATAAATTATGAGGACACTTTCAAAAATTCCTCTTAGACCTCGGGTACACAGATGGAGCATACAAATGAGGTACCTTTTTTGAGAATCCCAAAGAGTACATGAATTAGTATGTTAAATTTTGGCTATTAAATATTGGAGGAAATGGGTCTCCCATGGCTTTTTGCACTTTCTTCACCTTTCATATCAGAAAGCAGCCAGTTTTCTTGCATTGTAAGTTTAGGAGAGGGAACTAGTACAGCCAGTCAACTGTTTTTTTAAAAGATGTTAACATATAAAGCATTCTAAGGGAAATGCAGTAATTTTTTCCTTAAGAATGACACCCTGCTCTGCAAGAAGCTATACAGATGTTTTATATTTTTATAGCATTTTAGTTTTGGAAAATATGGAGAAATACTTATGAAAAATGCCAACAGTATCATTCTTTTTATTCCTTCAGTCAGATCTAGGTTAGGGAGTTGCTTTGACGCAATTTTAGAATATCTCTGTGAAGATTATTATTTTATATAAAAGGGTTTGGTTTATTCATTTTGTTAAGGTAAGCTTCTTATAAAATGAGACGTAAGAGAAGCCACTGCAAGAAAAAATGCACAGCAAAGCGAAGTATAAGGAAATGGAAAAAAGGGATGTGGAAAATAGATAATAGATCAAACAAAAAATGGCCCATATTCTGTCCTGAAGGTTCCTCAAGCAGAGCATAGATGAATGACATGGTGCAGAGTTACAGCGTACGCTTGTATGGTCTTTTCTCTTCAGCAGGTTCCCAGAGTGTTTTACAGAGCATCTTGCATGAGCAGGAGACACCACTGGAATGTCACAGATTTATGGGTACTAAAATGTGTTGCCAGAGCAGTGTTAACTAGAGATGTCAGTGGTCTTTGTTTGGGGCCAGAAGCCTCTTGAATTCTTTCATTTCTAAGTTTGCCTGAGAGTCTTTCCCATAAGCCATGGAAGACACCGGCTGTGAGGACATGGTGATACGCTGCACCGGGAAACGGTGTCGGAAGTGTGTGTTGTTTCAAACTTTATAGCTTCCCAGGAGCCCATCACCCTGGCCCTGTCCTGCCACTGGAGGTGACTGTATCTGGGGGCAGGAGGACTTGTGCTGCTCGGGGGCTGAGGCAGTCCTCGCTGGAGAGCCAGCTGCGGCTTCGCTGTCTAAGAGCGGGGTCAAGTCTGGTATTGGTACAAAGAGAGCTGGAAAGTACGAGACGGTGAATGACAAAAATAGTTCCTTCCCCTCTTCACCTCAGACAGCGACTTAAATTGCTTTTCTAAGGAGGGCGATGGAGCTGAACAGCTCTTTGCAGCCAGGTCTCTTTGCCAGCCTACAATGCCCAGGCAGAAAGGCGCGGAGAACCAGCAGCAGCCTCTCTGCAACTAATTTACAGGGACACAGGAAGATATGTGACAGGCAGGGTTGAGAAGAGTTCACCTCCCCGCTTTCTTTCTCCCTTTTTTTTTTTTTTCTTTTTACATCAGAACACATGCGGAGAAATATCTGATTGCACTAATAGCTTTATTACTTTTAGCATGTACTCACTTAGCCAAACAGGTGAAACTGATTTGTGCCAGGTTTTTACGAGCCCAGGGGCCGAGCAAGCAAAACGGGAGTTTTGTGTGACAGGGCCCAGCTTCTTCTGGTTCTCATCCCAGTTTGAAATTTGTGAGAAAATTCAATTTGAGCAAAGCACCCTTTTCAACTCTGAGACAAGCTCGCGGCCACCTGAATCAAAACCAGATGTACTTATCAGGCCTAAAGATAACAAATAGCGGCTTGAGATCCTGTCAGCAGAGGACCACCAGAGCAAGGGCTACAAAACTCGCTTGCCTCATGAAATTCTAGCACGATGCATATTAATGCTCACCAGATCTGGAGTCAAGTCTCCTCGGCTCCTTCCCCCCCACACCCCCCCTTTAATAAATTCTGAAGAACATCGCTGCATTGTAAACTGGTTATTTGAGACTCTTTAAGTAAAACCAAAAGCCCCCGCATCCCTCTAATTCCTCCCC
>JANZLQ010000030.1:13358722-13412128 GCA_026212715.1 Elanus axillaris
GTGCCAGCACTGCTCAGCAGTAGCCAAAACACTGGTGTGTTATCAACACCTTTCCAGCTACCAATGCAGAACACAGCCCTATGAGGGCTGCTATGGGGAGAATTAATTCCATCTCAGCCAGACCCAATACAGGAGTGAATCCATGGATATTACAGAGCTTTGGATCAGCCTTCAGGTACATACTGTAAATAACGTTAGTCTCATTTAGTTAACTAAAGAATAACATGCCCAGACAACAAGCATGCTTCCTATTTGCTTAGGAATTGAAGGGTTTGGATTTTGAGATCTGGGTTTTCTTGGGTTTCTTTGGGGTGTGGAATTTGGTTTTTGCTCTTCTGTTGTTGTTGTGTGGGCTTTTTTTACTTCCCAAACCTTACATTGCTGCACAAAGAAAAGCCAGGTGGGTAGACTCTATAAACAGATGTGGGAAAAAAAGACAGACCATGTCTCTTGCTGCAGTCAAGGTACAGAGATGAAATTTTGGTCTTCAGCAGTCAGTACCACTATGTGAACTAGCAAGAGTATTTGTGTATGTGTGTTTGGGGGAATCTGAGTCAGAAGAGAGAAGGTAAAGAGAGCAGTTAAAAAGAAAAAGAGAATTAAACTGCCAGTCAGGCTGACGTTGCTTTTAGCTGCTAGCTTGTTGTTGATCTATTAAATAGCAATTTAAATAGTAACATACAAGTATTTCACAGTCTGCTTTTCAACAATTATTTTTTTTAAACAGTGAGACAGTGCTGATGTGATTATAGCAATAAATTATTATGGGCTAAAAAAAAAAGAGAAGAATTACGTTGCATTTTGAATGCTGTAAAACTTACAGTAAGTCTGTGGTTTCAATACCAGTAAATAGCTCTTATTATATTACAGAATAACTATTCTTTGTTTGGACACTGAAAGCAGAAATTAAAAAATGTTTCATATATGAAAACATTTTTTAAAAATGTCTCATAAGGTCGTATTATTGCAGTGAAACAGCTGAAACCAAAATAAGTTCAACAAGGACCCTATTTCAGGGTATGATGAGTGGTGTGATAGAGCAAGCTAGATGACTGTATATTGCACCAAAAGCAATGAAATATGAACCAGGTGATTTCAGATCCATTGCTCCACGTGGGCTACATCACTGCTGTGACAGCAGGCGCTTGCTCATTTTAAGGCTTGGGGTATACAGAATGATCAGTCCCTTAAGCTGTTACACATTGGTGCTTAGGTCTACTAAGACTTAGCATAGTCATCTTTTTTTCCCTTGGCATCATGATGCTATTTATCATGCAGTCCAAGGTCTTGTCTCCAGGCTGTGCTGACCTGTCTCTCACTTGAACGGTCCTGTTATGCCAAATGGCTGTACAAGTGCCTGAAGGGATTGCCATCTCGAAAGGTCTCCTGAAATATCTTGTGCTTGGATACAGTGATGATGGGTGACTCTGGGAGCATCTAGCTTGAGTGTAACAGAGAGAACTGCCTTTTCACAGTGGTCAGGTGTCGAGATCGTTGTGAAAAAGGTGGCAACATGTTTACTGAGCACTAGATCATTTTGAGAGCCTACTGAAATACTGCCCAGTACCTTAGAGATTGCTCAAGTGTTTGCAGGAAGGAGGTACACCTGGCTTGCCTGTGTGTAATTATCCTTACCCTTGTGCAATGCTGCTGCAACTGTAAATCACTGCCACAGTACTCCTAGAGCCCCTGAGGCTAGGAGGTGACGCTTGCCAACAAGAGCTTGGGTTTGATAAACCCTCAGGCTGGGTGCCAGCCCTTTCCTGGAATGCTATAGGAGGGATATGTTGAGGACCTGGCCTGTGTGAGGAGGCAAGAGAGGGATCCAGCCACTGCAGGGCACAACTGAAGGGGCACTTGGCTATCTCAGGATGGAAACTGCTTGGGATTCAGCTCCATGTTAAAACATAGATTAAGGTGCTGCATGTAGCTGTAAACGTGAACTAATATCTAAGCTCCTGTCATGGTTAGTAGAGAACTCATCAATACACTCAGTGGAGTATAGCAAAAGAACAGGCTTGCCTGAGATAAACACCTACTTTCTATCTGAAGAACTCTTGCAGCTCGGTTGATTGTATTCTTCATGATGAAAAGCCTTAATAAAGGTGTTAACCTATTCTGTGTGTCAGTACTCCATTAGTTCATTTGAAGTGACTTGAATTTAAAAGGGGTATATCACATCCTTAAAAATAAATAGAAATCATCTGTTCCTCAGCTGTGGTAAGTCATGTAGTAAGACTGAAAGAGTGCATGGTTGTGCTGATGAGGTACCGAGGTCATTGCCATTGGAGAGAGGCCTGTGTATATCTATAGGTCTGTGGTGGAGTCTGCTGGAAGAAGTCATCATATGCTGGCGGTGGTAGAGGAAACTTCTTACCTGTGGTGAACTGCATGACTTGTGCTTGACTGGAGTCCTGGGAGGAACTGGATTTATGTCCTTAGAAAAGAAGATCATTTGGTCTTGATGAAATGATGTGGCAGATATGATTACATATCTCTGATGATATTTCCACTGTCATGGAAAATAAGTGGAGACTGGTGCATTCCCTTCTAAAATGCCCATTGTACCTACTACCATTTTTCTTTAGTGGATTTGTGTATCCTCTAGAGTTATATTACCGAGAGGAAGCCTTTTATAAACAGTCATCTCTCTTTACCTTGATGAGTCCCCCAAAAACATTGCAAATAGCTAAATAATGTTTTGTGCCTGTGAAGGATCAATCACTGGATGACAAGACTGGTCCTTTTAATTGCCATTAAGTACAGCAGAGTCTGAAAATTGACCAGATTTTTTTAAGCACTAGCAAAGGTTACACCCTTCCAAGAGCTTTCTCTGTTAGTTTGAATGAGAAGTATTATTTTTAGTCACTGACGGTTTGGCAGAGTTGTGTCTATAGCACATTACTGATTCTGCAAGTGAAATGCCAGTTAGACTCTTCATTATGCTTATTTCTAAGTCCTTTTAGAAACACTGAGAATTTTCTCTGGGATTTTCCCTAGACAGGGAAATAAATACGTTTGTAGCTAGCAAAAATGTTTTCCCATAGATTCCAGAGAAATTCACAGAGAAGAAAAAAAGAATGTTACCTTTCCAATTAGTTTAATCTTCAAATATGCAGGGAGGAAAAACAGAAAAGCATAGTATAGATTGGGAGAAAATGGACAAGAGAATTGAATGAGATGTGAAAAAATAAGGCAATAAGATTTGGTAAGATCGTTGTGAATTGTTCCTCTCATGTATGACTTGCAATTGTAAGGATGAGTCCTGTGTTAAGAAAAACTGAGAGGCCAAGGAACTTGGTCCAAACTGAAAAAAACAACATATTGAGTTATTTTCCCTAATGGGTAAAGGAAAATAACTCAATTGAATTTGATGTTTTGGGTTTTTTCTTTTTTTTTTTTTTTTCCTCCTCCTTTAAGTTAAATTTGTACTTATTTTCCTATGGTGGTTCATCTTTTGATTAGTAATGTAAAGTACTATGTATGCAATCATCTCTCTCTTCGCTTAATATGTTACCTTGGTACATTGCAAGCTGAGACTCCATTAGTCTATTTTTCTGGTTGTCTTTGAGAATTATGAGGTTAATGCCTCTTTAGTTTCCTTCCCTGACCCTTTAGGGGTGAAATCTTGGCTCCACCAAGGTCAATGCCAAAGCTCATGTTGACTAAAGTGGGACTTGAATCTTCCTAAGAAAAGCAGGGGTGGGGGGATAAGGGGCACGGGAAGAGAGATATTTTCAACTAAACACTTCCAGGAAAAGTTCATCCTATATGTATGAGTAATTTTAGGGCAGTTCAGATGTATAAAACAAGAATTTTTCTTAAACAGCTTGGAATAGTTTTGAAAAAGAGGACTTGCAAGATGCTGATCATCTAATCATGGCTAAGCTAATGGCTAACCGTCAGATAATGACAGCCAGCCACTTAAATGTAAGAAAATAATTAAATTCTTTGCTGAATCAAGGCAATAATTGCCTTACACACTTGGTTTAACCAGATCAGTCTTTGGGAAATGCTTAAAATATTGTGTCAACAGCTTTTAATTTGTATTTTTAAAATCATTGTTACTATTTGGTCTTCATTTCTAGTATGCACCCTTGAGAGGTAGACACTGGAAGGTGGGTGAATGAAAGTGTTTTCCATGGAAAAAGTAGTAGACTTGAGATATCAGCAACCTAAAAGACATGCAGAAGAGCAGTGCTGTTCACCTATGATGGCTTTCATGTGTCACATTATTCTTTCAGATGAATAGAAAATGCTTTGCTTGAACAGGATGGCTGGGAGCAAGTTCTGTTAAGAATTATTATTACCTATTCTTTTATAACAGCAAAGTATCTGGATGACTTTGTCACTTCTGTGTTTCTAATCACTTTTCCCAAAACTAAGGAACATAAATCATGTATTTGGCAACTCCCAACAACAATCAAGTGATTAGTTTGACAGGCCTAGAAAAAGAAGAAATCTCTTGACAGCTATTATTCACCTAGTATTATTAGACTGAACAAGCCTCATCAAGAAGGTGTATGATTGGCCTAATTATTTTGAGAAGTGTAATGTAAAATAACAAGAAGTAACAGCAACCATCACCTAAATGGCATGGTAAATTGGCATTATGGCACTGTTAAGCAAAATCATCATTTGCCAAGGTTTGCACTGAGGTGGAAGGTGTATTACTGCCATTAAAATAATTAAAGTATGTAGAAGATTAATGGAAAACCCGAAGTCCCTTATTGAAAGTATATGGTGCTAGTTTAGACCAGATGAATCTGAAAAAAGGATTTGTATAGCACAACTACATTGAAATTACTGGATGTCGCAAATGTTTGGCTTTTTTCTCTATCTAACATATTTTAAAATATTACTATTAATATCAATTATTTATATAAAACCACCTCAGTTCTTAAGGTGCTGCAGATTCTTACATGCTGTCTCTGTGATGACTTTTTTCCCATTTAAAAAAAAAACAACAAAAACCCACCTCTGTTTTCCTTTGCAGTAATCACAGCAATAAACACAGGGAAGATGAAACTACCTACTGGCTTGAAAACAGCTCAGCTGCTGAATAAGAATTTCCAAAAAAAGTGAAAGTATTGTAAAGGTTTTGTTGTTTGGTACTTATTTATCTCCCCTGGAGAAACTTTAATGTTAACCTCCATCTCTTCATAGAGGAGATTCAGCCCTTGGGAAGATTATTTTTCCTTGTTTTCTTCAGTGCTTTGAAATCTAGGGCCCAAACCTTTTGTGTCCCCAGAGTATAGCACATCGTAGCTTTTTATGCTATGAGTCCAGGCCAATTGACTTGAAGGGAGCCAGGGCTTTGTCTCTTTTTCTTTTTAACTTTCCATAACAGCTGAGATTCTTCTTAATGGAGCCCAAAGGACCTTTTATGTTTATATAGAGCTTTCATCAACCCATGCAATTATTTCCCACACTAATCAATGTTATCTCTTCAAAATCTGCTTCTGAGGAAAAGGAGCTCTTGGTTGCAGGGCTTTTGGGGGAAGCGGGGATGTGTGTGTTTGTTTTTGAAGATGCACAGATCAGTCTTTATTAACATTCTTGGGTTTAGTGGCTGTTTTGCTGTTCTGTGCTAAATGGGTCTTATTTCTAATCTTCATCACTTCACTATCCATATCATTGGGGGGGAAAGCTTGCCAATCTTCTCTGTTAATGTTTCATTGAAAGTACAAATGTTTAATAAAAGCAGACATAATGAGGTCCAAATGTACTGATTACACTGTTTTTCATTCTGATTCTTAGTTTTTAATTCTTCTGTGGCAAAACCACTGCTGTGTCTCTTCAAACAGTGCTTTTCTTTAATCTAGGTGTATAGTGAACGCTACTAATACTTTAGGTGTATAGTGAACACTAATACATAATTAAAGACAACAGCATCTCACTGAGTGTTAACAGACAGTATAGCTATATCAGGAGCTTTTCCTCATTGTTCTTTTATAAATGCAAAAATAATAGTCCCTGTGTCTCTATTATTTATGTATATTATATGCAATCAGACATGGCAAAGATGTGATTTGAACATTCACATGGAAAGAAGAAATTGAATAAAATCCATAGGTGTTAACTCTGATTTGACTGGGACAAGATAAACATCAAATGATTTCAGTAAAACAGACAAAGAGCAGATGTTTTCATTTCCGAACTGTTTGATGTACTATCACCACATAGTATATATAGCTTTCTCTCTTCAGGAAAGTCTCATACTTGAGTTGTATATTACAATAAGAATTAAAATGATGTAAAATTAATCTTGTATTTGAGCCAAATAGCTGACTTCAGTGTACATACAGGTAAATGGGCAGTGATGTTACTGCTTAGTAGATGAATGAAGGAGATGTGTGATTTAGATTCTTGTATTAAGCCATGAGTTTATAAAATGTCAAAATATACCTCACTGGCTCTAATTTATGCTAAGGCAGCTCTATTACAGTGGTTCAGGTTGGAATTTATTCTTCCCCAGCTCCTGACAGCTCTGACCTGGATTCTGAAATAACACTTTTCTTAACTGATCAACTTCTAACAGTAGTGAAGGGTTCATGTGCTTTTTCCAAAGCTTGCACGTGGCATCTTCTTGGCCCTAAGCGCTTGTGCTGAAGGGCTGGGGAGCGAAGAGCCGCTCTGCGTGTTTGTGTGCTCTCAAGTGCGTGTGCATGCACGTGCAGCTGAAGGAGTAGAAATGCTGCACAGACAGGTGTACCTCTGATCCGAATCTAGCTCAGTCAAGCTAATCTAGTCATCAAAGAGAGGAAGAGGGTTTAATACAATGTTGAGGTGTAAAGCTTTTTCACATGCTGAAAAACTCAATTGCTTTGCTGGTCAGAAATACCTATGTTTAAAGATGCAGAAAACAAACCCCCTAGTTACCTTCCATACCATCTCTTTCTATAAATCGTATTTATGAAGTCTTCATACAGTGCATTCCACTTTTAAATGCTAAAAAGCTCATATAATACAATATTTGGCTAATTACTTTGAGTTGCCACTGCAAATGCATCCAGTGGTTAGAGACATGCACTAATGCATGGTGGGGCACTGCTGTAGTCATTTTGCATTGTTCCCTCTGCTCCAGAGAAAGTGGTTTTACAGTGTAAAGAAACCTTGGTAAATGTATGAATCGAGGTCAAGTGTTCCAGACTGGGAAGGATTCAAACGCTGTTATATTTCCAGTAATACCCATTTCTAATTAATGTTATTAACTGCTCAATTGTCACTAGAGAAAAGGAAATGTACTTTAAGTAATATTTCTGTTTTCAGTATTCCAGTCCAACATTTTTCATATATTCAAGAAATGCCAGGGGATAAAATGATGGGCATTTGATATCAAAATCTATGTCCTATGAAAAAGTTTGCCATGAATCAGCTCTGTAAATTCCACATCATTTTTGTTCTATTATGAACTGCTATTCAGACAGCCAGTCTGTGCACTTCTAATCCTGCTGTCGTTAGTGATTGGGTTTCACTCTGGCAGCTTTTTGGACAGAAACGGAAAACTTCTGACAAGCTCTATAAAGACATGATTTTTGGCAAAAGGGACTTTTTTGGCAATTAAAACATTTCACTCTGCAATTGCCATCAGGGGCCAACTAGGGCAGACCTAGTTCATTTTTCTGTCTGATTTTTTAAAATTTTTTTTAGCATTCAGAGAAAAAGATCAATTATTCTGGTAAATGTTCCTTATGTGTTTAAAAACGCATATATTTCATTCAAAGAGGAGTGCTTTGTTGGAAATAAAAATGGCTCCAGGGATAGATAAATTCATAAGTGGTGTAGACTCTAGTAGCTCTGATGGGTGCCCTGTGGTGATTTAGCTACCTGTACTGTAACAGGGAATCCCAGATTAGGAGGTGTATTCCTGGTGGTTAGGAGTGAGCTCATGAATTTGAGAAAATCAGCTTAATCCAGTGTTTACATATTTGGTTAAAACAGATGATGTACCAGTCTATAATACGGTTGTAATGGCCAAACTCATTGGTTCCCAGAACATAGGTGCTCTTCTTAGATGGACAAATTTTTTAGACTTGACACCTCCCAACCCCCCCCTTCCCTCCTATTCTGAGGAGCTTCTTACATTGTTTTGCACAGTGCCTGCTGCTCTGAGTTCAAGATCTCTGACAGGCTTCTTTGGGTGATCCAGGGACTAAGTCATTCTAATAAGAAATGCAAAGTGTGAGGCAGTGTTGCCTCAGCTGTGCTGCAGGCTCAGTTCGCTCTGTTCTGCAAAAGTCCCTCTTGGCCAACATTTAACACTGTGGCTGGCACAGCAGAAATTGCTCTGAAGCCTGGTTCACGCACGTTTGCTCCATAGGAACAGCTGGACTCCTCTTTTGTGCTACTAATAAAAATTCTGCATGCTTAAATTGATCTTGCTCTCAGAAATGATTTAAATGCTCCATAATAAAGTGCCATTTGAAACTCATGGGGTTTTAAAATCTGCATTTATAGAGAGAGCATGTGTAATAATGCACAGAATACCCAAAGGGAAATTTAGAGTGACATAGTTACAAGTACTTCTAGGGTCTTTTGTGATTTATGATGTCAGTAAGACTCAGCTGTAATTATTAACATCTTCATAGCTTTCAATTTTTTTTATTTACTTTGTCATATATGGATTTTGTTATGGATAAAAATTAACAAGAGTTGGCTACAGTTTAGAGGTTTGAACTTTAAAATAATAACAAAAAATAATAAATGCTTCACATAAAGATTAACATTCTGTCTCGATATTTAAGGTTGTTTCTCACCCCTTGAAATGGAGGGAGGGAGGGAGGGAGGGGGAAGAAGTGAGGTTCTGAAGTGGGACCATCCCCTTCAGCTCCATCCTTCTGGCTCCATCCCCAGCCATTCTTCACGTCATGTTTATACATGCAGTACATATTCTGCTGTGAACTCTTTAAAGTGCCATTCAGTAGCCATATTTGAGGACAACCATTTCATTGAAAAATTGCTGCAAAGGTGGTCCATGAACCCTCAGAGCAGTGCAGTGTGAGGGCAGTTGTGGGGAGACACACTGAAGCGTGAAAAATCCTCTGTTACGAGTTAAGAGTGTTGGTTCTCTCTTGTGTAAGATGGTGGTGGAAAGCAGTTTTCAAGGTGCAGACTGAGGGGCTCTTCGGAAAGGAATCTCTTCTGGAGGTGGAATGCACCCCTACTGATTGAGAGCTTCAGGCACACAGCATTGGTGTGCAAACCTGTCTTCTGCAACGCCATTATAAGCACAGCCTTTTGCCCTGAAGTACAGTTACTTAACATAAGCGCAGCTTCTCTTTTTTTTCTTTTTTTACAATTATTTTTTTATTTCAATGTTTCTTGTTTCTTTTTTCTTTTTAACTGTGCACATGGTGCAGTTCTGCTAATGGTATATGCTTATGGCCTCAATCAGTAAAGCCCTTAAGTGGCTAAATGACTTTAAATACCTTTCTTTGATCTCGACTCTACTGATGTATGTGCTCCTGTGCTTTGTTAAAATTGGACCTGAAGCAGGCAGCAAGCTGAAGATTTTGGAGCAAGAGCAAACCCAAAACCATAAAAGGTCCAATCAAATCTTTAAACCACATTCTGGTGTTCAAAGCAAGAAAGAGAATACTTTAGTCAAGGGGTAATAGAGTAGAACATCTCCAAGGATGCACAGCTACTTGTTCAACCATAACTAGGTTATCCCTAGTACAAGAGCGTATTACCTCTTGGAGCTCTAGAGCCATCTTCACTCACCTGAGAAGTCTGTGGCCAAGAATGAGAAGAAAAACATGGCAAAAGCATTTTTCTATCCACAACTGCTTGTTCTTGTTATCTGCTCCTCTCCTCTTCCCCTACACATCTTCCTTCTACTTGAAAGCTTTCTTTGTAGGCAGTAAAAACACAGATATTGTCATTAGTGAAAAGCTTCCTTACCACCCCTGGTGCTGACTTCACTGTTTATTCCTTTCATTCTCCTTTGATGATCCATCTTAATGAAAAACACAATAGATGAAATAGCCATATTTAAAGTGGTTCTGGTTATTCTGGAGCTTCTTGGGTATGAAAAATACTTTAATTTTGCATTCAAGTTATCTTTTAAAGTAATTTGGTAGGACCTGAAATTTATTTCTCCTAGAAGTTGTTCTCCTGAACTCCATTAGATAAAGCATGGATGAAGATCGGGTCACTGCAACAGTGTAATCCCAAGAGGTGTATTGCTCACTCTGGTGGGATACAGTGTTGGAGACAAGGAAAATATAAATAATTTGAGGTTTGGAGGGTTTGGTGTGCTGGCCAACTGGAGAAAAAGAAATAAAAGGTCTTGGGCTGACCTAAAAATGAATGTACATTTTTGGAATTGTTGGCAAAACAAAGTAGAAACTTGAGTTGTAATCTGCCCTACACAGTTGGTCGTGGTTAGTCATCAGGGAATTGAGAGGAACAAAGTTCATATCACGTCTTTACCTGATTCAGAGCAGACATTCTTCCTCAAGAAATGTTATATTGAATTCCAGTCTACCTTTTCTTGTCTTGTCCTCTTGAAGCTACTCCATGTTATACAAAGATTTAAATGATTAAATCATAAAAAGACAGAATGCAAAAACATATATTCTGGCTATGACTCTCACAATGGAGTGAAGGGGAGATACTGTTTTCATCCAAATTCTAGTGTGTACTGTAGTAGGATCTATTTATCTGTCTCTACCTAGAAATTGTGTGTAGCCTATTCTGGTTTTGTGGCCTGTGCTGTAGTGCTCTTGGAATCCAGTTATGTTAGTTGAAGTATTTGAAAACTAGTAAAATAACATGTTAGCACTTCCAAACCCAGTTATTTTCTTCCTTATTTTTATCCATCTTCCAAGTACAACTAAGATTAAGTGGTTTTGAGTAGAGAGATTGTATACATAAACTTTTTCTTTACTTTTTTTTTTCTTTTTTTCATTCCTCATCCCTCTGTCCCAAAGAAGGAACCTGCTTAGCCATTCTGGAAACACTAAAAATCTGCTGATTTACCATGAGTTTTCTGTACTAAAAACAATTTAAGCAATGCAAAGTTAAGAAAGCTCCCCAGTGCTTCCTACTGGCTTCGTTGTGGCCAGATCTGTGAGATGATGGAAGCACCACCAGGATTTCATCCGTGTGACAAATTCTGCCCTTACTTTCAACCCATGCAAACTTGCTGGAGTTGAATGCTACAGAACTTGGCCCCTTAAACCTGTCTGCTTCCCCTTGCCTTTCTTTCCACCAGTCTCAAAGGAAAGAACTGAATTCAGCTGGAAAACTCAAGTCTCCTTGAGTTGACAAGATTTTATTCCCAGGAACTTTAATCTATATATGATTTCAATCAGTTCAAAGCAAGCTGCGTGTGCCTGCACATGCAAAGCGCTGTATGCTTCTGTAATCTCTCCATGGATGCTCAACGGTAGCATGCAATGAACCTGCACAGACAGCACTTTCATTAGCAGCATATAGCATGAAGTATTTTTCTCTCCTCAATGGGAGACTATGGTGCAAGTCTGCAGGCTGTGTGAACTGGCAGTAGATGGATCTATCCTGATTTACATCATCACAAGAGCTGGGTTCAAATCTGCTGGCAGTGTTTTCTCTGTTCACCACGCCAGCCATTGGTTTGTGAAGCATCCACTGAAGATGTAATGCTACAAAGAGAATTTGTTTTCTTTCAAAATGTCCCTAGGACTTCTACAGGAGTGTCCAATATATTTCTTTGAAGCTCCTACATCTCTTAGGTAGTAACTTAGGCAGGATTAGTGTGAACTGTACTTGAGAGAGCAATAGTAGGGCAATACTGGGTGAGTTGCTCCTATCTGTGTTGGCAGAACTGATTTAGACAAGAACAAGAAGGTAAGTAATAGATGCTTTAAACTTGGTGGTAAAAGACAGACTCTTTCAGGTGCTTTGAATGTTGTACGTCATCCAGACTTCTCCTGAGACTGTTTAAAGTTATTTGCTCCCCCCCAAATCCTCTAGAAACTATTACCTTATATGAAACGCAAAGCCACTGAATTCTTTCCTAATGACAGTCATTCAAAATGGATAGTTTAGAAGAGTTATAGCTAGCCTTATGCCAGGGACTTTTTATAGTGAAACAAGACCTAAGCAGTACCTTTCTTAAGTATACCTTTCAATCAACATCACAAACTGCCTCAGTCTAATGGGGGAGAGAATTACACAGGAGAAAGGTAATGATTTTCTTTTCTCTCTTTGCCTAAAGATATCTATACTGACCATCCCATGCTGAAGTAGAATAGGTTTGACACCAGGGTGTGTTGATTTTGGTAAGAGCGGCATTTGTAACCAAACTCTTTGTGTTCTTGTCTAGCTCTACCAAACTTGTGATTAACTGATGATACAGACATCAGTGACTGCACAAAGACTTTATTTGCATTAAATATTTGGGCCATGACTGTTTTAATTTAGGATGCTAGTGTGTTTGAAAAGTGCTTTTTGTCTATTCACTGTTTTTTTTTCACTTGTTTCTTCCTTATGCTCCTGTTTAAATGTGTCCACTGGACTAAAAGTGTTTTGTTACTTAGCCAGGAATCAGAAACATGATTATGGGGCCTAAGTGATGAATTACACAGCAGAAATGGTGCGTGGAGAAAGTAGTTCCCTTGTGAACAACTTACAAGCAAGAAATTGTTGACTCGCACTACCTGAACACTTACAAGTAATTAATCCAGTCACAAACATCTGGATTAAGTTTTTTTAAGTTGATGTAAATTTTACAACTATTTAAGGCACTGTCCCTTTATAGATTGCTTCAGATTTATAAGGCTTTCCTCAATATCATAGAGTTAATGGGAAATATGGATGTTAAACTTGCAGTAGGCTGGCAGTAAGGTGGCTTCTCTTCAACATGAAATGTTCTTAACCTGGCACCAGAGCAGGTGTCAGCATGTCTCCTTTCTATGAGCCTACATGGAAGAGCCTTCCATTTTGATGAAGCTCATGTCAGCAGAGAAACCAACTTCTGATGAATTGGGTATATATGCATGCTCGCTTTCTCTGAACTGCAACAGAATCCAGAAAGCCATACTGCCAGGACATCTAGATTTTTGTCAGATGTCTCTGACTGGTTCATTTGCATAAAATGAAAGCTGAGGTACTTCTACAGCCAAACATAACACACCCTGGCTAACAAGAATACCTATAACATGCAGTTCAAAGTTTATTAGTGAACTTTTACTGAACAGCCTCTGGCACTTAGGTTTGTTTTCCATTGGCGAGGGAGTGTGGAAGTAGCTGCCAGGCACAACTTTCACAAACCTGCATATTTTCAGGATGTTTAGCAAATAGTCTCTGCATCTGGCCAGGTCCTTCTTGAGCAGCTTTGAAGCTTGAGCCTGAAACAGGCACAAGACTGGAGAGGTGAAGGCTACACCCCCTGCATGCCTCAGAAGATGTAAAGGTCACCTATTTCACACTAAAATGAGTATAAGGTGCTTCCTGTGTGTAAAGGTTGATACTGTCTCTTTCATTGCACTTCACATGGTTTCTCTTAGTACTTCAAACATACAGAAATGGTTTATGACAGAGTTAGATTGTTTAGTCTCTCTTGCTGGTAAGTGGATGCAGTCACAAGCTATCAACTAGCCCAATATCAAATGTGGCCTCCAGTAGACACACCTATTTGCATGAAATCTAGTCACAGCAGCTCTACAGTTTTCAGAAGGTCCTGAAATGCCTATGAATTACTGTAGGACAAGGACGTGAGCTAATAGGAAACAGTATCTGGACAGCACCTCATCAATATGTGTCTCTGTCTAGAATTGGGGGACAGTGCTTCACAAGACCTCTAACTCCACAGCTGGATGTTGAAGAAGAGACATTATTCTCATGAGTGGGGCTGACATACTTAGTTTTTGGTGTGGGCCGATGAAATTCTACTTCTTATCTACGTGTTGAAATGCGTGTATGGGGCTTCACCCTGCTGCTTCTGAGAATATCCATTTAGCCACAGCACTGCTTTTCAAAATGCTGTAGGATCACCATGGGAGCCACAGGGGAAGGATTGCCTCAGGATAGCAAGGTGAATAACATTTTCTGGTATCCTAAATTGCTTCTGAGGTTGCCTTTATTCCTTTATTAGTTGTACTATGGTCTGTTGGTTTGCATGGCAGGATGGCTATATCCAGGCTTAGTTGTCAATGTCTTAGGGAATTAGTACCTGGGGAAAGGAATGGGCTCAGACTTTCTGCTCTTTGTGAGTGGCTCTTGTAGCACCATCAGCATGAGGAGCCCAGTTGCAGATGCCTCGTGTGGTTCATCCTGCACTTGTGGAAAAACCACAAGGGGCATGCCTCGAGTGAGGGGACATCACTGTTCTCCCATCACAACCCCTTCAGAAGAGTGCAGATAACCTAGTCAATTGTCCTCTGGAAAGGAAAGGAAGATCACTCATACTAAAATCTACTGTGGCTCCCACACGTAATAATGAATTATTGTGTTCTTTCCCTCCCACCTCTTATATCTACTACTTCTGAATGATGGAGCAATTTTTAAATGGTCATTCCTGCTCTTTGCCATGAAGAGTAATTTCCAAATCTCCACCATTTAAAAGTCCTGAGTAAGACACATGACTTCTTTGTTCTGTATCCTCTGTTAACAGCACATCAATTCACTTTAACGTTTCAGACATCTTACACAGGAAGGCTCAATATTTTCTGCTAAGAGTTGAAGGAAACAGTAAGCTATTTATTTCCATCTCTGAGCTCTGCAAGGGCCAGTGTTGTGAAGAACTGGTGTGTGCATGACTGCAACACCAGCTAGCAAAGGCTGTATACCACACCAGAGCAGCACTCCGTTACTGACCTCCAGCCAGAGTACAGGGCAGAGCTAGTACCTTTTATTAGGCCAGATGTTTTTCTTTTATGTGCTTAAAATAAAGTATTACCTCTCCCTACTGTCCTTGTCTCACCTCACCTTTGATCCTTAGGCTGCTATGTTTTTAAAAAAACTACAAAATACCCATTCCTTTTTTCCTCTCATCACAATCTTTAAAAGCACAAGGGGTGATATGAAACATGAGGAAGTATTACCAGATAGACATATTGGCAGCATATCCTAGCTTCCTCTAGCCAGCTGTGTCATTCTGCCTCATCTGCAGCAGCCTTTGCTTTTTCCAGTCAGAAGTCGATTCAAAATATATTGCAGATGATGATAAATTGCGGAGGGATTTTGCAATATGGGCCATTACTCACTGGACAATAGATTTAGAGACTACCGAGCTCATTTATGTGTCTAACAAAACAGTAAGACATATTATCTCCAGCAAATTATGTACTGGTCTTCCAATAAATGCAGCCCAGTGATCCCTGGTAAGGTAATTGCAAGCAGTAAAGAATACACCACCAGAAAGTACTGATTCTGCATGTCATGGTAATGTAATTTATTGGCCCACGGGATTCAGAATTACTCTATTTCTCTTCCCCAAGACAGACAGCTATGAAAAGGAGGATGGCCTTGTGGTTAAGGATTTGGATGCTGAAGATACAGTCTCAGTTTCCAGCCCTCTTTCAGGCTTCCTGTGTGGCCTTAAACAAACCATTAATGCCTTTGTGTTTTTCTTCTTTGTCAGTAAGATGATGATTGTACTAGCAGGAAAGATCTGAACTGGACTGAACCCAATCCTTCCCCCCGTCCCCAAATCTGTAGTTTCCTTACAGCTTGATATTCTTTGGGTTTACACCAACTGCTGGCTGGCAAAGATGCCTAATCCATTCAGTATTTACAGAAGAATGATAGCATTTCATTTGGGGTGTCTTTATTGAGTTCCTAAGGAATGCAGATAACCCAAACACCCTCTGAAGTCAACAGTTGCTACCATGTGCTGAACATCCGTCTTGCCTTCTGGAAGCATGCACCTCTCCTTCCAGTGACTGCAGAGGGACGTCAGGATGACAGCTCTCCAAATCTTGATGGGAGAAAGGAAGGCAACTAGCCTGTGGCTGCAGTGGACCTGCCAGGGTTGGAGGCAGACTCCCCTCTCTGAGTGCTGCTGTCAAGTTTGAGATGCTTTGAGGATATGCTTTGTGCTCAGCAGATTTTTCTATGACACTTTGCAACCAGCTCTCTGTATAGAAGCACTCCAAGTGAAAAGAAAAACAGCATACAAAGCCTGTTCAATAATCTGCTGAAAGACTCCTGTCTTGCTCTGTTTTTCTACTCGCCACAGTCTGTGGGATTTTCAGTTTTTGAATAGAACATAGACCCAACTTCCTAATAATAATTATCCTGTTTTTTCATTGTGACATAAACAATAGTTTATTCTTTGTGTGGTATGTGAACTCAGTCCAAAGCCCTAATTTTTCATATGCTTCTTGAGGAAAACTGCAAACCAGATCGGCATCTGAACTTTTTTTAGCCCCTAATTTAAGAAGTTGAACCAAGCTCTCCATCTGAAGACCCATGAACTCTGACAAACTCTGGGTCCGAGTCCAAGCTTTGTATTATCTCTCTGGTATCAATCAAATCAACTACAGGAACAGCTTCAAACATAATCCCTCTCTTCCCATGCCCCTTCTTCATTCCTGCAATATCAAGCCAGTGTTCGGTATATTTTGACATGCTGCCAGCTGTAAGACCATAAAGAATGGTTAACCCAGCCTGGCTTGTGACCTCCTTGCAGCAGACGGTACTAGTGACAGAAGAGATGTGCAAGTAATAGAGATGGCAGGGTAAGCATTATAGTCCCCTTACCTCCTCCAAGTTGTTCCAGTCATTCCTCAGAGAGTAACTGCTTTAAAAAGCTTTTCTATTACATGGAGAAAATCATTAAGAGGGCCAGAATTTCTCGGACACAGCAGCTGTCTCCTTGTTCCTGTACATGAATGCTTATTTGCCTAAATAACTGCTAACTGCACTCCAATGCTGGAATTCCAAGTTATTCCATGGAATGAGTTGAAAGCCTGTCCTGGAGAGCAAAGGTGGATTTTTTATTTTTTTTTTAAGGCCTTTACTATTTCTTTTTCTTTCCACATAGCAGGGTGCCATCAGCTGGGTCTCCCTCTTGGCAACAATACGATAGATGGCGACGCATCTTGTGTTTGCAGCAAAAGCTGCTTTGGCTTACGTCTGTCCGGCTAGCAAAACAGAGGCAGCTGCCAAAAAAACCAGTCCGAGGTATGAAAGTTAACAGTTAGCAATAACTGCGGTGTGAAACATTCCCATGAAATCCAGACATCAAGGATGCTGCTTGGAATAGCTTGAATGTCCTGCATTCTTTTCCAGTGAAAACAGAGTAATACACCAGCAGCGTGGGAGACAGCAGCCAAGGAAGAACACATGAGCCCCAGAGAACAGGCCATCAATTTTCTTGCTGTGGCTGGCTGAAGGAAACTGAAATGTATATTGCAGTGGCTTCTGATGCCAGCCCCTGCTATGCGCGCCACACTTCAAACTCAAAATACGTTACCCTAAAAACTAAACAAAAAAATCCCCAAGCTATTAATAGATTTGTATAAAGAAATCCCTTGTAGGTTTTAATCGCATACATATGGGACTGAGAAACCAAGCATAAAATGTCAGTGTGGCTATTACACGGGTCACTGGAACAGGTTTATGTTAGCTAATATGCTGAAATAGTAGATTAGGAAGAAGATAGTTTATAGCCTTTAGTTCATCTGTTGACAGGAAGAATCAGGAGCAGATTTGTTTTATGCCTGATCCCATCACAGAACAACTAGGAACAGAGCAGTGCTTAAAATCCGGGCAACTGGAGTGGGATAATGACTAGACTGCATATACATTTTTTTGTGGGTGAATGAGATGCTTGCTGAAGGGGAAGAGCTAATGAGATCACACAGATTAGCAGAGCAAAATGCTTCTGTGTGACCCTCTGAAGTGACTCAGCAAAGAACTATTACTTGGCGTCCTGTTGCAGAGCTGGTAAATACCCCAGCCCTCGTGTGATGCAGCACTTGGGAGGAAAAGATCTTCCTGAGACCTGTAGGAAACAAGTTTATTCTTAGAAGAACGAAGTGTGCTAGCCTATGTGGTCATACTGATGTTCTAGCAGGTCACTAAAAATAGTGAGGGCTTTCCAAAGCACAGCCACTCTAACACATCTGAAAACCTTGTTAAATCATCCCATGCTGTGTTTGGTTGCTGTGAACTGTAATTCCTAGCTCAAAGATGACTCTTTTCTCTTGCCTGCTATTTCTTCTGTGTTTATTCTAGCTTTATGGGTGATTCTTTTGTGAGAAACAGAGCATCTTTCAAAGCTCAAACCATATATATATACTAGGCCTTCTTAACATTTCATCAGAATGCCATGAAAATCAAATCAGCTGAGAAGACCTAGGTGACTTGTGACGTAATTCTACACTTGAATCCTAAAAGTTTTGCAAAAATCTGTCAATAATTAGTTTCCTTCATCTTGCCTGGAACCAGGCCAAAACTCAAGTTGAAATTCTCTATTCTGTCACAGCGGAGTGGACTGCAGCCCCCAGAGTCTGGCTTAATCTAAGATGGGCTTTTAGAGCTGACTTTTACCTGGGTTACAGCACTGCAACATCTTCCCTCTGCCCTCACGTACATTTCTGTTTTGTGATAAATTCTGTGTGTTATTTTGGCTGTGCTGGCGTTCTGGGAGCTGTGTGGAGTGCTGCTTCAGAAAAGGCACCTGCAACAGGGCTTGCCTTGTCCAGGTCAGGGAGGCAGCAGGGAGCAATATTTGTTATTTGGCTGGGGAAGAACAGCATGTTTTTCCTCTTGTGGGAGATCTGACCAAGACTAAGATGGATCTGAGCTGTTAGTTTTCTCCTGGCATGTAGTCAAAGGTCTCTACTCAAATTGCCAACAAGTGAAAAGGGAGGGTAAGCCTGGAGAGCATGAATCCTGCTGTGGAACAAACTGCAGTGGGACAGGTATGATACCTGCCTTGGATCTATATCTAGCCACAAGCAAATCTTTTTTTTTTCTTTTTTCTTCTGTCTACCACAAGTTTTACATTTACTGTTTTGATTTGTTTTTCAAGCAGTAGAAAGCTTTTCAGCTCCATCTGTCAGGCTGGGGCAGCACTTCTCATATCACATAATCTGCCAGTGCCAATGAAAGTAGAACAGGGATTTATAAAAAATGAACTTACATTTGAATGCAAATGATGTTACAAATGGGTGTTAAGATCTCCCATCTTTCAAGAAGAATGATGTCTACTGTGTTATTTTCCTTTTTTTTTTTTTCTTTTTCTTGGAAGGCAAGCTTTCTCAGAACTGGCAGGAGAGGAAAGTTTATGTCTAGTTTTCATAGATTCATTTGGAAAAGGAAACAAATGAATTAGTTACAAATGTTTTTGGTTTGGTTTTTTGGGGGTTTTTTAATGATGTGATTTTTCACCTCCATCTTCAAAAAAACTTCAATCTATTTCACCACATCTCTATTTTGCTTACTATCTTCAGACCAAACTGTTTCTTCCCATATTGCATCCTAATGGACTATCTAGCTCGGTACATGACTCCCCCATATCATCACAGGCACTAGTGTAATACAGTCTCAGGTCAGCATATCCAGCTTTTCAACCTCAGTAGGAAGGTGATGAATCTGTTCTTTCATCCCTCATTTCTTTAATTAAGAGATTGTGGCAATTCTGCCTCCCACTTGCTTTTGCATATTCTTACCTCTCCTACTGTTCATGTCTTGGTACTTTTTTCCTGCAGAACAGCAAGCATTTTTTAATGACAGGCTGAGGATGGTGGTATGTTCCTGAGAAATTTTGAGATCAGGCATTTCATTAAAGACGAAGTGGGGAGGAAAGGGGAAAAGATGTTTTGATTTTATTTATATAGCATTCTTCTCCCTATTTTGTGTGTCTCAAACCATACTTGAAATGATCCAAACACAAGGGGAAAAATTATTTTTGATGATTCCATTTTTCAGAAATAAAGTAGTCTTCTCTGGAGGGGGTTGAGCTGGTTCTCCAAATGATTACTTCAATGAGTTTTTCTACTTCTGCAGCAAATTTTCAGTATCCACCTTGAAAAATGACCTCTTGTCCTGTTCCATAATGCCATGTATATTGAACAAAGACCCCAGAAGTAACCCAACAGTGGACATATTATTGTTATTAAAGGCAGAGATGAAGTACAAAAATATTTAGACCATTTTGCCTGCAAAGCCTGAGCGATCTGCAACCATGTCAAGGCTGTCCTTTCTTGAATGGTGTGTGATTCTGGAGCTGTTGGTAGCTGGGGGGACGGGATCTGTTTTCAGTAGTTCAGGATTGGCAATCTGTCCCAAGTGGTTTTGAGCCTGCTGAGTGGATTAGAGAGTTTATGCAACTACACCGCTCCAAAGTGTGGCTGAGACCTCCAGCAGCAGGAGGCTGAGCGGGATGCTTGATGGCATCTCCAATGGCAGACGTTTGGACAGCTGAGCCGAGCCTGGGGTATTTCACTTAATCAGAACCAGTGAAAATGGAAGACTACACATTGGTTTTGAGGGAAGAAAGGTAGCTACCTTTCCCTGCCCTTTCTAGGTGGAAAAGACTTACTCAGATCAATTGAAAGAATAATTCTACAGAAGGAATGAGAAGAATTAGGAGGTGTCATTTCAGCATTTCTGACTGCTTTTTCCAAGGAACGGTAATGGAAGGACAACAGTTAAGGCCATATATGCTTACTGACTCTAAACTGATGTGATACACCCTCCTAATTCCTTGTTGCAAGCATTTTCACAGCAATTACAGAAATCTCTCACAAGAGAGATTGTTTTATATTATTCTTTCTTGCAGGATTCTCTTCTCTTAAACCAATATAATTAAAGTGATAGTTTTAACTCAGGACCTTTATTACTTAGAGGTGATTCTTTTGTCCTCCTAGAATAATTCTTTCCAGAAGAAGGATTTTTTTTTTAAGTTTCATATGGAAGAACAGAAAGCTACAGGTAGTAGTACAGGTGGTGTTGATGGTTGGGGCTCATTCCTCTGCTTTGAACATTTAATAGAGTACAGTTTGTCAGCTGAGATACTTCTCATTGATAAGTGAGCTGTGTTGTTAAGTCTCCTCACTCTGGGTGTTGGAAAGGGTAAAGCTTCTTCCATGTAGCAAGGAAAAGCTCTCCTTCATAGTATACTTGTCTCATAAACATGTAAGTTTAAATACTTTCTGTGATGCTGTAATTCAAGCCTGAAGCAGGACCACCATGCCTCAGTCCAAGAGAACACAGGGACATATCTGAGAGGTGCACTTTCATCACAGGAGGAAGAAAAGAAAAGAACCATGGGGGAGAGGGAGAATCAGATTTTATGTCTCCAGCAATCATTTCCCAAGGTATGCTTATGCATCTGCTATATATTTGGACTGTTTTACTAGCAGCTTTCTATTTAACCAGGTGAGCAACTTTACCTATGAAAGAGGAAAGGATAACAAAAGACTATGAGCGACATTTCTTATGATGACAAACTTGGGAGTAAAAATATAATTAAGAAACACTGTGGGTATTGTTAGAGCCATCACTCTTTGTTCCCTTTTTTATTGCAGAGCCCTGCGGTTTGGAGGTACTTGGCATTCTCTTAAATGGTTCTGCTTTCCTCCTATGAATTTCCCTCTAGGATTAGACAGCAATACAAATATTATTGCACTCTGCAGGCTTTGCCTTCTGACCTACTCTACAGAGACATATGTGATGGAGTCAGAACCGCTGAATAGAAAATGTCTGTGTTAACTCTGTAGTGCTGGAGGGATGCCAAGGTCCAGTAGTTCATAAACGAGATGAGGCTGGTAGGGCTCCTGAGGGAAGTCAGACCAAAGAAGGTATTTAAGACCAAAGCCCTGGGTATTTAATGTCAATAAAAAAATAAAATGTGGGGGAGGGGGACGAGGAAGGGGTGGGAAAGAAGGGGGTGAGGGGAAGTCAAGGATGTTAGCTGGGATGCCCGATTCCCTCAGCAGTGGGACTTGTGCTTCTGCAGGAGCAACGTGACTGCAGCTCTCAGTCTACCCCTGTTGGCCTTCCAGACCAGCCATGTTTATTTTGCTGTTAGCAGACAGGGATGCATGAAGCAGCAGTGTGTGTTTGTACGAGCGTGTGGAGTGCATTTCCCCAGGAAAGACTCCTTGGGAATGAGTTGGATCGGTAAGAAGTGCTAATAGATGGGAGAGCTTTTGCTGCCCGGTGCTCCCTGCGAGCGGCCATCCCCCTGCGCTGCGCTCAGCTCTGCTCCCAGCGCTGGGGCAAGAACCTCCTCCGCGCAATGTCCCTGTTGTCGTTAAAGGACTGGGGACTTTTCGGGGTGGCTTTGCCAAAATAGTTTGTTATGGCGAAATATTCTGTGGCAGAGTAATGCTAGTGAAAAGGAGGGGCTTGTGGGCTTGCTTGAAACCAGGCAGAGCACCAGTGGGGACTGTGCCAGCCTCCCACACAGCTCTGCTAACGTGACGCCGTCCTGACCGGCAGCAAACGTGCTGCGGGGAGCGGTCGGGGGCTCTCCGAAGCCCTGACTTCCAAATACGCGTGGTGGGGGCTGTATTCGCATGTGTGCGAATGACGTGGACAAAGTTCCTCCGGGGGATAGGTCTAGACCACCACCATCACTCTTTCCTTTTGACCTTGGCCAGGGTTTGAGCTCCAGCCGTCAGTGGTGGAAATCTGTGCCAAGGCACTGGACTGTCCTGGTATGTGCGCCACGCCGTGCTGCAGACCGGAGACACGAGGGAGAGGGTTCAGCCAAGATAAAAATCAACAAGAATCTCCCCCCACGAATGCATCCTAGTCCAAACTCAGATGCTCATGAACTCTGCAAGAGGCTTGTTGATCCTGCTTGGGTTTTTTTTTAGCTTTTCTCAGTAACTGCTGTTACTCTCTACTCCCTGACTCCATCAAGGGTCTGATGTAAAAATAAGAACATACCATGGAGCAACTCATCTTTTGTTTATTGAAAGTCAGAATCATAGAAAAAGTAAGTCTATCCAGGAGCTGGGCTGGTCCTTAACATTCTGTTAAAATTACAAATTATGTCTTCGGGAATGGCCAGAAAAAAATTATTTCACATATCACTGAAATCAGGAAGCACAAGAGATTTTTCTAAGGGGCTTGTTTGATGTGTAGCCTAATTTGTACTACATCAAAAGGAGTTAGTTCACTGAACAAACTTTGAAATACATAATTTAGTCTTTCCATGATTTATTTTTTTCCAGCAGTGCATTAATGAATTTTTGCAGCTCCTCTTCAGTGGGTATTATATTTTTGGAGAGAAGTACTGTGTCTTATAGATGTTTCTGTTTGGTTTGCTCTAAGGTAAGCCATTGTAGTTGTCGTAACAGTCAAACTGGGCACTGATTGGTCACAGAAAGGAGAGAAGATTTTCTTGAATTTAAACCAAAACGTTAATTGCAGTCTTCCCCATGTGAAATACTGGATGGTATATGTGGCTCATTCACACTGTAAATGCAACGTATGCAAAAACCACAAGAAAAGAACATGCTTTAGATAAACAGAAGCGGATGATCACATATAGCTAATTTGTATCCATGTTATTTGTGTGTTACACAGTCGGTTTCAATTTGAAGGATATCTTGCAGACCTTAGTACCTCTTGCCTTAGGGACTAACCTTTGTTTTTAGTTATTGGACTTTAAGAGCTTGTGCTATAATTTTGGCTTTGGCGTTTATCTGTTGAAAGAAAAAAAAGGCACAGCCTATAAATCTTTTTCTAACACATCCAACAATGGTCTTTTGTGGTCTGAACTACCGTAGTTCACTGCACTTAAAGAAAACAAGAATGCAAAGCTTGTGGCAAGCTTGATACCAGGCAGGAGCAGCATGAGTGAAAATTGCTCAGTGCAGTCCCTGTACTGCATAAAGTGTATGTACAGGACACAATGCAGTCTAGTGGGCACTGAGTGCAAAACTGCATCTTTGCAAAGCAGGGCTTCTGCTTCCCACATCAATGCATTTCATAGAGCGGAGGATGGGACAGACATCCAGAAGTTTTACTTTAATTGTTTTATTTTTTGCTTAGCTTGCCTGCTCGGTGAAAAGCTGCATTTTATTTACCACTAATATTATTTGAGAGGCAAGGTTCCAATTTTATCAGTTTATAATTCTGACAAATGGGGTTCCTCATTTTCCTTCTGAGATTTCACATGACCGGCTAACTTTCCTGGCAAGCTGCGTTTCGTATTGAAGGCTCTCCTCTGTGGAGTTGGCTGGACGAGTTTTTACTGAAACTAAACAGGGACAACTCTGGTCTGCCGGGGAAGCATACCAAACCCCTGAGCTGAGCGCGTCTCTATCTAGCACTGTGTCTGTATCTAGCACTGTGTCTGTGCTTTCGGCAGCAGCCGGTGCCTGTGGGACACCACTGCCACGGCTCTTTTCTTGCAGGGTCTCTGGGCTCGCAACACGCCTTCCCTCGCACCCGGATTTGCGTCTCGCCCTGACGGTTAAATACTGTTGTTAAGGCCTTCGTTGAGAAATCTTTTGTGGGTTGACCCTTGATAATCTCAGCGACAACTCTGCGCTCTCTAACATCTCTGCTTTTCTTCTGCAGCTGCAGGGAAAGTGGAAAGAGGGTGGAGAAGGTGGCAGTGGAGCCGCTCTGGCAGATTCCTGGGGTCACACCTTCCCCTAACATGGAAATCACAGGGGGATTGTCAGCAAAAGCTCTCTCCTGAATATGGATGAAAAGGCAGTGCCTGAGCTGATTTTTTTTTTTTTAGGATTCTGTAGCTGCTTTTTTATTTTCTGAAGACTCTAGCAGCCCTGTAATTTGCAAGTCCAATGTGCATGCACATATAATGGCAGGAGAAAACAGGTAAAAGCTAAAGGCACTAGAGGATGAGCAAATGGTACCACTAAAACAGAGGCGTTACACTGTTGAGCATCATGAAGAAGATTATATCTACTGCTTTCTACCTATCTTATTACAGAAACTGCTAAACTCTACATTTTAACCACTATGGCAACATTTAGATTGCCTCCCACCTCAGTAACTCATAGTTTGCTTGTTCTTGAAATGTTATGCTTTGGAGTTATGGAAGAAAAGGATGCAGGGTTTACAGGATCTAAGGGCATTTAGAGCAAAGAGAGGTCTGGCTGAATTTGCTGCCAGAACCATCACCAGTAATTCCCTTTCCCAGCACTTGTCTGAAAGGTGCTAGATGACCTGCACTTTTCATTTCAATCTTTAAACTGGATCTGTCTGGCCTGGGACTTTTAAATTTACATGTTTCCACATTGTAGGGGGTGTCATCTTGAGATCCCTGTAGGCAGGGAAGTGGCTGGTGTTGCTTCAGCCTGCTTGGTATAAGTGAATGATATTTCCAGGTAGCGAGCGAAATGCTGTAACTCACATTGTTGAAGTACTAATCAGATTAACTCTATCTGCACACATACTACTTGCTCTTCCTGCCCTTCAGGTTTTCACTTTTTAAATGGTTGTCCCCCCCTCTACCTCCTCCCTGTAGCGGTCTTTCAGCAAGACAAAAGTGGGGAGATTTTTGTCCCTGTGGTGTGTGTTCTCAGCAGTGTGCATCATTACCGAAACAGTGCTAGGGAAGGGACAAAAAATCAGCTACCAGTTTCTTTCACTTGAGATACCTGAGGGCTTTTTGTCCTCTGGTGGAGTCCTCTCTAGCTGCGGGTTTCCATAACTTCTTATATTGCCAAAAAAAAAGGAGGTGGTGGCATGCCTAAATATAGACCCCCAAGCTTCCTTAAAGCATAAGTTCCTTGGTAGATGACTTGTGCTTCCTGCCCTAGACAAGAAAATGCCATCCTTGGAGAAGCAGTTCAGAGCCGAGTCTCTTAGACTTTCTCTGGACACCAGGTTTTAAGAAGAGCCTCACATATATGTTTACCTCTCCATTCACATTTGTTTCTGGCACCCCTTGAATTCCTGTGAGGAAATGAGCCCTATCTGGCCAGGAATTGATATTTTGGTTTTTTCTCCTTTGGTCACATTTGAGCCCTGCAACCTTGGCAGGATGTAGGGAGAAGTGGTGTGGGGTTTTGTCTGTGCAGGACATGGGACAAGAGGAAGCCCTGTCTCTCCCTGGAAGGTTGGGGCACGTCTGTCCATAGGCGCAGGCAAAGCGTGGCGGAAGAATGGCACTTTCTTAGGACATACACATGAGAATATTGTTTCCAGGCTTGCCTGTAATTTCTGTTAGGCTGATCAAATTTGCAGTCTCTCCAACTGGGACTCAATATCCAATGGTAAGGAGGGGGTCCTTCTTTGAAGAATTGACATCAGATGCAGAGAACTTTTCACTTTATGGCCCTGGGCAGCAAACACCAACTTAAATTGACAGGACCCCAGGACTGCTAATTAGAAACTGGCAAAACCAGGACATCTGGACACCTTATCAGAGGTTTATCAAGATTACTGGTATGATCCATACAAATCCTTAATAGGAATCAGCTGTCAAACAAGTGAAGTAATTTAGGCAAAGATTGCAATTTTTTTTTTTTGTTACAACTATAATATGTTACAAGCTGAGTTCTTAGAGGCTGTAATAACTGTGTAGTTTCATAACCACTGTTTTTTTGCTCATTGTTTGACTCCCTCGCCAAAGAGGCTCTGGGCCAAATCCAGAAAGCGAGCACGGCTCTAAAGCAGTCAGTGCAAACCCCTGCGCCATTACTGGCGCTGAACTTGGCCTTCAGCTGCGAGGCTGTGCCCCTCTCCAGCATCCAGGCAGCTTTAAATCTGTTCCACAGCACTTTCAGTTATGAGAACTCTGCCACATCACCTTGTCTTTATGTGGTTGGCTAAAAGGGATATAAAAGACTGTGAGGGAAAGAAATTACTTAGTAAAAAAAAAAAAAAAAAAAAAAAAGGTAAAACTGAGAGTGTGGTCTCTCATTTTCCACAAGAGAGATTGGAAAGAGCATATGCTTCCTCAGATTGTACAAGCTGAGGATTATGATCATTTTTTAGTCAGTATCTTTTATTAGAGTGAAGGAACAAAAGCCATCGTCATAAAGGAAAGATGGCCTTGGCTCTTGTGCTCTGGGAAGCTCCGAGTGCTTTGATTTGACATACCCGCACCTGGGGGAGAGCCGAAAGCAAAATGCCCCTTTTTTAAATACACTTTTAAACCTGTTTTTTTCTAAATCTTATTGAAGCCATAACCAAGGAAAGCAATAAATGAAATGTGAAGAAATGGAGCTGATGCCTGATGTTAGATCTGCAGACCACAGGGAACACGATCCCACTGCTTGTTGATGTTAACTCTGAGATGTGCTAAGAGCCTAAGGAAGGGACAAGTCCATGGCTGGGCAAAACAGCCAAGAGAAATTGTATCTGGAGCATAGCCTAGGTTGCTGACTACCTTGTTTTGTGCTTTGATCTGGTTTGAGCCACCATTCTGAGGAAACTAGCATAATATATGTAAAACGAAGTCAGTTTTAGCAGACACTTGCCAAATCATTTTTTTTACATGGAAGTGGAGTTTTACTGTCTTAAACAAGCCTGGCATGAGCTTGAGCAAATCCATGCTCTCTGTTCATAAAAATTCAGACGTAGTTTAGGTTTTACAGTGATCTGATTTTTGTTTCTGGATGCAAGCTTTTCTTTGGTTACATTTTTCCAAATGAATGATGCAGTATTGAACTTACGGAATATTTCTTATGACTGAAAAGTGAGAATTTATTGTGCTGCTGAATGCTTGCATATTTTGGCAGGTGAGGAGAGACCTGGTAAATGGGGGGTTGGAAAGGACAGCGTTAATACAAACATGAGCTCTTTGGGTCCATTGGCTGTGGACAGGGCTTCAGCTAAGACCATTTCATCAGTTCTCCCGTGGGCATAAATGATGACTTGACAGCAAGACACATCCTTTAGGAAGATGGGACATTTTATCTTGTAATGAACAGACATGCCACAGGGCCCAGGTGAGTTGCATTTTAGCAGCTCACCTGATTCAACCATCTTTACTGGAGTAGGACTGATACTTTAAATATAGACCATGGAGGAAGGCCTTAGAAATGACCATTTGAAGCGATGGCTCATTTACACATGCTGCATACATTTTAGGGGTTAGATTTTTTTTTCTTATTCTGCATGCAATTTATTTGAGATATTGTCTTTCCCACACATGGGAAAAATCCAACCCCACTCCTCTGCTTGGATTCACTTTTCGTTTTTAAAGAGACAGCATGAAAACAACAGAGAAGGTAACATAGTATTTCCACAAAGCAGAGCCATAGTGACCACCAGGTCACTGTGCCTTAAGTCATTAGGCACATCAGGGTGAAAAACTGCAGCTATCACTTGAGAGATAGTTGTTTGCTTTCCTGGAATTTATAAAAAAAATCTAAACAGCTCCCCTAGGAATATTACCTGCCCAAAGGGGTTTCAGGCTGGTACAAATATTTTTACTTAATTACCTATCCTTGTTGATCTTAGGTTTGATCCTTTTTTAAATTTCAAAAGCAATATTATAAAAAGAAAATTAAGTCCCCAAATATGTACATATTCCGGGGGGGAGGAATGCTTTTATACTTTGCTTTGTTCCATACAAAGCTGCTAAGTAATAACTGAAAATTAATGCTATTTTTGCATATGTGCTTCTTAGTGAGAAAATCAACTGCACAGTACTGGTTAAAAACACATCTATACTTTAAGAGTTGACTGCAGGGCCTTATAACCTACCAAAAGTCTCCAGTGCCTTGTAACTACCATGCTGCCTGTAGTTAATAGGCAACCTTCACCAGTTGCTTTCCTGTCTGAATTAATGCTGCAACCAGTTTAAAAATGAATGTTCATGGAGGGGAACTTCTTTCTCAGATTTAAAGATCTCTCAATGCAGGTACCTGGCTAATATTGTTCAGACTGGTGCAGTTGTTGCCAACAGCTGGGTTATTTATTAATTCGTCCATAGATCTCTCACTTTGTAAATCATATTTTGATACTGCTGGTTTGGGGAGAAAGACTAACAATATGTGTGGTGTTCAGAAAGCTATGTCAAACAACTTCTCTTCAGCAAGTAAATAAAGTATCTTGCTGTCAATGGATGGCCCCAGAAATGCCAGGTTTGGAGCTTTTCATCTAGTTGAGGCATTCTGGTAAACAGTGCTCGATGCTAGTCCACCCTAGCTTGACCTCAGTGTAGCCATAAAACTAGCAGGAGCTGCAATGCCTGAAAAGCTGTCTGAAAGAAATAAACTTCCCCTGTGTACTTTTCCCTTTTGTTTGATTAGCCTGCAGAGCTATTGCTGTTGTTAAGCTCTGACTTGAGCGTAAAGTAGAACTGTCACATTGCAGCATGTCCCAACAGCCTGCATTTACTGATGGAAGAATGACAACCACGGTCAGCTGATGTTTCATTGACATTTCTTTGGCAACTATGAATGGCCTCAGTTTTACAGTATAACTGAATCAATAAATAGTGATCTTCCCGCATTGCCAATCTTAGCTTCTAGAAACGTGTTGCTTTTCTCTGGCTTTCATACTAGTTTCTACATAGATTGTGAAAAACATGAGTGGCAGTCATTTTTTCTCATGTTGACCTATCTGTTCAGATACTGTATATGTGTATGTTTTTTTCATAAATGAAATCTTCATCACCACAATGTCTAAATGCTAGGAATAGTTGATATATTATTCTGTCTGCTTTCTTGCATTGCTACAAATAGTAGTCTCATGATACAGGCACTATGTTTCTAAGCCAGGACTCACAGATGTACCAATCTTCAGTCTTGCTTAGATATTCATCCCATGATTTTGTAACTCAAGTTATTGACAGAACTGTGTAATGAATCACAGAAAAGCCCAAAGAACAAGGTGGCTTGGAGGCAGTTCTGTATGTATGCAGTTTTATCATGAAACTGTTTTAAAGCTGCTCTGAAAAAGGAAAGTAATTCAGTATTATAAGGCAGCAGATGCTAGTGGAACATGAACTGAATTTCTGCTGCCAAGATTACCTGCCTTGCTTTTTGTAATGATCTGTGTAGTAATCACAGTGTGTGATGTGTGGACACACTCAAGTGTCTGTAAATATTTAGGCAACTACTGTCTCCTCATAGGTTTTCAGCATTGTAGACCAGAGGAAACAACGATTTGGTACAGACTGTTGTGATCTACCTATACACCTCTGGAATATGTCCTCTTGCCTCATCTAGTCAAAAGACTCCTCAAATTCCTCAAGGCAATGGAGTGTTTCATTACTACCCTTTCCATCAAATAGTATCTGGTAGACATAGGTGCTAACAAACAGTGATGGACAATTAAATAAGCCTTAGGACATGAGCACCAGAACACATTGCTGTTAACAAGTTATCTAGGCAATAGTGTTTCAGGTACTCCCCTTTCAAGCCAACGTCTATCTGAGAATGTTCATCCTGAATCTGTGATCAAAGAAGAGCTCTTAAGAAAAGATTTTTTTTTTTAATTTTTTTTTCCAGGGGTTGATTGTAAAAAATTATTTATTTTTGAGTGATAGTGTTGACTTTTTTTTTTTTTTAGTGTGTCTTTAAGGTTGACCCAGGCAAAATGCTCAGAAAGGCTCCACACCTTCTGGAAACCATGTCCTTCTAGCAGATCTGAGTGTGAGAACTCACTGAGGAAGGCAACCAAATCACTGGCCAGCTGAGGAGCCTGGGTTGGGAAGGACCTCCTGCACAGTCATCTTTGACTCAGTCCCCTGTTAATGCAGGCAATTATATCACATAATCCCTCTCATAAACTGATTGAGCTTCACATTTCAACTACTACTAATGTTTTACCAGAAATTTTCTGCCCTTTCTGTTAGAAAACTTGTAATAATTTCCAGTGGGAATGTATTCAGGGCCAGTCTATTGCTATTTGTTCTTCTGACAACTTCATTCTTTAGCTTAAATAGCTCGTTTGCCCTCCTGGTGTCTACTGCCTTGATGTATTCATAAGAAGTGAACACATTTCAACCTTCCTTTTACTAGACTAAACAAGACAGGTTGTTTTGGTCTCATCCAGAAAGACAGGCTTTTCTTACCCTGAACCTGAAGTCTTCCATAACTGTCCCAGTCTGAAAAAAATTTGTTCCTGAATTTGGGTGACCTGAGCTGGATAAAGTCTTGCCAGATTTGTACAACGGCATTTTGAAAATTCAGGCAGAGGCTGGGGTTTTCTTGGTTCTGTATTTTGCTTTTTGTGTGGCAGGAAGTAAGTTTTGGATGTGCTATGTATGTTTTTGTTAAAAGCTTCTGGAATATTAAATGGGACACTATTTTTTTGCTGACAGTTTTGGAAGGAGCTTAGGGGAACTGTATTCCCAGCTCCCTCCTGCTTTCCACACAGTTGGACTCCCTTTGATAATTCCAATTCTAATTACAAATAGGGTATATGATAAATATTCAAGCAACAGTCCTGAAATTGAAATAAAGTGTGGTTTGGTGCAGAGATGCCCTATTTCTCTTTAGTATCAGTAGTAACCTAGCTCTGTCACCACAGAGGCATGAACTAAGAGTCTCTTTCTCTTCTGACTCCACTGGTACAAAGCAACCACACCAAGCCATACACTGCTGCAGCTGAAGAGCAATCAGTCCCTAAAGCAGCCCCAGTGTCTCTCCAGTATGCTGATGGCTGCAGCACAGGTCAAGCACGACTTCATGAAGGCAAGTGGAGGGACCACTGTGCCTTTAGTTCCTTGGCTCTCCCCCCACAGCCGCACAGCCCTGCTGTCAGGTGTCCCTCTGCATCCTTAGAGACTGTCCCGGTTATGCTGATCTGGCCCCAGACCTCATTCACCAGCCCCATGGACTAAGATGAGCAATCATCGAGCTGTGGCAGCAGACTTTCCTTCGTGCACTTGCTATTCCTGCAGCAGGTCTTTTCCTGGAAGGCTGCCAGAGAGCTGTTACTGTCCTACAACCCCTAACCATACCTTGCCTCTTCCTTTGCTTTGCAAAGAGCTGAAACTGTTCCCAGCGTCCTTCCCAAGGGCTGTGAGCAAAACGATGCCTCAGCTGTAAGGAGCTGCTGGTATTACACTTCTGGAGCCAAGAGCCCCCAAGCAAATCATCCATTCCCCAAAGAGCTCACTCCTCTGCTGTTGGGAAGGGTTGGTCCAGATCCCCCAAACCTCTTGCAGTAAGCCTCACTACTGCTGCCTTGTCTACCTCCTCCTTTTCTTTGTGCCCACTGGACCCTTCCTTTTCCCTCATCTTCCACCTCCATCTAAATCCCTGCTTCTACCTCTTCATGCTTCTGTCACCTGCTCTGGCAGTGCTAGTATGGGGGAAGGAAAGAAGAAAAAAAAGGCTAGTAAGTCAAGAAGATCTTTAATTTGGGCTCTGCACCAATTGTCTATGTATGGCAATACAGAGACTTTTCTCTGTATATCCCTGCTGCTGGTACTGGGAAGCCTCCCAAGTGAGATACATCTGCCTTGCTGGGAACCAATGCTCTGTGCTGGAAGTTGGGCAACTTCTGAGCATGTTCAGGCCAATCTGTAATATCTGTGTTATGCTCCCACTCCTTGGCCACACAAACTGAGCGGCTGCTGAGGTACTGTGGGTTTGCAGCATGCGTGGCACAAGAATTGGAGTGTATGGTTGCAGTGCAGCAGAAATCACAACCAAAACGAGAGCTTCCAGGTCTGACAGGAGGAGATAAGAGACTGTCCACAGAGCTGGAGGAGGGAACCTGCTTTTTCCTCACTGCATCCTTCATCTCCATCATTTCCCTCTTCCTCCAGCTGCGTTGGTTGCCTGTTACTCTCCTGCCCTCTCCTCCCCTCTACAAACATTTTTGGTACGTGCATCTCGTTCCCTGTTTACGAGGTGGCTCTCCCCCACTGGCAATTCTGTTCCATTCATTTACACCAGTGAATGCTAATGGCAAACTTAGCTCAGTCACGAGTGTTTTAAGGAGAAGAAACATATGTGAAACAAAAAGAAGTAAGGGAAAAAAAAAATGTATGGGAGGGAAAGAAAAAATTCACTAAACCAGTCTATTTTTACAGTGCCTTTTCATCAAATATTCCTGCCACTGTTGTTCCAGAAAGGCCTCCCAACCTAGAAATAGTAGCTGGTGGTCATGTTTAGTGTCCTGCATTTGTGACTGAAAGGAGCTGTGACTCATAAATGTGTATAGCTCTCTGGCTATAAGCCACGCTAACTTAAAACGGCTGAGGTTTACTGTGAGAAAGCACATCTGACTTGTATTTCCTTGAGACTGAAAAAGTACCGTTAAATAACGGCATAAGGGAAAAATACTAACCATAAAGAATTTTACATTCTTTGGAATGATATCATAGTAGAATATACACAGTAGACTAATTACGATTTCATCTTTAATTTTACTCCAAAGTGGGTTGCATTTTTTGATGTGTCATTCCCTTTTATAATTTTTTTCAAACGAATGGCTGCATTCCAATCACTTACTTACCATCATCTATATTAATTTGTGTGCTTCAAACAGTTGGATAATCTGTCGTAATTAGAATGATCTCCGCTGGCTGGGTTTTATCATCTTGTCAGAGGGAATTACCCGGGCAGACTTCTCTCTACCCCGAGCAGACAGTGGAGGGTGCTGTTGTATTTGAGGTGGGCTCTCGGAGGGACCCGGAGCAGCTCACTTTGCTGCTGCTTTCATAGCTCCTTAGATAGAGCTCGCAGACACAGACTCCCAGTTTTGTCTTTACTGGGATGACAGAGGGTCCCAGTGAGGGACCAGGACCCCCACACAGCTCAGGACTACGAGGCGTCAGCTCAGTTAGTTGTCGGGGTGGTGAACGAAGAATGATACGTAATCATGCAGGTTTGGATTTTGAGTCTATGGCTGTGTTTTCCCTAACAGCTTTACTGCCTCTTGCCCGCAGATGATATTTTGTATTAAATTCCTCGAGGAGAGAAGGGGAGGAGGGAGGGGAGGAATCGGGGGAATCTATTTTTTGGCCAGAAGAGTTCAGAGTCTGTCCATTAAGCGCTTGCTGCTTTTCCAAAGTATGTTCCGAATTAGGCAGAGCGCAGTACATCTTCTTCAACGTGCTGGCCAGAAGTCATGAAGCCATGATAAATCCATGGATAGCAAGCCTTGCTCTCAAATTTGGGAGATTATTTTAGGACACCCCAAGTCAGCACTAGTGCTCTTCAGCTGAGCTTGCGTTACCCAAACTTGATCTAAGAGCAGGAGCTCAGTGAGCAAGTCAGCCTGTCTGCTCATGGTCCTTGAACAGGATGCAGGACAGAGTTATGAATTTCCAGTGCTGTATTTCATTGTCATCAGGACACTGTGAATTTATTAGTGAATATATCATTAATAATATGGCATGTGGTTAAAGGATGTGTCATTCCAGAACCCAAGTAAATAGCGTAGAATTAACAAATGCATATCAAAGAAGCCCTCTGTGATCTGCAAGTATGACATGCTGCTACTGCTGTTCAGGCAATTGCTTTCTCTTTATACTACTTCTCCTGTAAAAATTTCAAGCAGAAATTCTACTTGAGCTTCCCAGCTCAAATAAATCTATCTGGTTTATGGATGAGTAACTGGAGAAGTCGGAGAAGTTAAATGATTTTCCCAGGATCACAGACTGAGAATGAAACCAACCTGTGAATTAAACTCAGAAACTGAACTTCCCAGATCAGCTGGAAAGGGCAGAGGGCGCAGCCCACAACCACTTTCTTTCCACCCTCCGCTTTGCCCCACACTCACAACCGTGGAGAAATTTTAGGTTTGCATCCTGAAGTGAATGCACTATGCAGGAGCTCTGAAGGCGGCAAGCTGCTCTGTGTGCTGCGCAGGTCTGCCAGCTCCTCTAACTCACCAACATATCCTGCTCATAATGTTTCTACGTTGCTTTAAAGATGAGAAGCACTATGTATATCAATGACAGGAATTGTTGTACAATGTACAATTTTCATCCCACAGGATGTAAACCAGCCCATGGAGGTATTCACATGTGCTCTGTTATTTCTTCTGCTCCAGCCCTACAAAGAAGAAAGTTCTCCCTAAAAAGTAATAAAAATGTAAATGCAATAACCCCCTGCCAATATAATTCTGAATGAATCAAGAACTTTTGAAAAATATGGCTTTGGCCCCTTTCTGAATAACCAGGGGCAGAACATAGATGAGTGGCAAATAGCTGTGAAAACATCTTTGGGCCACTCATACAGTCCTGTGGCCAACGTTCCTTTCTGGGCTAGTTTGCTGAGGACTGATCTGCTAACGGAAAATGTTCCTACCTATCTTTTCTTGAGTTTACCTGGATTTAATCTTCTTGGTTTGAAGTAGTAAAGAAGATAGCGTGTTTATGCCTGTCTCCATAGATGGAAATAGAGATAGACTCCTTACTTGAGTACACCATGTTTATTTTATTCTAAAAGTTTGTTTTCCTTTTTCCCCCCCCATTGCAGTGTCACTGCTGCTGTATTTTATTAGACCTCTGGTTTTCATTATGCAAAAAGTCAAAACTGGAACATTGTAAATCTCCCCTCTCCTCCCCACTTGCTGCTCTGAAGCCCATCCGCCATTCGATGCCTAACAGCTTCTCCTACCAAAGCGCACTATTTCCAGGGGCTTTGGGGAATAGGAGGTGAGAACAGGGGAAAGGGGGGGACTTGCTTGCCCAGGGCTTGTTAACCTGAGCGCACACTCTCTTTCTCAAATTTGTTTTCTCAGCTGGTGGCACAGTCACTGCCCCAGCGCCATCAGTCCAGCAGAGAGCAGTTTCATTCGAGATCTGAAGGCAGATTTTAAAGACGTGGTTGGGGCAGGAGGGGAGGGGAGCTTAATAACAGCTTAGAGCCTGACTCCCCATGTTTTCTTAGTATATTGAAATATGAACTGTGTAAACACTCTGCATTCCACCTGCTCCAGCATCTGCCAAAAAGCTCACAAAAGTCCTTTGCTCTTTTTTACATCCTCCCGTTTTCCTTGCTCTCCTCCCCACAAGGTCTCCACACCAACTCGCTGTCCTGTCCCCCACCCAGTCTCTGCAAACAAACACATGCACTTTTCTTCTGCTTTTTTTTTTTTTTTTATTATTGCTGGAGACATGCATTTCCAAAGTCACTTTGCACCTAACGTGTGCTGCTTTTTCAGCCTCCTCTTTCACAGAGCTGTCGACTTCCTTCGGTTTCAGAACACCGCTCAGTGGTGGTACTTGTCAGATTGTTTTTTTAATATTATTTACTGTTATTTCACATAAATATGGCAGTAATCACCCGAGAGACTGAATGTTTTCCACATCAAAACTTCGAGCAAAAAAGCTGCACCCACATGCTCTGCGTTTTACCTGTCTTCCCCTGAACGGGGAGCAGTTTTCATCCAGATGGCAAACCATCAAGGGTTTTACACTTTTACACTTAGTAAAAATGCTGAACAAAGAAGTGCATTTTCCATCATGTTCTGAAAGAGAGCAGGCTGTGCTGGCTTCACCGTGAGAGCAGACTTCCCCTTGGCACGACCCTCCGCCAGCCTCCGGGAGCGGGACAGAGATGAGGACCATGTTTCTGACGCATGGTACCATTCCCGAAAGGCATCTGAGGGGACAGTGGTGCCGGAACAGAGACGAGGACCATGTTTCTGAAGCATGGTAGCATTCCCGAAAGGCATCTGAGGGGATAGTGGTGCCGTGTGAGCAGTTCAGAATCGGCTGAATAGCCTCTGGTAGTCACTCCTTGTTTCTCCTGTCAGATGTGATCATATCATCCCCCACAGTGCGTAGGACTTGGTGGGGTTCCTGGAAGCGGATAGGGAGCGCATGTTCAAAAGCACGGTATTTTTGATCCCAGAGGTTCAAAACAGCCTGCTTTTGACTGAAGCAGCCAGTAAGTTTTGCCACGATTGCATCAGACTGCAAGAGGCTGACCTGAAAACGAGTGGAGGACTGTGATTTAGGTCTAAGACAAAACTATTTTTATTTGACTGTGTAGGGGAGTCACCACCTCAGCTACTCAGGAATGGTGAAGGTCAGATTCAGCCAGGTTTTCCACTGCTGTACAGCATTCAAACCGCCAGCAAAAGCAGTCGGCTGGGTGCTCTCAGCTTCATTTACATTTGCTGAATGAAATGAGGGTGCTCTTCTGCCTTCTCCTAATAAGGGTGCTCTTACCACCCTTTGCCCTCAAAATACTTCACACTGCCCAGTGTGGACCACAGTGCTTGCACCTCGGCTCTGATCCCTTTGGACTGTGGGTTGTGAGGGAAATCGTTCTGGCTGCTTTGAAATATGGTGAGGACAGCCCAGCAGCAAGGCTGGAAAGGATTTGACAGACCTCTAACTGGGAAAGAAGCCCTAGATTTCATCTCAGGGCAGCTGATGGGAGGGATGAGCCCCACCGCTGCTTACGCTTTTCACAGGTACCTGGTTGTCTCTGCTGTTTGCTGGACTTGTTTGTGGCTTCAGCATCTCACCAGGGCTTGGGGATTTTTCATATTGTTCTTCCCTGCCTTGCACTTTGCTTCTGCTTATATTCCTGCCTGAAACAGGAATCATGCAAAATATCCTCACAGTCCTTTTCAAGCTCTTGGCGTTAGAAACACCCTTCCCCTCTGCCTCTCCCCGCCAAGTGATCTGTGCAGCAGAGTTGGGAGCAGGGAAGGGACAGGACGGGAAGGGACGGGAAGGGAGGAGGAAGAGGAAACCATTCACCCCGCCCTTCCAACCAGAAGCAGGAGCCTGAAGCGGTCACTCCAATGGAAGAAGGTCAGGTTTAAAAGGAGGGGGGGGGGGGGAAAGGCAACAAAAGGTGTTCTCCCCCCCACCCTGTTAGGATCATCGTGGCTGGGTGTAACCCACACGCAGACACCAGCAACCCTTGCCAGAAACACGTACAATGGTGATGATAAACTGATATCACCATAAGAGAAGCTGTAGTCCCTGACAGGCTTGTGGCTTGCTCTGGGAAGGTGGCCTGATGTCTTCCCCACCTAATTCAGTTTACTTAAAGCTGTTCCCCTGCTGTCAAAATTCCTCTCATCAGAAAGTAAAGCTAGAACCAAGTATTTCTAATTCAGGTAGGACAAAAGCTGTCCCATCTCCAGCTATTTTTTGGAAGGTTGGTGTGAAGGACTAAGCAAGAGAGACGTGGGTATGTGTTCCCTGAAAAGAGGAAGGGTCATTAAACTGGAACATCTAGTATGCTTTTGAAAGAATTACATTACATCAGAAGGAGCCAGAAATAAGATACCATTTGTTAACTTTGCTAATCCATTAAAAATACATTGGGCAACTGAACTATTATTTGTAACTCTCTGCAATCTCTCTTACGGCGAGGAAACAATGTCCTACTGCGTTTAGGTGTGGTGTGTTCTCAGAGCACATAAAGCTTTCAGCGGCTTTGTATGAGGCTGATTTTGATTTTAGGTAACAGCACATATTGAATCAGCTGGGGAAAGAAAGTCCCCAACCAGAGGTCTACCAGTAGTAAATTATCTGGAATTTCAAATGATCAGTGGGTATAGTTAGCCTATTATCCCTGTATTTATGAATTTGTGCGTGGGAGGGGAGGGGGTGTTCAAAACTGCAAATTGTCAATTCGTGTTCACTACTTCAAACTGAGCCAAGTCATTCTCACCTTTTCTTTTAAAGTGGACATAACTAGAAAATAATTGAGGGGTTGAAATGAAAGATTTTACCTTGGGTAATACTTTATTGTACTGAGTAGTCCTATGTTGGTAAGAACAAGTTAACTGCCTTGTTCTCCATGATGACAGAAAACTAAAGAGAGAATGTAAATGAACTGAGAAAATTATTCTTCTGTTTTAATCTTATTAATCTTTTCTCCCTTGTTCCAGTTAAAACAAAAGCAAAAGTTCTGGAGACAGTTTGACTCTGTAATAGGAAAAGCATAGTTTGGAGAATCTTTGAGTCTAAGACCATGCTTTGCCTGTCCTGTAGCTCTAAAATTAAGATGGTTTTCCTAGCTTTCAGCAGAATGAGGTTGCACTGTGAAGATGAAAACACACTTCTGAAATGAAAAATGTAGTTCCTTTTAGAACACTTTTTATAACACTAGATTGTCTGACAGCAGATGTGGTAGCTAACAGCAGAAATTGTATTATAGGCATCTGTATGTTATTAATCAAGGACAACAAACGTCCTGAAAGGACATAAAAGGACAAACCACCTGAAAGGCAAGCAGCAGCAGGGCCGTACACTTTTGCTGCATGTATAGCAGTAACAACCCATGGCTAATAATTCCCATCTTGCTCGGAGTTCAGGTTCTAAATTTAGGGCTCTAAATAAGTGATCTAGCATGTGAAGGGCCTATACTACCAACCACAGTCAATGGGAAGAGCTGATGCCTCGTGCCTTTCCCAATCAGGGCGTTTATTTTTAAAGTACACTCTGAACATCCGGCCTTTACTTCAGCTTCATTTTCCCCACCAGGGAGATTGGACTGATGGGGGGCACTTTCTTGCAAAGGAGCCAGCAAGGAGTGAGTTCTGTCTATCAAATCTGGGTCCCAGTCCTTCGCTGGGATCTGCTGGTGAGGGTCCCCACGCCTCTGCCGAGACTGATGGGGATCCACGCGGACTAGCCGAGCCCTCTGCCAGGACCAGGCATGGGCACCTGGCCCAGAGAAACACGTTTTTAGGCGCTTACATGAAAAACGATCATTTCTTTGCTTTTAGAGAAAAGCCTGCTTGACTTCAGTTTAAATATTTCTTCTGCCTAGCAAGACGCCCTTTCACAGCTGACACGTCTCCAGGCAAGAAGAATTTGCTTAGAGGCCAGCGACAGGTTTTGCTGCAGGATTTTGGAGCAGTTGTGACTGTGTTAAGAAATCAATAAAAGCAGCTGGACGTGTTGCATAGGTAAAGGCAGGCAGATTCTGCAGCAAACCTGGGGCTGTTATCACCATTCTGCCTCTGGCCAAGCTGATAAGCACTGGAGAGCAGGACAGAAAGGAGGGCAGCATGGAATCAGGATGAACCTCCACATCCACGGCTGCCCTGCCATGGACCCTACCCACTAGCATGCTGTGGCAGCTGTACATTAACAAGCTGCAAAGGGAAATGAAGCCTGCTCTTTAAAATGGGATGGCAACCTCTGCCCTCGCGCACTGGGAATGAGGCAGGGAAGAGGCAGGAGGCAGCCAGTGCACCAGGTCCCAGCAGGGCTCTTCAAGGAAGGACTGTGTCCAGTCCTGTGGCCCTCATGCAACATATCATCTCTGCTCTTGCAATTAGCAAAGTACCAGCAAGGGGACATAGCACCTGCTATGCCACCCAGAAGGAAAGACACTCTCACCAGTAAGAGCTCCTCCCTTGAGGAGCTTCCCCACAGCACCCAGAGGAAGACGTTCACCTCCAAACACCCTTCATATTTAAAATGCAGAGTAGGGATACAGCATCGTTTCCTCCAGATCTGATCTGGGCAGGTTCCGTCTATCAGAACGCCCTTCTGTGGCAAAGGCTTCCCAGACACCTGGCTCTAGAGGGCCTTGTTTCCAATAAAACATTTACCTCAGGCCCCTGTTCTTCCTTTACAGGAGCTTCTGCAAGTCCCCAGCCCACCATGATTCACCCTGCCTCCCAAAGCAGCCCTTCTGCGAGAGAAGAGATTTGGAACTTTCTTTATGAGAAAAAGCAGCTAGGGATTTTTCTCTTATGGTACATATGAATAAAGGACAGGGAAACGGATCCATGTTTTTGCATTGCCTTGCTTTTTCTGGTGCTTTGTTCTGTGCTCCAAGTCCGATGCTGTGTGGGATGACTGCCACGCTACCACTTTGTGTTTGAAACACCAGCCTGTTGCCAGTACTCTCAAACAAGCTCATAACCAGAGGAAGCCCTGGTCCCCGTGGGGTGAGAAGTTTTGGAAGGAGTCAGCAGCAGCATCTCATCTCCACCTCAGAGCTGAGACTTCAGCAGGAACCAGAAGTCTCTGCCTCTCCTGGGAAAAAGATAGCCCTGAGTGACTGCAAGGGACAGGCCCACACTTAGAACTGTACCTCCATTATTTTCTTTTCATGGATTTGTACAAAGATGAGGATTTTGTAATCACAGTATTTCCCAGTTTTTCTGATCTAAACAGCTTTCAAATCCATTGTACGTTTCCTAGCCAGTGTAGAAGAGGTGTAAAAATCTCACATACATCAAGAAAACCGGCAGGTGGATGGAGAAGAGTCCCTTCTCTGCTCCCACCCCTGACACCACAAGAGAAAAGCATTTGTTATTTAGCTGCTATACATTTTCTTTGGTTGCAACCAGCTGGTCAGTCAGCCTATGCATCGATATGAACTAGACACAATAAATGCTATTTATTTATGATATGGGTGTCATAGGGAATATGGACAAGTTTGGGGGGTGATAGGCAGAAGAGCAAGGACAGTCCTGTAGGAGGCAAGGATTCGCTACTTCTGCTACTCATGGGACATCTTGCTATTTTCTTAATTTTGAGCATCACCAGTGTTCTGTTTTTCTCTTCTCCTTTGTAGCTGAGTCTCATGGAAAAGAAAAGTGATTCCAAAATGGGAATGGAAACTTTGGTCCATTTGGTGTGTGTTTGAGCAGTCAGGCAGGTGAGATAATCAAGAGCTGTGAAAATGTAATGTCCAGGGAAAACAGAATAACTAAGATGGAGACATTATCATTCCAAGAACAAAGAAAAAAAATCATTTCCTCCTAGGTTTCTGTGATTTTCTTACCCTTTTCCCACTCTTTTCAGTCATCTGCTCTAAAGGACTGGCTGGTTTTCAGTGGCTGGAAATGGCCTAAGCAGTTCAAAGAGAGAAGGAGATATGAGGGACTTGGGGATAAGTCTCTTGCAAGTAACTTTCAAGGAAAATATTACAGCTTTAACAGCTAACAAGGGGCAGACATCCACTGTATCTAGGAGAGAGCCCTGGGGTGTTGCCAGGAGCAAGTTGCTGATAATGGCTGCAAATAATATATGTTGATGAAATGTTAAGTTCCTTGACAGAGCTTTTTAGTTTTCAAAGTGACACTTTTCCATTAAAATTTACATCATAAGAATTTGAGGTGGGGCAAAATTGGAACCATGTGTTGACTGAATCTGGCAACTGGTTAAAAAAGAGCGCAGGACTGAAGAGTCCATGCTTACAAATTACAGCATTAAAACCTAACCAACTGTCATGTAATCCAACTTCAACAGAAAAAAGTGCCTGGCTATGAGGGTCCCCTTACACACTCAGGATCAAGATTTGCTAAACAAAAGCTACAGCCCCTCACCCCTGTATCTCTCAGGAACAAAATTATAGCACGGAGTATTTTGAGTTAACTAAAATTCCTGGCAAAATCCAGTTGACACCAAAAGGAACAGAAATTAGACCCAATAAAATCTTTGCTTTGCTTCCCAAGTTATGGGAATTTCTCCTCTATCCCACCACCTCTTTCATCCTTTGTGCCTACTGCCTTCCCTGCCAAATCATGTGCACAGGGAAGAGAGAAGGGAAGATGAACATAGCCTAAGGAAAATTACTTTTTGTTTTTTTTAAAAAAAAAGGGTGAACGCCCAGATTGCATTCATAAACAATGACACCCAAAGACGTGATGCACGTTCCTTGGGGAGGGATTCTGGTCACATGAACCCTGTTGGCAAAGCTCCCGTTGATTTCAGTGGCTGTGGACTTTGTTCTCTGCTTTAGATGATACTCTCTGAAGAGCGTAGCAGGCCTGCATGCAGACCTAAGGGGCTTGGAAGGTGCTAAGTAAGGTGTGTGAGCTAACTGCGAAAATAGCAGCTCCGGGAGTTTTCCTGACCACAGCTTTACTCATTCCCACCAAATAGCTTCTTTGGTCCCAAGCCTGTGAGAGGCTACACGTGCGGTTAACTTTAGGTGTGTATATAGTCCCATATCCGTGAAGTCCCTGTGAATATTGAGGCTGAAGGTGTGTAGATATTGGAATGGTTGGGACCTTGGACAGTTTCAGTATTATGAATGGTGCTCATGGCAAGTATCTGACTAGCAGACGATTCCTGCTGTTCACTCTGTAGAACAAAGATTTTAAATCATAGGCAAAGAAGATAGCAAATTCATACTTCAGAGAACTAGGTGGATGAGAGGCTGATCTCCTAAACTCTACTTTGCTTAGGTTTACATACTATAGCCTATTAAATACTCACATATTAAACATCACTTCATCTTTAACAGCTTTTAAACATTATGATCTTAAATGACAGCCACTTCTAAATCTGACTTCAGAAAGCAGCATGCTGCCAACTATCCTAAATTAAACTTACCTTTTTATTGTGGAAGAATTATGTATGAAAGCTCAAATTCAAGAAAAAGAAAGCCCTCGGACATATCACAAAGTTAGTGTAACTTAAACACATGAGTAAAATAAAGCAAATGTTTAAAAGCTTTCCTGAATCAGGGTCTGAATGAGGTGGTTTTGTTGAATAAGCATAGAAGGACCATAGGTCTCCAAACAAATTAATTTTAAGTATTACCAGTAAATATTTTCAGCTTACCTTGTGTATCACTGCCAACTACGATGGGTTGAAGCCAGGTTCTTGCAGGGAGGAAAAATGAATGCACAACAGTATTGAAAAGTGATCTCTTCTCTGTTGCCTTTTTGCCTGCAGAAACAAAAACAATCAAACAAGTATTTTGGCATTTTTATGTACAAAGCCATGAACAGCATGTTAAAAGATTATATTTTAAAGTTGTATACAAATTAACAATTTAAAAGCTACACCTCAGCAGTCATTTATATCACGTGACTGGACTATCAATCATAATAATAATAAACCAGGAGATTTTTAAGCTAGTGCACTTCTGAGTATTCAACTGAAATGGAGAAAAATGGGGAAAACACATAATATATCTTAGGAGTAGTAATGTCCTGTTATTGTTAAAAAACTGCTGGGACCTCATTAGTGACTGTGAAAACATCATCTGTGAATACTGTGAGGCAATAAATCTACAGTGTCCAAGGAAGAGAGTGGGGGCGCAAGGGGGGAAAGAGAGCAAGCACAACGTGTGTATTTGCCATTTTTTCTTACCCAGCTGTGAGTTAGTAATTTCCATATCTGCTTGCCAAACAGCTTCCAGAAACTATTACTGATTATGTGAATTCAATAGTCTGCTAATGAACGATAAGATAATGGGTCTATGTTCAAGAGTACAGGAGACAAATAGTTGTTTACATGTCAAAAATTCCTTTTCCACTTGGGTCATTGCACACACACACACACACATGCTTTTGAGGCCACGCTTTATAGCAGCGTAGCTCCAAGCCAAGGATGCTGATGCTGCAGGCATGCCCTTTCATCTCCAAACTACATGTTATTTTTCATAGTATTCCATTGATGACCAATTTTCCATAGCTTTTTGTAAAGCAAGCAGTGCTTTAAAAATAATAAACTAACAGTTTTGTGGAGGGAAGAATGGAATGAATGAAGGATGAAAGGCAAATAACTTATTGATGAACTCTGAAATACATTTGTGCAAATACCTGGTATTTTGCAAGACTTAACACAAGACCCTTACACAGATTTGTGGTAGAACTTACCTACCATAGCTATTTTAGCAGTACTCTATAATGCTTTTCACCCCAGACAATTTTATCATCTCTCTACCTCATACAACCATAGCGCAACCAGGCACAATTCCATTGCTGTCATAAATACATCCTCTTGCATTACCGTGGAATTTGGTGCTCTATTTGCAGAGCTCACGTCACCTGTCATTGAAATGTGGCTACTTCTACAGAGGAAAACCAGCACTGCCAGCAAGATTGTTTTTAGCAGGGGAAGCAAAGGGTAATATAGCCAAATAAAATGGCTTGAGAGTTTATGTAGGAAGAACACAAGGTAATGACTTGTGTTGGAGTTCCTTTAGGGCACCGGGTCTGTCCATTCATACATGTCTGAGAAACGATACCTGGTCCCTAATGGCCACAAGTATAGCACAAACTGAATAAGTGTAAACTATTTGCTCTCATGAAAATTATAGACTGGTTTTTGCACAGCATCTCTTTTTTTTTTTTCAGTGTGAACTTTCACTTTAGATCTATTTTTTCCATTTGGTTTAACAGCACTGGATCCTTTGTAGGTGATGGTCTGCAACTGGATAACTCATTTGTACATTGTACCTTCAAAGGCACTGAGAAATCAAATAGAAGGTGATTTACCTGCTGGATACTGGATATCTTGTCTCTGCATGTGAAAATAAAGTCATGGGAAGTAAATGTCACTAAAAAGATCTAACATTCCCAATACCATCTTCAGGAATCAGCAAAGTTGGCAGCTGTCTAGCACAGTGCCCTGTCAGGGCAGTAAAACAGCTGTTTCCAGTGGTTTGTTTATGCTAGAGCTTTGGACAGTGAGGCTTACAGATGTGGGAGAGGCTGGGTTTAGGTGGTGCTGGGCTACTCCGACCTCCCCCAGGTGGCTGAGGGAGAGGCAAGCCCAGTCCTCCACCACGGTCTGCCAGGACTCCCCTTCCCAGCCCTGCTTTTCTCCTTTTTCCATGGAAGGAGCAGCCTGGTCCCAGGTCAGCCCTGAGGGCTTGCCCTTGGACAGCTGAATTTTGCTTTGTTTCAGAAAAGCCGTGAGGCAGGTCTGTGCAATCCCAGGACACAAAGTGAGACATGGCTTGAAATACACTATGTGTTGTTTGATTCAGAAAGTCCTTGCATATTTGAAATGACCTGGAATTCACTCATTATTAAATGCAGCCTCCACAGCCTGTGAGCTTGTCAGACAAAATGCTTTCTGAAACCAATTTCATTAGGTTATGATTAGACATAAATTTAATAAAATAAAAACAACAAAACAAAACAACAAACCGCAAACAAGATCACTGTTGCACTCAGTGTAGCTGAGCATGAGTGGCACTTTAGGGGTAAATATGGACCTTACACTCACATACAATTACTCTGTTTAATCTGTGCATTAATAAAAAACACCTCCTGTGTTCTTATTGTTATCACTAATCCATATCAGAGTTCAGAGTTCATACCCACTCAATCTCTTTTCCATGCTGTCACTGGTTGGGACATTCATGAATACAAAACAATCCTTAAAGGCTTTAACATATAGTGAATGTGAAAACTTGTCTACTCAGTCTTATGGTACTTCTTGGACTAAGGATTAGTTAAGACCTCTGCCTCTAACTACAGACTCTGTGGTTTTAAGGAGTTATTTTGGACTTGCCCCATACTATAGCAGTCAAAATATGACCCTACAGAAGAAAACTTAAATGCTGTGGTTATTTCCAGAGATCTTGAGCACTAAGTGATGTCAGTAGGATGTGTAGGGCTTCTGGAAGCTGGAAATCAGACACAGTTGAAAATCAAGTGTTTACACTGTAGTGTTTGATTCTTCTGTACCAGCTTTATTTCCTCTTCTCTGAGAGCTACTTGTTGCACTTCCACCATTTGAGATCATACCCTCTTGCATGGTCTCACCTCTTTACAGTGGGAACAGCAGCATTTGAGCACCATGGAAGCATCAGAGAGGAGAGCATTTTATGCAGAAGCTAGTAGCAATGTTGGTTCTTGCTGCAGAGAGAGCCAACAACAGCAAAAATCAAAATAAAGATCTGACCATGTCCAATCAAAGGTCATCTCTTGTATCACATCCCATTAGTCAAAAGGCAAAATGGGCCAGTCTCAATTTACAGTAATCTGAAATAAAGCACTAGCTCTTGGCTTGGAAGGAATTCCAGGTTTTGTAATGGATCTAGCAGAACTGTGTGTTAATGTGGTCTGTATTAATTTATGTTTTGTAAATGTAGAAAAGCTAATGGGAAAGCAATAGGTCCCTGCTGAGCTATATCTCTTAGAAGAAAAATTACATGGGATGGGATTGGACATTATAAAACCTCAAAGGCAGTAGGGAGCGTGCTGTTATTCATTTGCAAGGGTTGGTAGCTTCTTTCTTCTCCTGGGACGGGGGTGCACAACCACAAATGGTCATGCCTGTAAATTTAGTGATTGGCAACCTATGTACTATATGCACAGCACACAGGCAAAGGACGTTAAAAAACAAGTGTAGAAATAGCCATTAATCTGGACAAAAATTGGAATTACTAGGTCAGATGTCCATGTGGGCAGTCTTACCAGTATAACAGGAATGAAGCTTTGTGATAGAAGTTTCTGTGCCCTGCCCTGTGTGCAAGCTTACAACATGACTTTTCAAAACTTTTGACACAGAAATATCTTGCGTTTTTACTCTGTCCAGTAGCTTGCTGCACTTTAAAATTAGATCAGAAGTGATGTTTTCATTGACATCTTGGTCTACCCAATGTGAAAGAAATGGTAAACAGGAAGGTATGGTAAACAGTTCTGTGTATATGTATGTATATCAACAATTATATTCTGATTGCCTAAATCTATATGAGTCTGGACAGGCCAGTATAGTATTTGAGGTGAAAGAAGAATTTGTATTTCTATGAAATTCAGAAGAACATCCCTCAAAAAAAAAAAAAATTACTGTTTCTGCTACTCCTCTTTCTTACTGACTGTATCTATGCAGCATTACACTACCATGTGAGCTGCTTGGCATGTCAGGGTAGCAGAGTACTTTAAGCAGGATTTTCAGTTCCACTGGGGGAAATTCAAACATTCAACTCCAAATAAAAGTCACAGGAATGTGCATGCACATCACTTAAGAAGCTTCAAAAATTCACAGTTTTCTTGTGCGATATTCTGCAGCATAAGCATTAGGTAAATATATGCCAGTACTGGACTTGGATTCAAATTTTCCCCTCTCCTGGCCTCACTGACTTAGTTTACTAGACAGAAATTTCCTAATTTTACTCTCTTATTTCTTGTTATTCTCTTTCTTTTTTACTCTCTTGAGGGTTTATTCTCTTTCCAATGCCATGCTACTTCCTCTCCTGTAGCATTTGCCTTCTGTCGTTTTGATTCCCTCTCCTCCTTGTGGAGGAAGGACGAGTGACCTGGATGCTTCATGCTTGCACTCTCAGGTTATGAACAGCACTCTCAGTTAAGTCGCCAACACTTTAGTAACTAACAGAAACAGTTATCTCTGCTTCAGAGGAAACATGTCTTAAATGTTGAAAATTTTGCCAGAAATCCATTAAGAAAACCCAGAGCCCTCAGAGCAGAGCTAGAAAAATCCGTCCAGTGATGGACCCCATTAGTTAGACCCCCATGCCAGTTGTTAACTCATCAGTCACCTACAGCTCTTGGAGCCTGGGAGCGCTCCTGACGGCTGCCAGGGCTCTCAGTCCACTCCCTGGTCACGCACGGGTGCGTACATCCTGCCAGACTTCCAACTCTTCCATTTTGGCCCCAGGTTCAAAGGCCTTCAGATGCTTCTGGCAGGTTATTCTTGTTTTAGACCATTGACAATGCTAATGGTAAGAGCAGATTTTGATCTCACGTTTTGTGAGTCAGACTGGTTTTTTGCTGAAATCCATGTGAAAGGAGCAGAGGGAAGATCAGGGTCCAGGTTGATGGCTACCGAGGGAAGCCTGGAGTTCCACTCGTTGCCAAAGGTGATGAGAATGATTTACAAAAAGTGTTAATTTCTGTGAAGATTACCACTATGGAAACCAAAGAGGTGACTCATGAGAAATACATGGTTTCTGTACAGACAGGTGATAATTGTTTCCAAATCCCGTGAAAGAGCAAGCTGAGCTAATCACAGTACTTCACAGTCCTAGCTGTATGCCCTGAATTGAAAAATAGGGAACTGCCATAACTTTGTTGCATACATCTTTTGTGTCTCTGGAGGCAAGGCAGTGCTTATCAGTGATTGAGAATTCATATTATAATCCGCTCTGCCCAGGCAGCTCCTGAGCTTGTCGGGGTGCCAGGCAGACTTCTCCTCTCCTCCATTTGAGGGTGAGGAGCGAGAGAGATTGGCTGCTGGCCTCATAACAAAAAACGTGTAATCCTTCAGGTTTTGGCCATGCTTTATTCAATTCAAGACACTAATAAAGACATGGAGGAACCCAAAGCTCAGCCATTTTTATCCATTATTAACCCCAAAGTCCTTCCTTTTGGAGGGATTATTCATGCTGAACTGTGGAACATCAAACAGCATTGCCAGAGAGAAGGCAAATACTGCAAATAATATGCATAGGTATTCCCATCAATAAAACTCAGGAAAATAAGACAAATAGTACCCCTTTCCTATTTGCTTTCTAATTAATATTTGCAAACATATTTGTCAGTAGAAAATTAATATGAGGAGGAAACTTACATGAGTTTTCTGAGCCATAGTATATATACATCAAATGCTTTTGGATGGCCATTTTGAAAGCTCTGGGTTAGTCTTGAGAATTGCTTAACTGAGGGCCTGGGCATTTTTGTGAAAATAAAGTAACCAACAAACCTGTACAAACAGTTTTTTCCATGCAGCATTCATCACAAGTAAGCAAGAACTTGCTTTAAAATATAGTAGTAACACATCAAACGATATCTCAGAAATTTATGAGCTCTAACTTTATCTATTATCCCTCACTTTTCTCCAAAATTTACTGACGTCTTTGTTGTCAATATTGTCAGTCTACAACCCTCAGTGAATTAAAATACTTACGTGATTTCTTTCCTTCTTTTCATCTCCTCCATTGCACAACTGCAAAAGGTACCTGGTTGTGGGCTTACTATATACTAATGTACTAAAGTATGATGTTAAATGCTATTGCCGTCAATGGGAGATAATCTTATTTTAATCTAATGGATATGTTGACTTTAGAGCCTTAGATTTTTGCAACATTTGGTATAAATTGTACAAAACTTTTCCACTTTCAGTTGTAATTTACTTTACCCACCAAAGATGAGTCACTGGAAGCACAAGGATGTGTCACTGGTCTAAACCAACTCTATCAGTACCACATACTGTACATGACATCTTCTATTTTCTTCCTGTTTTCACTAAAAAATACACCAGGAGAAAAAGAAAAAAAAAACCAACAGTGTTTTTCTCCCACTCATTTCCTGCATTCTATATTTCTGACTCAAACATGCAGTGAAGCACCTCTATGTCAAAGCACTGATATTAAGTTCATCTAAACATTTCCATTCTAAAGGCCCAGTTTCAGTTATTTATTGTTTTCATAAACTTTAGCCTTTTTGGCTGAACTTTTTCCTGGGTTGTTCTCTTTCCAAGAGTACGCTATTTTGGGAAACTTTGAGCATGAATCAAGCAAAAAGAAAACTTAACAAAAAAATACATTTTTCTCACTATTTCCCCCAAATCTCTCAGCTTTCTTTGGAATAGGTATAGTGGCCAAATCTTTTCAGATAAAATTCTGATATTTGGCAGAAGACAGTCTGTAAAACAGAAAGGTACCTTCCAACATCCTTCTGAAAACAGATTCAGAATCCCCCAAATCATGTGTACTCAAATGTTAATTTCCACTTACATGCAGTTGTTTTGTAATAAGAAATTAGCTATACTGTGGTGTTGTTTTTTTTTTTCACAAGTACTCAGAGGCAATTGGAATCATTGCTCCCATTTTTTCAAATGAAGAAAATGAGACATGGGACCAGTGACTGGACCTAGTTTCCTATGTCTTTCCTTGGGATTTTCCCATCCATTTCTACTTTAATTAGTAATAATGTCCCATGTTCTAAATGGCAGCTGCATGCATTCCTTGTGCAGACAATGTTGTGCAAACAAGAGAGACAAAGTGGTGGTAAAGCCTCTATATGCAGTCTAGATGTAAATGGAGTAATTGTGCAAAAAACACAGATACATGCTTAATGAACAGCCATTTACAACCAAGTGAATGTTGAAAGCGCTTGCACGCGGGGGGGAGGTTCTTGTCTTCTTGTAAGTCATGGCAAATAAGTATGTCACGGCTGCCTCACGCACTTAACAGCATCAGATCTGACCATTGAATTGTAGTGTACTGGCATGGAATTGAAAATTCTCTCTTGGGCCTCAACCCAGCATTGCGGGGGGTTTCAAGAGTTTAGAAGGGAGTTTTGGGAACCAGATGCCCAACTCCCACTGGCTTTCAGTAGAGTTTTTGGCCCTTCTCCATTGGGGTCCTTTGACAATTCCACCCACGTATATGTAAGTACCATTAATTGTAAACACATGAGTAGCTTCGCTGAAGCCTGAAGTTAAGTATGTGCTTAGGTGCTGTGTTGGGTGCGTTCCGTTCACACTCCATAACAAAGAAAAAGCCCACAAGTGATGGAAAAAGACCAGAACTTCTCAGCTAAGCTAAAATGCCTGAGGAAACTTTGAGGAGGCCAAGACAAAGATGGGAAGCAAGAATGTTTGACATACGTTCCCAATCCCTTTTAATGAAGGAGCTCAGAGCTCAGGTTTTCTTGCCACTGAAGAAGACAGGATTTTTGTGCGATCAGCTGTCTCTGATGCGCCATTTCAGAAAACATGCCTTCCTGGCCTGTGTTCTTTGTTCTGAAGAGACTTCAGGGTACAACACATGAAATAATTAGTTCTGAGCAGTCTTTGTCAAACACTGTACATGTATATCAGCTAAGAGGTTGTCTTTAGGGAGGCACTTCCATGCAGACTTTTTTCCTCACAGGATTCCTCCCTCCTTTGTTGCACAAGGTAACACCTACCTATAAAGAAATACTAATTGTGCAGAAAATGAGGTTCTAGAATGGCAACTTTTTTTTTTTTTTTTTCTGAGGAAGATAGAGGGTTTATACCATGAGAAGAAGGGGCTAAAGGAGGACTGCCTCACTAGAACTAGGTAGCCCCAGTGCAGTGATTTGCTGGTGCAACTACATTTCTTCCTTTTGTGGATATCCCCACACAGTGCTACATTATCCACTGTTGACCCATTTTCTGTGTTTCTGCTTCCCTCTGTGAATTGGGGATGACTGCTTTTACCTGCAGGACTGGATTAAGTAAGTGCAATAACAGATGTCAGAGCCATCTCACCTTTCAAATATTCAGAGCCAGAAGCCGACATTAGGGATTTGTCCCCAGGGACTCCCATTGCCATCAAACCACAGGCTGCATGTGGGTAAGGCTGCCACAGAAATATTCATCATTTTGAGTCTGAATCACTTGCAAATAAGCAAGACCTAAGGATACACATTGTACAGTGAGGAAAAAAAATCAAATAGCTGTTTGCCAAGCAAGCTTGTTGATCCTTGCTATTGCCACCAAGTAACCCTGCCCTAAATGACTTTGGCCTCAAGAAGGAAAAGATAGTTTGCAGTGATGCAGTTAAAGGCCCTATCATAATCCATCCATATGAGGAAGGGTGTGAGTGTAGTCTGCACAGCAATTTCCTTGCTTTTGAACACTTGACTTCAAAACTCAGTAACGTCCTTTTAGTCAATGGGGTGTTTTTGTGTTAGTTTCCCTGTGCATAATGATAAGCTGTGCTAGTGGTAAAGAGTATCACTACAAGAGGGATGTGAGTTAGTGTGATGTATGGCAGGGACAGTGGTGCAGATTTGCACCCAAGGAGAATCAAAAAGATTTTTCCTGGGGGTTTCACAGATAAGTGCTGACAAGTGGAGGAGTGACCAAGAATCTTGGGTTCCAGCCAAGACCTTGGAAGAGAGGATGCTTTAGAGGGCTTAGCCACTTCTGCACCTCATTCTTCTCTTCGTTTCCCTTAACTTCCTTTTCTCAGCCCCAGCTGCTTCTGTCCTGATCTTTCCAGACTTTTCCTTTTCCAGCAATTGGTGAAAGAAAGGCTCGATGGCTGACTGCTTTGACCCTTGATGAATCCCCTGCACTGCTCCAAGCCATGCTCTGCTTGGTGAAGATGTCTCACAAGCTCTTCCTAAGAATTCAAAGCTCTCAGCAACAGCCCCACTGCCGCAGGTCAAACCGTGAGTCACCTGTTACCGGTAAACACCAGAAGCTGCAGCCCTTAGGCAGCTTTGCTCTGGAATGTGCCTAAAACATGGTCTGTCCTTTTCCAGTTCATGCTCCTCTTGCTCCTTGGCTCCTCTTCTCCACCACGGTCTCCTTGCCAAGATTAATCAGAATAGTTGGGTCTTCCTCTACAAAGAAGAGGGAAGGGTCATTTGTTGAACAGATAGAGTGTTTTGCTCTTTGGCATCGACCACAGTTAGTGTTCTGTTGTTCTTTTTTAGAAAAAGAAAACAAAAGTCCATGTATGAGGCAAAAAGAGTTCCTAGTCCAACCCACTGCTGACACACCACAAAGGTCAGATCGCTAGCCTGATGATGATCTACTTAGTACCATCACGGCTGCCTTGTAAAGGTCCCAGGAAAAGCCAGATGTGTGGAAAGGAACGGAATTAGGCTAGCAGGAGAAGCCAGATGTGTGAAAAAGAAAGGAATGGGGCTAGAATTAACTTATTATCACTTATAAATGCTATCAGACCACTTATCTAAGCCTGATCTGGATACACAGCTCCTGTGTCCATTCTCCCTATTCCGTGTAACTTTTTCTAGTTCAGGCTGTCTCCAGGCTTGGCTGTGTAAGGTCTTGCCCAACAAACACATTGCCTCAGCACAGGGCTTAGATACAGAAAGGAGAGAATTGGCACTTTCCACGCCACACCTGTTCAGTGGAGAGAGCACTCTGATCTCTGTGGCTACTCATCTAACAGTCCCATATAGCAATAAATTCATACACTCTTTTTTTTCTTCCTAAAATAGGTCTGCCAAGAAAGGAGGGGGGGG
>JANZLQ010000030.1:13412228-13454421 GCA_026212715.1 Elanus axillaris
GGGGGGGGAAGTGAAAGGAAAAAAGCAGCAATTCCAGGAAGAAGCTGAAGTCTATAAAGTGATCTTTCAGTCTCTTTTGCAAAGCTATTGCTAGTCAGCACCACCACAGATCTATCAGAATATTTTCAATAATGAGCTTTTGAAAAGCTGAATTTAAAATAAGAAGTGGGAAGTGGGGAGGTAGGCAGGGGGAGTATCTTCAAACCAAAATGCCGTGACTGCTCACAAGGCACTCTATAATTCAAAACTGGGTACCCTCAGGCACGCTATGTATACATTTATATTTTCAAGAGAACAGTCCCACAATGCAAACACTGTGAGTGGTTTTGCCTAAAGGATCCTGTAGGATTTATGCACACGAGGGCTCTTGTCACTTGTAAGTAGAGGTCAGGAACCTGCCTGGGTGGAGAAGGCAGAGTCAGTGCTTTCCTGAAATCCCTCCTTGTGCCAGGAAATAATCACCACACCCACAGCTACTACATTTGAGCCAAGGTGTTCCAGGGACACAGTCTGTCATATAGGGCACGCCCATGGAAAAAAAGTTTTATAAACCATATCCCATTTCTTTAATCTTCCATTCCTTGTTGCTGAAAGAAACAAAAAGAAAAAAAAAAAAAATCAAGGTAGTTGCTTCTGAGAGAAAAGTAGTTTCTGTTCAATATCCTAAAGTAAAAGATCAAAAAGTAAACTCTGATTTTTCACATATTCGAGATTGCTCAAGACAGGGTTTATTTCCACTGGGTTAAAGAGAAGGTAATGAAATTTTGACCAGGGTGGCATAAATCAACTCTTTTGATGGAGTGAAGGGGTAAGGAGGAAAACAAAGAACAGGCAGAGAGTCTACAATATCAAGTGTTACTTGTAAAAATATAGAACTGGTATTTGTTTCTGGTAGGCATCTTAACCTGTGATTTATTGTTGACTCAAGAACTCCACAATTTTTTATTATAGCTGAATGGATTTAAAACTACCATCGCTACATAAAATGGCTAATTGTGTTTTACTGCTTCACTTCAAGTACAATTCTATCTTGGTGCCAAAGATCAGGCTGAGAAAAAATTATGTACTTTATTTAAAATAATTGCAATGAAAAAAATGTGTAGGTTTCTTTTGGCTATGATTACATTACTGAATATTTTGTTATGAATGAAAATCTAAAAGAGTTGTTTCTTGTCAATAGAATGTCTTGTATCTCCCAGATTTGTTTGATTTCATAGCCTATAAATTCTCCTGAATTCTTGGACATCTTATTTGCATTTTGAAGTCTGATGGTTTTCTCATACATAATTAAACATCACATCTCTCATTTGATGTGGAGGCCAGTGGTGTCTGAGAATGAGAGGCAGAACAGATACACAGAGATGTACGTCATCAGAGCCAGTGTGAAGCAGTGGGTGCAGAACACACCAGCATTTCCCTAACTGCAAACGGCAGGCAAATCAACATGCTGCAATCAAAATTATTCTCTAAAAAACCCCACAGGCATTTGATGACTTAAATATATAGAGTTGGGAATAGACCTTAGCTTTAAAAAACATATGGATTTGCCACTAGATGGCATGGACACTTGTGCCTGGGGGGAATGTTATAGGACGTCTCTCATCCTCTCTACTATGTGGCCATCAAGGGACAACGCTGTTAATTAGGCAGCATCTTGCCAGGGCTACGAAACAGTTGGTTCAGTAGGTCCTACGCTCAGAGGACTGAAAGTCCCAGAGAAGCTGTGAAAAGAAACACTTTGCTGTAGTCCATGGAATCCTTACGGATTGGCTTCTTGATGCTAGATTCGCGCTCATGGGAACGTAAGCGAACAGATGGGCAAAGAGCAGGCTGGCTGCGCACACGTGCACGGTGGTTTGAGGGGCACCAGGCGGATGAGGAATGAGGAGCAAGTGGTTTGCCAAAGGCAGAGCTGAGGGCACTTGGTGGGTGCTGTGGGGACGTACAACAGAGCCCACAGCCACCTGAGTATCGGGGCGGGGGTGCTCGACTTTCACAACTACGGGCCCATGTGTTACAGACCTGACCTACCCCAACCCCTTCCTCAGGTGCCAAGACTCGCAGCTTGAAATCTTACCCTGACTTCATCGTTTTGCCCTGCAGTTGTTTGTGATACTGCTCTCCAGTGCCTCCCCTACAGCATATAGGACCTGACAGTTACACCACATTTCCTACGCTTGGGCACTGAAGGCTTTTGTTCCAGACATGTCAGTCTCACTGACTTTTCTGATCATTTTAATTTTAAGGTGGTGTGCACAAACAGCTGTTTCTAACTATAGTAGATATGATCTATAGTAAGAAATGTTGCCTGTTGGCCTCGCTCTACAAGGCTCCAGGCATTAGGAGATCCAGCTGAAAGAGATAGGCAATACTAGAGAAGAAAAGCAATAAGACAATACCATTACAGACCCCGTTCCTGGCTCTGCTTGTCAAACGTGGCAAGTCGCTCAACAGAGTAAGCACCACACGTTCACTCTCTGGAGTGGAGCTAATAAGAGAGGATGCTTCAAGGTCATTCTTGTTTGTAAAATATTTCCAGATCCCTGGATGACAAGATATTACATAAATCATGATATGTTATTTACAAATGTGCTAGCTGGGGTAGTAGGTTTTGTAGGTAATTTATATTTTGCTCCATTGCCTGGAAAAGTCAAACTATGCTAAATAACAGTAGTTTTGTAAAATAGTGCTGTAGCCAGAATTCAGATATTTCTGCTACCATTCTTATAAAAGTATGTAACTATCACTAAACAATGTTGTTCTTTTAAAACAGATGGAAGCAATTGTCTTCTGGATAGATGTTACCTTGACTGTACAGTTATTCCTAAAACTAGGTAGCACCATTTCTAAGTTTTGTGAGTAATACACAGTGTCGGTAGTGTTTGAATGTGTGGCTGTAATGTTAGGTGTGAAGCACAGAGACAGCTCCAGAATCCATTGAGCTTAATCCGAGTCCTTTCATTTACTTCACTGCCTGTTGCATAAGACCTATAAAATTTGGTTTATTGTATACACTACAATTTGAACATTTTCTGAGTTATCAGTGGCAGTAATGGCAAACAGCTGAGGTAACTTCTGTTCTGGGGAAACTGCTTTCCAGCTATTCCTTGAAAATAACTATCACCATTTTTCATTGGACTTTATATGTGTATGAACAAAAGTGTTAGGGACACATTATATTGCCAGAATCTAGTGAACTAATTTTTCAGGCACTGATACAGAAACATCATATGGTTTTATTTTAGTCAGTAATAAAATTATGTGGGTGAGTTAGTGTTTATGTCTTTGGCTTGCAAGATACTGTCGACTTGACATGTCATACGAAGGAAAATAATTTGATGCTGTTCCTCTCTCAGATGATCAGTTAGATGGGGTGGGGGTTATGGTTTAAAAAAAAGCACCCCTGTTAATTAGCTACCAACTGACTGATAGAAATCCAGTATCCTAAAATAAGGATTTGAAAATAGAGCAGTTCACGGCACACTGAGAATCCAACTTCTAGAAAAGATCTGCTCCAGTTCAGACATTCTCAACGCTGTCAGATTTTCCACAAGATTTATAATGAGCACTTTGTAAGACTCTGGCATCTGAGCTGAATACTAAGCATTTACAAAGTTGTCCCTGAGGATTTTTTCGGTCAGCCTTAGAGCCCAGGAGTACACGGGGTCCTAGCTGCAGTTCCTGTGCCGCATTGAGCTCCGTGCACGGTGGCTGAACCTGAGCAGAACTCCTGTCACTCAATGTCTTGCAAAATGGGGCCGCAAAGGGAAAACATGGGTTAAAATAAAGCCTTGGATTTGAAATGCTGGCTTAAGGCTGCTTTTAGATTCTTCTCTGACTTACACCTGTTCAGCCATGTTGCCTCAGCAGACTTACATGGGTACATCCCAGAGCAGAAGTTGGCCTTGTCGGACTCACTCCACGACTTGAACTAAATTCCCACATCAGTTCCACAGGGTGGGTCCCAGCTAAGTGGCAGAAACGAAGGCTTATCTTGGCCGCAGTGCAAAAATGTTGGATGTTTCCATATTTCAAATAGTGTTTTGCATCAGCTGCACACTACGCCTGTGCTGTGGCAAACCGATCTCCGGGAAGGTAGTGTCCCTGGCCGTGACAGGGATGTTTGCAGCCAATTCCCCACTACAATGCTGGAGATTCTGCTAACACTGCCTGAAATTAAAGCCAGATGAGATGCAAAATTTATTCCGCCCTTTAGGTGAGAAAAAAATGGGCGCTGAAACCTTTCGAGCTTCAGAGGCACATGGAAGAAGGCTGAAGGTTTACTACATATGGTGAATCTGCACGTCCCAGTTCAGCCAGTGTCAAGTTCTGAACAAAAACAACTGCTCTCCAGTTCATGGCATGGATTTAGGATGATCCCTGACAAATTAAAAATATTTGGCAGTTATTGCTTTCTTCCAGCATGTTTCCTAAAATGCAAAGTAATTATGCTTGGCATTGTTTTGAAGCCAGCAGCCTTCGAAGTGATCAAAAGCTTAGAGGAATAAAATCAGAAAGACAGATAGATAAATAATGGTCAGGCTTCTTTGTCTTGCTTTCAGACATCATTTGAGAGAGAATACAGCAGGGCAATAAACTGGTCTCCAGCAACTTGAAAAGGGCACATGGTCTGCCTCACTCGTATCAGATACAGGAGACACCTGTCACTGAAGCGCTCTATGCCATCAGTACCGTGCGGCAGCTCAGCACTGGTTTCCACAGCCAGATAGCTTCAAACTGTGCAGAACCTGATGTTTTCCTTTACCACAAAACTAACTTCCTGAGTCCAAGCCATTATCCCAGGATCCAGGCAAAGTAGCTGGTTTGCATTTTTGTAGGAGGTTGCCTGGGAGCAGAATCAACACAATCTTTTCTTGCCATAGGTCTGAATTAACACACTTAGATTAAAAACACGCTTATTTTCTCTCTAACCAGAGAGGCACTCAAACTTCTCCTGTTAATTTCAGTGGGTGGTGGGCACACACATAAATAGTTTTAGGCACCTAATTTTGGCATCTGGCTCCTCTGGCTCCCTCTGTAGTCAATAGAGAGAGAGGGAAAGGGAGAGAAAACCCTCCACATACACTGAAGCACACTTCTTCATAGAGTGATCCAGGGCAGCAGCCTCTGCTGTTTACGTAGCTGCCAGAGTCAGAGCTGCAAGAAATTTTTTTTGCATATTGTGGGTGCAAATAAAAATGGATGTCTATATAATAGGGCAAAATTTACTGTATTGTCTATGCTGTTTCTCTTTCTCCATTCAGAGAAGGAAAAAAATCCCACAGAGGAGACCAAAAAAGCAATAGGGATAGGGAAGCATCAGTTTGCTGGAAGTTTAAGAGCTGAACCTCTATTTGTGCTTTTAAAAATTGCCTGAAAAAGCTCTGCCCTGTACTGAGTATCTGTTTTTAAGTAGAGACTGTTTTGCATCCTCTTAGATAAGATAATGCTTTGCCTAACCAAGGGAGAATTGTGTGAAATAACATGGCCATGATGACATGGGGTGCTATAATGCAGTTATTGATAGGAGTCTGGAACTCATAATCTAATGACTCATAATGACCTTCCCAAAGACATGATATGTATGTAATAAGGAGCAATGATTCAGGCACAGGTTAGTTGGGGGTATTCTTCTGGGGCTAGACATCTCGTTTTATGCACAGCTTTGCCCTTAACCTTGTGTTTCATGCTGTGCATGTGAAATGCTTCAGTTGTGATGCCTCAGAGAGGCAGGATGTCTCCTAGCATTCCCTTGAGTATACTCCTTGGAAAAGACTCAAGCAGCTCAGCTGGACAGTGTGCCTGGAAGGAAGCAACACTATATTCCTCCTTCCTCTCTGTTGTACAGCTCAAGGGGTGTTGCCCATGCATTCGTATGGACATCAGAAATGCAGTTCTGCCCCATCCTGACATCAGCTGTGCTAAAGGTTGTCTCCCTATGCCTCACTCTTACCAGCTGAGGGCCAGGCAGATTTTAGTCCCATATGCCAAGGCTCAGTGTTTCACTTCAGACATTTCTACTAAAAATTTCTACTTAAAAGAGCACACATTTGTTAGGGCTTTGGCATTCTGTGTGCTAGCCTGCGCTAATTCTCTTCAGATGGAGAACAGATCTTCTCCATTGCTCTAATTTGGATTAGGTCTAGACATAAACAGAAAAGATTAAATTTAACTGTTCTTATTACTATCATTAGTTATCTCTCATAACAGAGTCCTTTGTTACGTACCCAGGTACTTTCATGCTTGGTGCTGTCCAATACCTTTAATCCAACTTCTAAGTAGCAGCAAGTCAAGCAGAAGAAATAACTCTTTCAATCACTTTTTTGCTTTTTGGCAAAGTAGAAGCCAAACACTTCTTGGGAACACTTGAGACTGGGTTTTGGGTAACTCTGTCAGAGGTTTAAGAATGTATAAGTATTAAGTATTCTTTAAGTATGGTCTTTTTCTCAAATGTAGCTATGTAAAAATGGTACTTTCTTACCCAGTGGTCAGGTCAAGGCAGGTTTTCAGTCCCACCTGGCCAACTTTGTAATGCTAAGAAAACATGCCTTTTTTCTGTGAGCTGTGAGAGAGGTGGATTCATTTCCCTTCAAGTTTTCATTGGTATCATGGCTTGCTAAGATCCATTACCATACTTCAGTGCTGTTAATGCAATTTAAATAATTAAGCTTGCTAGATCATTTTTAGTCTTGCATTCACATGCACTCTTTCTATATATATAAGTGAATATGTATTTCTTGACAAAAAATATGCTATGTTTTTATATGATTATTAATATGATTTTTACTACCTGTGGCACTGTTCCATGTCTCTGGAGTCCCCCATTCTGCACAGGCACAGAACAGAGTCTTGACTGGACCAAAGGTATTTCAAACTCTGCACTGATCAGGAAAAGTCAGGAATAAAATAAGACTGGGGAGTGATAATGATAGATTCATGAAAGATATGAAGATGAATTACCTCAGGAAGGAGTTGTTCACTTCCTGACATAGGCTGAAAAGCAACAGCTACTTAAAATTGAGATTGCTTTGAGCCAGAAGTCCAAAAAATATCTGGAACTTGTTTCCTAAGTAAGGGTAAAAGTAGGAGGGGACCTTGTAGGCAGGAACTGAATAAAAATCCACCTTAAAAATCACATGGATAATAACAGAAAGCCTAAAAGGAATGAGAAGGAAGACTAATCAGCTGAGAAAGCAGCATCTTGAGAGGTCAAAGTGCAGAAATAAAGTATGAATTGCCAAAAGTCAAGCTGTGTTAGACCTTACAGAGGAAATAAAACAAATACCAAAAAAATTTTCAGCCATGGAACTAGGACTTGAGCACAAAAGAAGCAAGGGAACAGCTATGCACTAGGCCAGGGTGGAGAATAATAATGATTTTTCCTAAAACTGATGCACCGTGCTTTTTGTTTCCTTTTATGCATAATGACACTGACAACGGAGAGGGACCCAGTATGGCCAGAGGGAACTAATCTTATGGTGATAGAAACAACCCGAAATGCCATATCAAACTTATTTTGGGACAGGTTAATCTCCACTCCAGAAATTTTTGGGGAGGAGCACATGAAATCATCAATCAGCCTCCCAGACACTTGAGACAGAGGAGATGACTAAAGAACTGAAACCACCATACCCGTCTTTCAAAATAGGATAAAAAGAGGAGAAGGTGGTCTGGTTATCTTGCAGTCATTTAGTTTGCATCAACATGCAAGTCTGTAGAACAGATTTTGTAGGAAAGAATAGAGATAAGCAGGAAAATGGAAAATGCCATTTTTAGTCTGGTTTGGTCATAGTCTGGTCATGCCAGACTAACATAATAGCTTTCTCTAAGATGACTGTTTTCTCTAGACAAAGGAAATACAGTCTTTTGGATTTCAATAAAACAGTTGTTTTGGTGCCATGCAAGAAAGTGTCTGCTTAGGTAAGGAAAAGGGGGATTAGTAAAGAAACTGTAAGATGGCTAGAAAACTGGTTAAAGCAGAAATGACAGCAGACTGTGTCAAGAGAGGAAGTATTGGGCTGGAGATAGGCTATTAATGGAGTTCCTCAAGGACTGGTTTTGGCTCAAAAAGTAGGAGTGGGCTTATGAAATGTGTTGATGACACAAAGTTGGAAGGCACTGTCAATTCAGAGGAGGACTAGAATACCATGCAGAGAGAGCTGGGTGACCTTGAGGAGAGAAGTAATGGAAATAGAATGAAAGTGAATAGCACAGAGTGCAAAATCCAGGCCTTTGGGATGAATAACAATAATTTCTATTTGAGAAACACAGCTGGAAACAACAGAGGAGAGGGAGGCATACTTGGATATACCAGTTAAATTTGGAATGACTATGATCCCCAAGTTGGATATCATTGAGATCTAAGGATGCAGCAGGTGGAATATTTCTGTGGCAGGTATAAGACAATTTCGAGGCTTCATCTGAAATGCCATATATAATTCTGATTACTGTATTTAAGAAAAAGATATTTAAGCTGGAACAGGGTTGCAAAGACGGACAAGGAGGTAGAGAACCTATTTCAAAAGAACGACTGTGGATACAAACAAAAATTGTAGCATGAATACTCAGTGACCTGGTTTGGGAACTGAAAGCTGTGCAGTCACATGAACAGCATGCTCAGGCTGCTGGACTAAATTGCCAGAGACAAATGCAGCTTTATTTCTTCCAGGGCTCCAGCTAGTGGTGGCACGGTGTGGCTCTCCTGCCTAGAGGCCACACAACCTAAATGAAGTTGATTTATTCAATCCAGTAACTCAAGTACTAGAAGGAGTTATGTTACTTCTTCTTGTGCACCAGTTAGTAGAAAACTAATTAGGGTAAAGAGACTTGCCACCAGACACTGTGGAGATAACATGGGTATAATATCCATGAATTTAGGCTGGAAATAAGAATTCTAATAATCGGAACAGTCAGACACTGGAGTAACAGAAGGGAAAAAAAACCCTACCTAGGCATTTAGGCTGCTTGGTAAGTTGGTGAGACTGCAAAAAATAATGTATTATATGGTGGCAGGGGACTTGACTCAGTTACCTGTGAGGTTATTCTCAGCCCTGACCCCTACCCAAAATAGTTCAGGCCAGAACATCATTCAGCACAACTCTTTTGAAGCCAGTGGATCCACTCTGCTCTACAGCAGCTGAGAATTTGCTTCTTTATTTTCATGATTTAGTAGGATTTGTTATCTGATCCTTTACACACCTTATTTCCGAAGTGACTAAATATCCCACTAAGTGGATAAATAGCAGCACTAGCAGATGAACAAACTCAAGTGTGGAATAAAGCCTTCCCAACAGAAAAGGGCAAAAATTATGGGGAGAGGTGCTCAGCCAAGCAACAAATGATAAACCCAGCTGATGTAGCATAATTCATCAGAAACTTTCCTTCTGGAAGGCTCCTCTAAGACAGCCAAGGAATGGGTTACATTGCAGAGGAACTGGTTTGTCCACCCCCAGGACCAGCCTCTTTCCCAAGGCTCTGTGGGGTCTCTCTCACCACACAACCAAAATGCAGCCCAAAGCCCCCTAATGCAAAGAGATGGGACTTCAGGAGAAATGCCCACCCTGTCCTGCTGCAGATGTCCCTCTCCTGGGTGCTGCTTCTGCCAGGTGGTGGGGCTGTAATTATTCTTCTTGGCCACCCACCTCTTGAGGGAACTCTTAACTGGTTGGCTTCATCCTCCCAACCCCTGAGCACTGAGGGGATGCACGGAGCGTGGTGAAAAGAAAACTTCTGTCGCTGCTCCTGCCAGGTTCTGGTTCAGCTCCTGTCATCAGAGGAGCTGGTGAAGAGCAGCCAGCAGCACCCACAGCAGCACTGAGGTCATGTCACTGTGCTCACCGTTGACTTTTGTGTAATCTGTTCGGCAGGGACACCGGTCACTCCTCATCAGGGCCATCCTCAACCCAAGAATTATAACAAGGCCAGAATCACACTTAATAAATAGGTTGAACATGAGACAGCTCCTTCTGATCTGCCTTTTTTTTCATTCATGACCTGCACTTCTGGAGGCAGAAGGAAAGCTGAAAGCGTTATTTTCATGTGACCTTGTCTAACTGTCTAACAGTTTTATAGGAGAGCTATCTATGTCCCCTGTGATTCTGGAAATGGCATCAGAGGACTTCAAAGTCTTCAAGGTTCTCACCCACATGCCAGTAAGAGATGCAAAATACCCTTTAACAAAGAAAAAGCAGATATTTTACCAATAAATGTCAAGAATAATTAAAACTCTGGGTCCAGCCCATTTATGCAGAGTCCCTGAAGAGCAGGGAGTTGAACCCGTGTCCTGCCCTGACAGCTCCCACAGGACTATATTTCACCCACTGAGGAAAAGGTTTTTCAATAGTCTGTGTGCATAGATTTCATTGTTCTGTGTGGCAAGATGCTTTCTTCACACTACATCTGCAGCAAAACCACTAGGAGTTGCTAACTGAGTAGAGACTTTTTCATGCCTAGTTATTTTCTCATGCCGTGACTTTATAGTTTAGTTTCCAAAGGGCAACACACAATAGGAGAATTTGTGCAAACCCCCAGACTTCAGATAATAGCTGGATGTCAGAGTTTAGAGACTCTGTTCCCTATCTATCTATTAATGAAATGGTTACTAACAGTTAAATCATGGTTGACATCATATTACTGACCAGTGATTTCATTGCTTCTTTAATTGTGAGCATCTGAGATAACTCAACCAATGCAAAGGGGGAAAAACCCACAGATCCAGTCTATAATTGGGGCACGATCCTTGATAGAGGCTTCAGTATCTATCCAGAGGTGTAATTATTGTGCTCCAAGGGTTGTTCTACCAATACTTATCCATGAGTAAGATGGTGAAGATTTTCCTGCCGTTCTGTATAAACAGAAATGACAATCGTGGAAGCTCAATTCTACAAAAAAAATGGCAATCACCAGATCAGTTACAATCTGTGCCTGGCTTTCATGCCTGTTCTCAGATCTTATGCCTCTGTCTGATATAGATCTAGGTCTCACTGCATCTGTTTGGCAAATAACATTTCAGTCAGCCTAATAGTAGCACAGCTGCGGTGCTGTATGTCAAGAAATGGGAAAAAAAGATTAAGAACTAAGCAGAGCCTGCAAGCCTCTAGCTGACACCTTGTTCCCATTATATAGTATTTATGTGTAGCATTTATGATGGAAGACAGCATTTTGGCTTTGGGAAGAAGTTAGAATTTGTGCCACAAAATAAATGCTTGGAGCTGATTTTCAGCTCGCCTTTTAACATGGTGCAGATTTTATATATTATGTGCCTGTGGAACTGTACAGTTAGTAATGGTATCACAGTATCATATCAATTGTAAATCACCATGAGGTACATCCAAATGGCAAATGAAGTCCATTCAAAGCATTGAGACCTTGACCAGCCAGAAATTATCAGTCCAAGCAAATACCGTACCACACCACATCCTCAATTTTACTTTTGTTCAGGCTGTGAATGCATGTTCTGCTTCTTGTAACACTGCACTGACAGATCTTTTTTCACCTGTATGGTTTTTCACAGAGCCTTGAGACATAGCAGGGAAAGCCATGTGCTCAACCTCTTTTCTGCCCAGGGTAAATTTCTTCAGACAGCTATCCCTTTCCTTTCGGGAGAACATGGAGTCTAACAACAAGAGAAGGAGAAAATAAATGGGCAGGAAAAACTTAGTATTTAGTTTAGTAGTTCATTGTGGATTGGTTGCATATGTCGTAAATTGAGCACTCAGTTTTAGCTTCAAAATATTTGCATATGGATGAAGTCTCAGTATGAAGGGGTTTGAATATCCTTGCTGGGGTGTTCCACTCCACTGCCTCCTTGCCAGGGGCAGAAGTCCCTGGCAGCGAGGTAGCATGTACAGCTGGACATTGCGGGGCCTTAAATTGCCTCAGGTGCATTAACAAGAGCTTGTGTTTGATCCACAGGGCAGCACTGCTGTACAAGGAAGAGTCTTTCACTGAAAGAAATAAATGTGAGCTCTATCTTAACTTGTACAAAGTCTACATGTAAAATATTTAAAATTAACTGTGCAAGGAGGAAGATGGTTGCAAATCACTTTTGCTCCAACTATAGAACATGCCCGAGGCTCACTGTGTAGCCTTATATAATTTAGAAGAGATTTAGAGCAGCTACCCATCTGCACCCCGTATACAGCCTCAGGAGCTGAAAGTCTACAAGAAGCAACACCTTCCTCCCTGCGCCTGCATAAGCATACCAGCTCCCCAGAACTGTCTCACCTCCAAATATCCCATTCATACACTTCAAGGAATCATGGTGCTGGCTCTGTCACCTCTACCAGCTCTGAAGAGTTCCCAGATCTCAACAATTGCTATTCTGCTGTCTGACTAGCAGAGGTGAGAAGGTGGATTAGAGGAAAGAGATGGTTTCAGTGTGACAGCCAGTGAGTATAACTGATGTGAGTATAATATAAATTAGCAAATTTTAATGTAGGTCTAGATTCTGAGCATCCCAAAGCTTGATGAATTTTAGCCAAGGATTTTAGTTCTGATCACTTAAGCTACTATGAAAGACTTCTTTCCAGAAAGGGATCTGAATATTGATCACAAATATAACTAGTTTTGGAGGGTAGGAAATACACTGCAGTGACTCTAGTCATTGTTGAATTTGATGGCATCCACTGAATTCGGGATGCCTGGGTCAGGGTGAGCTTGGATCGAGATTCAGATCAAACCAGGACTAGCAAGGACTCATCAAGTGCTCCCTGATACGCGACTCACTGACGGTGAGAAGGTCAGTTTGGATGTGGATTCTTAGTTTTGACTGCTAAAGTAATTTAATTCGTTCACAAAATCTAAATTGAGTTATTCTTCACACATCTAGCTCCAAGGTACACTTCCCAGTGCATCCCCAAGGCTTTTTTCTTTTCCTCTCCAATGTTTCACACACACCATAAAAAGTCCTTCTTTAACTGATAAGAAGGCTCTTAAAATTTCCATGCTTTTGTTGTAACCAATCATTGTTTGGTTTAGTGAGTGTATATTGTGGTACTGCAATATATTGCATTGTCATGGCCCTCCTGTGAAAATGGCAGAGGAATTTGTCTCTGAAGACCATTAGTTGGTAATATATTATGAATAAATAAACATACAAATAGGTAGTTCTGCAGTTCCTCACCCTCAAAGTTGACTATTTTGGCCTTCTTTTTCTTAAATGACTCCTCTTAGCTGGAGTGGGTGGGTGGACAGATGTTTGCAATTATGTCCATATATGTGGTCCACAGGTATGCCAGAGCTGAGGAATCTGGCGCTTTGTTAAATATTTTCAAGTAACCAGCTGCCACATTTCTCTGTGCGGCCAAACCACACCAAATGGAAATGTACTAAAAGAGATGGGTAATGTGAAGTACTTTTTTAAAAACAGAAAAATGACTCATGCTCATAAAATATAATTACTGTAGTAATTCTTTAAATATACTGACCAATGATTAGGGGAAATTTCAATTGACCGTTCATTAGAGTAATCCCCCCCCCCCCCCTGCAAATTTCTACACCAGTAATTGCTTTAGCCTACCAGCAGGCTGCAGCTAGAAAGAAAGTTGTAAAGGACCTATGCATCCACAAATGCCGGGAATACAGCCTGTAGCAGAATGCTTCAGATACACTCTACATGTTGCCACGTCACACACCAAGTTTGCAATCACCTTGGAGTAGCAGTAGGCTGGGATCGAACTTTCTTTCACTAAATACACTTCAGCAAGTTGTTAAACATTCAGTTATGAGATGCCCAGAAAGACAAATATGTTATGAAATAAGGACAGTGGAAATTCCCAGCTTTTATAAATATCCACTAAGTATACACTGATGACATGCTTTCAGTTTTGCTGGCATCACAAGCAGCTACGTAATTTTTTTCCAGTATCTTGTAATGGTTCATAATTCCCTAGGCTATTTTTGGGAAACTAACTAAGAAGACATGGGACATAAGTCTTAAATACTGAAATGTAGCTTTGCTATTTTTCACTACTCTAGGCATCACTTGCCACTGCACTGTACACTTTGTTTACCCCATTTACTTGAGCATAAAGCAGGTACAAAACAAGTGTAGAAAATGCAACTAGACAGAAATGCAAAGGTATATAATGAAGCAAATGTGAGTGATCACTAGAAGGTGAGATACTTTCATGCCTTACATATGTGCATGCATGTATGAGCACACACAGGCTGCCTGTGCTATGCCAGGCTTTCGAAGGAGCGCTAGATCCAACAGTTGTTATTGAACCTCCAGAGAGTAGTACATATGCATTTATGCTTGTGTTTGAGAAGAAGTAGTGCAGACAGAGTAGAATGTGTATGTGTTATATTTCTTGCTATGAAAAATTGTATTTTAGAGCATTGTCTATTCAATAAATAATTCCAGAACCAAACTTCAGCTTGGCAGGCATTGGGTGGCAGATCTGTTTTCTTACTTTTCAAAATAAGTGTGAAGAAAGCCGTTAGCAAACTGTCTTATTCCTATGCCTTTTAAGTAATATAAAGAATTTAATATCAAGAGAAGATAACTGAGAAAATAGTAGTGCTCAAGACTGATAGATCTGGAAGAGAAATACTAGCATTCTGTATTTGGCTCCCTGTGCCTGTACACTTAGAAGCCAAAAACACAGGTATCCAGAAGACACAGCCTGAAGTTTTGTACAGTTCGTACACCTAGCTGAAGCCAGATCTGTTGATTTTTATTTTTTTTTATTTTTTTCCATGACTGGCTTTATTGGATGCCCACATTCCCAGTCCCAAGAGAAACCTCCCTAGTTGAGCTTGATTCATTCTACTTTCATTCCTAAGCCATGACATTTTGTGTAGGAGGTTTTGGACTATTTATATAAATGGTGTCAATCTCAATAGCACAAGTGAGCTCTTTCAGGTGACTCTGAAGAGGGTTTGGGAATCTAAATTCACACCACCAACACTAGCAGGAATTTTTTAAAAGTGACTTCAGCAGCAGGGGGATCCATTCCATTCTGACAATGGGATTTTATCTTATTATGAGGTATAGGGATTTGTAATTAGAGAGGTCACACAATGATGTTTATATTTAAATCTGGTAAGAGTCTCAAAAACCAATCCAGATTTACAAATCTTTCTTATTTTGATTCTGCACTATAAATAAGCCATAGAGGGAAATAACCAGTGAATTTGTGTGTCCTCCAACCAACTTGACCTTCAGAGTATGGAGTCAGAGCGCTCTCTTAAAACTGAGCTTTGTTACATTGTCTGGCCAGTTACCTGAAAACTGCTACCCTTTAAAAGTTGAGCCAAATGTACTTTAACTGAAAAATAAAGAGCATCAGAATGACCTAATTTCTGAAGGCTTTATAAATCTTTGGGAAGTAACCTGTAATGCCTTTAGGCAATTCATATAATTACATAAGACATCTGAAAGTGTTTGGGTTATAGCAATGCAAAGTGAATAGAATTACTTACTTTCAATTAAATCTTGGTAAAAATACAAACTTTTCTGCTGGATAGTCCAGAACATGCAGAAACCACAGGCGCAGATAGCATTTGAGGGAAAAGGCTTTGCAATGAAACAATGACAAAATGGCAAACAACACACCCACGCTGTAAAACTATAATAAAGTGATTTGACAGGATGTGCTGATGAAGCTGACATTTTGTGGCAAAGAAGAAGAGCTTCGTTCCACCCTTTCTGGCACCCTTTTTTTTTTTTCTGTTGGTTTTTGCAAGTCTAGCTGTGTGGGAAGAAGGTCCCTCTGGTTCCAATTTTTAAAACCATGTAACTTTCATAAACATAGCAGAACCAAGTAAACACCAGCGCTTTTCAAAAATTGCCTCAGGAGACTGGCATTGAAGTGTTATAAATACCTAGTAGGCACAGCATGTTGCAGGAATTGCCATGTCTTCTAAGTACAAAATTGCACACACTTCGCTGCCTCTAGTGAGGGCAGCCTTGCAGCCTAACATAAAATTCCCAGCAGTTTTGTTCCATTTGGGGTTCTCTAATGAGCCTAAGCATTGATAACACTTCAGCTGAAACATGAGATGTAAAACCAAACAACAAATAATTGCATTTTATTTTCCTAATTTTATCCACATTGTTATTTTCATAAGCTCTTAAATACACTCTGCTTAAAATGAGCAAACAAAACCTGAGTTAACGGAAGCCATATCAAAGAGTTCTCCTCTAAAAGATTTCCATTTGGCAGTCCTTCTAAAAGCAAAATCATTCTTATTTGTAGCAGTTTGAGCCTGGGTTTTCCACACATACCGTAAATGGTGCTTGAGGTTGCCTTACTACACTCATGTTACACCCAAAGGGAAGGTCTGATCCATGTGCAGCTTCATGAGGACCAAGAGGTCTGTGCTGATCGCTGTGCGACCGCAGGCATGGTGGTGATGGGACACGTAGACACATGGCTTAACCCAGCTCCTCAGTGTCCTGTCTGTAAAACGGGAACCTCCCAATGTCAGGAAGGTGTTGTGAGGACAAGAATCCAGGTTCCTCAGATGTGGTAACAACAGATGACATTTAGGCAATTATGGACGAACACCGCCATTAAAGTTGCCGAGCATTTCAGTATTTTCCATTCAAGCTGGTGCTGCGAGTGAATTTTCTTTAGCAGGTGAAATCTCTCTTTCTACACTGTCAAAGCCATGGGTGAATTTTGTAGGGACCAGTTAATAACACCCCTCCACAGAGACTCACTCAGGTGGAAGATCCCACTTTGGTTTTATGGATCTTGGTTATCTCACAAAGGGTCTTTCTTCTCCGAGCGGTTGCAGTAGGTGTGGGGTTTCAAATGGCATTGCCTGTGTATCAGGTTTTCACTTGCTTATTTTCTCAAACTCTTGAGAAACATCCGTAGAGCTGCCATCTTAGAAGCAGCTATTTTGTGTTGCCACTACCACGTAGAGTGGCAAATTCAGCTGCTGGAGGAATAAAGAAGTGGAGGAGGGTGGAAGAGAATTTTAAATGGGGAAGGAGGAGGGGAAATGAGGACCCCAGGGAACAGAGGTGAGCAAAAGCCCAAATATTCCAAACTGGGCCAGCAAGATCTGCACTCTAGTCACTGCCTTTGGGAGCTGCTTACCCTCTTGGCAAATACCTCCTTGGCCTGGGTCAACTGGGTGAAGAAAAACACATGCTAAGATGGCTGAGATCCCTTGCAAAAAGAGGGGGGGGTGGACCCAAAACAACAACGAACCTTGTTTTTGGAGAGCTTTTTGGAAAGCCATAAAATCAAATGCAGTTCATAACACATGCTGTGTGATCAAGCAGAGCTTCCCCTTGCCTGCCAGAACTCTGCCCAGGGACCAAGAGGTCTTTTAAAAACTGCCTGTGGTATTCTAATGTTTGCTTTCCTATGCATTGGAATAGATTATTCTGAGGAAATGAACCCAAAACATGTATGTGTTTTAATATATCGTATCCCTGATTACTGGTATTTACACTAGATTGCTAAGAAGATTCTCCCTCCTCTTTTTTTTATCAGATACTTTATTTAAAATCCTGTATTTTTGCAATGACCTGTTTCCTCAGCAAAACCTTGAAAGTCTCAGATGATTACAGCATCCCGGCCTTCTAAAAGCTGCCTGCCAACACAGCAATTAATTAACCTTGTTGACCAGCCATGCCCTTTTAAATGTTTCTTCCATTCAAAAACTCTTATATATTTAATAAATAGCTGGCAATATATTGTAGAAATGGAAATCTGCATTAACGCCTGCTTTAGTCAGCAATTTTTAAGCCTTACTGCTTTACTTGTATGACAAAGCAATAAAACAAATGTAAGCTCGTACCTAAATAAATAATTCAACCTTGTGTCTGCGAGGTAGTTAGTAGCAATGAGGGTCAGTTGGACAACTAATTGACGCCTTTTCCACACGGAGCACTTCCTCTGGTAGAACATCCTGTCCAGACAGCAAATACAATGGGAAAACAAGACCACTGTAAAGGATGCAGAGGCTCAGGAAAACCAAAGTCTAATATGTCCATGAACAAACACAGCTGACCTGTACTGCCCTGACAAGAAAGTTTTGTGATATATATAGCTTTTTCTGCTCCAGGGTCCACCAACGATTATCATTCAGTCTGATCTATGATTGTTTACAATACAAGTGAACCTGCTTATTTGGGTGACTGACCTTGGAAGGCATCCCACCATGACAGCCAAAGAAGGAGATTTAGGAGGTCATTAAAACCTTTTACACCTTCACCAATTTGACGAATGAGCCCTCGCAGACGCCCGCACGCATAAAACTTGACATATCCTGTCTAGAAATAATACCCACCATGTTTGTTTACTGAAAACTGATGGACATCCTTGTCAGATTCAAGACTAAACAATTTCATATGTGTCAGTTCCAGCAATTAACTTCACCATCTCTAGTGTTTTTTATTTGATTTAACATTTCTAAAAGAATATAGACAAAGTTGCTGGTTTTATAACTGGGCAGATTTAAAATAAAGAATAATATTTTCAAATGTGGGGGGGTTTCCCTCTAGGTTGCTCTAGCATTTCAATGGCAACTGACTTCCCACCTCAAGATAGCCCCAGTAGTTATACCTAAAATCTCTAAGTAAAAAAATGTAGTGATTTAGATTCACTGAAACCAAGAGGGATATGGAGGGGAAAAAAAAAAAAAAAAAAAAGCATGTCTTTAAAAAAAGCTATATTTCATCTAGAACCACAAGTATGGTAGTGCATCAATTATTCCAAAAAGTCAATGAAAGACTGAGTCAAAGTTGTTTGTGACCCATATCTGTGCATGCTTGTACTGTAAAATCTGGATTTCCTTGAACCAGGAAACTTTTTCCTGGGTTTTGGCAGTTAAATGCCAAAACCCTTGTGGTTTCACAAAGAAAGGTTTGCAGTGGACTATGCACATCTCATATATATTTCTTTTTCAAAGTACAGAGCTAAAAGCTTGTTGTATGGCAGAAGAGTAGGGAGGCCAGCAATAGTCCATGCTTAGAGCTTTTAATGTGTTTCTTTGAATGAGAGAACATTGCTGGACAAGCTTCATTCCTTTGAAAAGAGCCAGGGATTCCCTTTCAATTGGGCCAGAAATACTGGAGTTTTGCACAGCCTCAAAAAAATAGTTGATGAAGCTGAGCCTCAAATTGGCACCAGGGCTAAGTCTGAAGGACATTTCTGGATAAGAAATGTGTGTGTCCAGGGGGCTGTCTGGTTCAGAAGAAAGAGTGCTAGGAAATGAATTTGGATTGACAGCATGACTGATCTCCCTTCATTTTTTTGCATAATAAATCTAAGTTTGGAATCAATCTTACCATGATAAATCTTATATGTATAAACATTGCTAACCAATATTTTATTAATACAGCTGGAGGACTATCCAATAAAACAAAATATTTTGCTTTTAAGACACCTTTCATCCTGGAGCACTTTACAACCCATATGCTATTTCTACAACCTCTCTGGTCTTGGGCGTGCTCAACAGACTGAACCCACAGTACCCAGTAGGGAAGCAGAGTTACACACACTTCATATGCACCAGCAGACTTACTGACACCAACAGAGGTAAGGAAAGTCTTGCTTCTGGCGAAGGTTGAACGCTTTTATTTTACTAATATTTTTAATGTTCATACAGGTTAGAGATTTTTGGTGGGACCATTGGACCACTTGTTTAGGCCACTAAATAGCTGGGGCCCACACAGTTATTAAAGGCAACAAGGATATGAAAGAACAGTTCACATCACTGTTGCATCAGAACAAAACTAGTACTTCAGCAAGAAGGAGCCATACTATCACAGCATAGACAATGGTGGGCTGATATCTCTTTTCTTGTAAAAGTGGGAATGAGAGGGTAAGCCCATGTGAGTCTGTGACATTGTACCTGCATGAGCTTTGTAACCAAAGGCACTTGCATTTTGACAAGAAGTTCAGGACCTTGTGCATCCCTGAGCAATCCCTTCAGGGCGTGTGTGTCTCCAGATCTTACAGCTGGCAGTGGGAAGCAAGGATGGATAGACATCACATCCCACTTGTAGTATTTATTCAGGCCATTAAAAGCCAAACCAGGACTTTGGAGGAGATGGGAGCAAAGTGGCCTGCCTGTTCCATCCAAGCAGTCAGTGCTGCTCCATGGGAAACAGCAGATTAGAAAATGAGCATCACAAATTTCAGAGCACATCAGAAAAGCCCACACATAGTGAATTGTAGACAGCATAACCTGGTCAAAATATGGATCTTCACAATTTAGCAGAGCTGAAGCTAACCTTTAGGGCAGCCGCAAAGTAAAGGAGATGGGGAGGTCTGCAGAAGCCCCACCATCCCTTGGCACAGGGCGTAAACCATACTTGTGATATGGAGCCCTCCTTTTCACTCTCTTCCCAGTAAAAACTCCAGTCAGGCTATGAAAAGCACTGAGCTGCCCAAACCTGCTGATGACTATCCCAGAGGAGAGAAACAGGGAGGTACTTCTGAAAATCCCGGTCAATGGTCTTTTGTGCATTTAGATGCTTAAATAACTTTGGAAATCTGGCTTTTAGGTGATTAAGCCACCTTCTACGGGCAGTTAAGTATTCTAAATGAAACAGTTTATTAGGCATCAGCACTCTGCTCTGAGTTCATGTTCATTAACCAAAGCGTGGCTGGTTTCACGCAGCCGGCTATTAAGGCCTATGGAAATGTGCTTCTTGGCTGGGAGGGGAGCGGCACAGTCCAAAGGTTCAACCATAAGTCTGAGACTGAGCTGTGGGTTCCGTCACTGGTTTGGCTCTGGTTGCAGTGCAAATCTGGGCAAGTCATTTCATCCCTATGTGCTTCCTGGTTGGAGCCCATAGGCACTAATGTAACACGAATAATAATACAGCGCCATTTATAGTAGTTACTATTAAATTATAAACAAGTGATTAAGAGGTTTTTTTAATGGTGTTTCTGTTTCTCCTCTCGCATTTCTAAAAATAGTTTGTAATCTTGTAAGTGTAACAAAAATGAGGAAATAAAAGAATGAGAATAGTTGAAGTGCTCTGAGGTAAAATACTGTGTTTTCCTCATGTAAAGAGTATCTCAGTATTTTTACTGGCTTTTGGACCAAGACTGAAGAAAATCAAAACACAGAAGAATTACTGTATGCAAAAAATAAGAACAGTACATAGGAAGGTGTGTGGGAGATATCCTGCATATGTAAGGATTACTTGGCAAAATGGATTTCTGCTGAGCTGAGCTTCTTAGTAAGAATTACTCATTGTGTTGCAGCTGGCACAACTAGCGCCATTATGGATGTGCAAGTATGCATAATAGATGATTCTGAGGTAACTGGAGCAGATAATTTCTGTGGGCCCTTACAGTCTTTATAGCTCATATTTACATGAGATGTGTCTACTTGCAAAGGAAAACAGAGTCACTGGGGTCAATTAAGTGGTCAATTAAGTAAATAAGATTGCTTGGAGTCAGCATTCTGCCACCCTTCCTCAGGCAGGGTGTGTTACTCAGAGTTGTAAATGGTCCTTAGGAACAAACGAGAACCACCATGGAATCATGAACTAGGGAACATGGGGGATCCTGACTGTCACTGAATAATAATAAATAAATTCCCCAAATTATATCATTTATCATATTTACAGTGACTGGCAAGCAGGATTTTCAGTACAATGGATTGAATTTGAAAAAATGAGCCAAAGGGTGGTTAGTCTTATTTTGAAGACATTGTTAGTTCTGCGTTATTACTTGTTCTATTGGAATACAGTGATTGGATGAAAGTTGCTCCACTCACAACCACAAGGCACCCGTAAGTTATTTTACAAGTGTCAGAAAAGAATAAATATGTCATTCTGAGGACATGCATTTTCCAATACTATGCCTTTGCTGGGGCAGTTATTTCTATCTGTGTGGATCTGTAGAACCTTCGATGGAAAATAGGAACTTCAGTCTGAAAAGGGAAAGAAAAAAAGGAAAAGCAAAACATAAAGGAAAAGAGAAAAACAGAAACAGAGAGGAAACAAAACAGGAAAAGAAACACCTGAAGAAAAAAGAGAAAAAGGGAAAAGAAAAAGAGAAAATTTTAAAGAGGGAAAAAGGTGGAGAGAAAAAGAGGAAAAGAGATAAAAGTTTCTTTAGATGAGACCAGTAGGTGGGAGTGTTGACTTTATCCCAGAGCACTCACAAACCTTAACATGAACTTCTTTTCTGTGAAAGGGTAATTCCCAAGAAATGAGCAAATTAATCTTATCTGTGTTTTTCTACTTTTAAAGATATTGTCCTTCGTGTCACATACCACAGTGAGCCCTCTTTCAGAAGTACTGCATTGCCTATATATTGCTTTTGGCATCATGTCTTGTTTGGGAGATAAAAGGAAATTCTCTGATTTGTCAGGGTTTCGTTAAGCCAACTTAGATACTCACCATTCCCACAGGTGATGGGGAAACTACTGTTCACCCTGGCAAATGCTCTTCCTTTAGAAGAAATCAGAATGGTAGCAGAAAGGGGAAAAACATGAAAACACCTGTATTTACACAGCAGAAGCTGGGGAGGAAAAATGGGAGCTTTAGAAGTAAATATGTTTGTATTGGTTTTGAGACTTCAGTATGTTTTCGGAAGTTCAGGTCCATTTCAAATGGAGTAATAAAATGGAAGTGGGGAAGAAACATGGGAAGGAGAGCTATTTCCATGCCGGAATGGGAAAGCGGGGCTGAGTAATCTGTATTGTCAATGTCTCTAGTTTACCCTTCCTTTGGTCAAGAAGACATCTAGCATGAAGGTTTGCCACTGTGGCTATTATTTTGTTATACCTCTGTATTTGGAGTGCCATGTTTAGGTATCTGTGACCTGCGGTGGGATTACGTGAAAGTTGAATCCCACCCACTGTGACTCTGGAAGCTGGAATTTACCCTACTGTTGCAAAGCATGGCATGACCAAGGCTATCCCAGCGCTGTACCCCTGCCAGGGCACCAACAAGCCTTAACAGCCCTGACCAGCTCCACCTGGGACCTCCACCCACACCTCTGCCCACGGCACAGGAGACCCATTTCTGCTCAGGCCCGAGCACCCAGACCCTGCCTGAGCAGCATCATGAGTGTGTCAGGCTCCAGCCCTGCCTCTGGATGTCTCCTGGCTGGACCTGGGACCTTTGTTGTAGGCAGCTTGTCTTCTGGATGGACCTCTCAGACCCACGTTGTAGCTTGTCTCCAGCTCTTTCTCTGGCCCTGTCTCCTCCTGCTTTTGACTGTACCTCCAGGATTGGAGCAGGATCCGATCCATCAGTGCCCAGTGAGGTAGTGTGCACATCCACAGCTGCTATTACGTCTTTGGGTGCAGTATATGCTGCCCCAGGAGTGAGCCCCACATGGCTGTCTGGTGAGAAACTGAGGGTTTGGTCCCTTCTTTAACTGCTGAACTCCTGCTTGTCTATAAATTTTAGCACTGGCTAAGCCCTTGTCTACCCCAAATTAAACCATGTTACAAGACTTAACAGTTTTCTGGGAAAGCAAGGGACAGGAATATATCTAGCTCTCCATGAAGGACTGCAAGGAGGGAACATAGGAATGTATGCACACTCAAACTTGTATTCAGATGGCACAAGATGAAAGGATATAGGTAATGAAAGCAAATCATTACAGCAGTATACAAAATATAGAAATTAATTATAAACTAAAACTTGAAATATCACCTCAAATAACATTAGTAGAGGTTTGAATGCCTCTGGTGTTAGGTGTTTTTTTAGTCTGGAGGTTTTTTTGAGGTTACTCTGCAGAGGAGTCCTACTTATGGAATTAATGCCACTACCAACAGGAACTGAAAGAAAATGTAAAATGGAAATTTACACTGCTGAGAGAGAGCAGAACTCTACCACAATTCTGTCAATACAGGTCCTCTCCATTGTACTAGCTAAATTCCCATTACATCCACCCCTGCAAAGAGAGGTCTGCACAAATCTATCACATATTGTGGCATCCCTTGAAGCTGAACAACAAAAGGATGTTTCCGTCTGGAAAAAGAGGGTAACTTGTTTTGATACCTGCAGTCATCTTCTCCTACCAACCCTGCATCTTTAGACCAAAAGAGACACAGATGTCACACCAAAGCATGAAGAGAGAGAACCTTTTTTCTTGCCGTGAAAGCAGTTCAGATGTTACTTCTGTAATGGGTCTACTTCTGAGAGCAAAGGATCTACTACAATCTACTTGATTGCAGTAATGAACCTGTAAACCTCTTGTGTCTCCTATTTGCTAAGTAGGACAAGTTCTTCCTTGGCAATCGTGCTTTGCAGTTTTGTCTTCCTCTGGGGCGACTGATGGGTGCAGTACCTGCAGGGAGTAGAGCTCACAACTCCTGAAGACAGGAAAGAGGCATACCCTGGCTACTTTGCTATTTCAGTCTCATCTTTAATGTTGCTTTACTGGAAATCTTGAAATAACAAGATTTAGAGCATAACATTTCCATTTGCACTAAAGGCATAAAAAGAAATAAATACCAAGATTTGCGAGGCAGGAAGAGGAGAGCAGAGAGCCGAAGTGAGGGGCTCTGTGAGTAATGAACCATGGTGGCAGTTTCATACAGTAAACAACAGGAGTCTTCAAAGGACTACCTTTTTCCTCTGGAGCCTCCCACTAGTAAGGACAATCCAGATTCTTTTTTGAAATCTAACCCCTCTACCCTTTCAAAGAAGTGGACTTCAGCATTTCCACCGGCATTCACTGGTGCCAGGATTCCTGAAGAGCCTGTGCATTGCATGCCCATCACAACTGCAATTCCAAGGAAGCTGGGGGCTGGTAACACCTCTGCACACCAGTAAAGAGCTAAGCTTTATCCCTTAAAACCTTGGGAAGGGACCTACAGGAGTAGAAATCAACCCACGTCCTCTGTATAAAACAGTTCAAACCTTTGCTACAAATCTCTTGAGAGAAAACATTACATATTCCACAGTCAGCCTTTTAGATAAAACATAAAGTAAAAACATTTCAGTATGTAGGAAAGACCGTTGCTCTTTTGAAAAGGAAATGGAGCTGGTACTTCTTCTTGTCTATCTTTATTCAAGAATTCATTTAGGTCCAAGTCTATTTATGTTTTAAATAAGCGTGCAGTACTTTAAAAAAAACATATCTAAGTGATTTCCATTTCCAAAAGTCATTTAGCATTCTAAGACCACTAACCTTGCAAGTGCTGGCCTCACAAGGAGCTATTTTACTCAAGAACATTGAACATATGCTCCTAATTCATTTACATCTTTCAGAAGATGCTTATACAATATCTCTTTGTCTAGGGTAAGGCTTTATGCTACCTTGGTCACCATAGCATCTCAGTACTTCCCAGCTAACCTGCTTCACAGAAAAAGGACTGCTGGAGTCTTCAGATGAAAATCCCCTATTCATTCCAGCTGGACCATCTGTTTTTTCCCAGTCTTCTTTCCAGTGGAGTTTACTTTGACTCCTAAAAAAATTATTAATCCCATTTTTCATGCTTGCATCTGCAGTATTATTATTTGCTACACCATTCACTTTAATGTTTTTCAAACTGTCTGTAGATGAAAAGTTAGAAAATCATAAGGGCTGATATCACTGGAAAGTGGTTTTTAATATGAAATGCATATTGTGAGGGGAAAAAATCTACTTATGAAGGTTTTAAGTTTGACACATTGTTTTGTAATGAAATACTGATTCAAACAGAATATATTGTCTCAGTAATATTCACAAGTGTGAACAGAAAGGGCTATGCACAACAACATGTGTTTTTTAAATTAAGGATAAAATATGTGTGTGTACATATATCAAGTTATTTTGTAACATACATAGACGCTGCTACATATTTCTTCCAAACATTATGAGTACTATTCTATTAATGTCTAACTACACTGTGAGTTTGATTTTTAATAGAATATAGGTCTTTCATTTTTGCATTTTTTTCAGTCAGTTGTAATTTTGAAAATCAGGTCTCTAGCTTATCCTCTGAGCACTCTTAAAATGAAATCATTAGTCACATGTTATTTATCCATATTGCAAATTACAGATACATCATTTCTTGTAGATCAGTAACCCACAAACCTCAGTGATCCCCTGAGGCTCCACAACAGATTGACCAAAGAGCTACTGAAGTTAAACTGGTATTTATATAAATATTTAATGTATTATCAGTCAGCTTTGAAGGCTGGGTTCTCTTGGCAGTTTCTTGAAATTAAAGACTAGTCTTTTGGAGTAAAAATGCAATTATAATCTCAAATATCTGTCAAAATGACCTGTAAAGATGAGTAGCCCAGCACAAAAGATTGACTAATAGATTCACTAATAGCAAAATACACTTGGAGAGTAGCTTTCAGTGGCTGACTGTCAAAACTACAATGATGTACTACTGAGTGGGCTTTGACAGGGATCAGCCCTGGAACCAGAACTATTCAAGACAATCTGAAGCAGTTTGCGACTCTAAGAAGTATGTGTTCAAGTGAAAGCAGGATGAGGCATGGGGGAAGAGGATGCATGACACTGGGGAGGCTAATAATCCAAACCAGTTCCAACAAATTGCAGAAATGGTCTGGAAAAAGTGGGATGATATTCAGTAGGGCAAGTGCAAGATGGGATGTCATGCAGTATTCATCAGATGCATGCATGCAGGATAAAGAGCAACTAACAAGTACCATTTCTCTAGAAAAATGGATGGAGAGAACCTATGGATGCTATAACAGAGTGAGAATCAACATTTCATGCTGTTGCAAAGCAGGAAAACATGGTGCTACATTGCAGAAACTCAGGTACAATTTGTAATATACATAGAGTAATCCTTTGCTCTGCTCAGTGTTAAGAAAGCCTGGTGCGAGTTTAGTTTTGGACGTTACTATAACATGGTCCACACTGATTGCTGTTCCCTGAACTCTCTGCAGTGAAAACCTTCTTGACTCTAGAAAAGATGACCTGTAAGCAAAGCTTGAAAGAACCGAGGCTGTTCAGACTGAAAGAGAGAAGACTCTATGTCCGAGGACATAACAGGTTGCTGCAATGAGGAAGGGAATAATCTCTTCCCTCTGTCCATGGCGATTAAAATGGGAAACACTCAGCTTAAACAAAGCAAGGAGCATTCATGTTGGACATCAGGAAAAACTCTTCTGACAGTGGTAGAGTAGCACTGGAGAGCACAGCACGGAACGGGAAGCAAATTCTCCATCTATAAACAGGCGAGGTAGTCATGGCAGGAATGATGTATCTGCCCTGGGCAAGGAAGATCGATTTAATCAACAATAAAAGCAGTACTGTTACGACAGATTTTCTCACAAAGAATAGGGTTTTGTAGTCACTTAAAAGGGGAACTGCAAATATGGGTATCCCAACTTGGTAGTGGGCAGGGATGACATGGGTGGGTCCCTCATGACATGGGAGGAAAAGTGCAGGCATGGGGATGCACCAGTTGCTTGCATAGAAGGAGATATCAGTGCAAGAAGGAAAGGAAGATAGTCTGGAGATGAAAATCAGGGAATGGAAGGATATTTTCTATTTGCTGCTACTCAATGTTAGCAGTGAAGGAGATAATGAACTGGCTTGCACCCAGCTTTACCCGCCCCTAATTCACCAGTTGGCGTGGTGCAGCCAGGATACAAACACATATCCAGTTTACTAATTTTTGCAAATGGCAGAAATTTCTAAACTTCCAAAACCTTAGCTTTTCTATGGCATGACTTCCAGCTCTTTTATTCTATGACTTTATAATATTACTCAGAACACTGAAAGTTGTAGCAAGCTCCTAATGCTAAAAAGTGCAGCTGCCTTATCTCTCCAGCAGATCTTGTATGTTTTCCAATTGCTCTTTGTTTCCACCTGGAAAATAAGCAAAGGGTAAGTGTGAGATATTCTGTTTGAATCACAGGGCTCAGTTCTGAAGGGACTCCTGATAATTCCAGGGGAGGTTTTTAAAATATGACCTGATGTTGATTTTAGAATGAAGTCCACACTGAAGGAAGCATTAGGTGTCACTTACAGCATCCTCAATATGCTGTGGTAGTAGTTTTAACACTAAATTTTTCAGAGAAGAGTATTCTGTAGAGAACATGTATTGGCATGAGCAGTGGATGACAAGTCTTCAAACATTTTTTTTCACTTGCTTATTGCTAAGTTGGTGGAACTGTCATGAATGAGCTGCTCCATGAATAAAGTATCCCATTAACTCCCAAGCAGGCTTTGTATCAGGCAAATTCTGCCTTATGGCCAAGTTAGATGCTTAATGATTGTCACTTAGTAAGTCCTTCTCAGTCTGAGCAAAGTAATTGGAAATAAGATCTTGAGAGCTGACTAGACCGAGGTAAGAAGCTGAATTCTGATGGCTACTTAAAAAGCCAAGTTCATTATTTCCAGGGTTTCTGCTGTGTCAGCTTGACCTGGAAGCTACATTTGGAACTCATACAACGTGTATTTCAATATCTGCTTTGATCTATTTTCATGTTCTTCTCTGTGGGGATCTTCTCTGAAATGCCTCTCAGGTCTCACTCCTGAGTCAGCATATAAGCAATTAAGCAATTGCAGAGCTGTCTGGCAAAAGTTACTTGGAAATAATCATTAACTTTCTTGACTGGAGGTATTCAGTCAGATTAATATCCCAAAGAATTTCTGGATGCATCTTGCATGCTCCTTATGTACTGTGCTCTTTGGTTAGCGAACGGCCTTGCAGATCCTGCCCACAAAGCCAGTTCTGCAAGCTGAATCCCAGTTTTTATTTGTTTCAGCAGAAGGAAGGATAGGAAGTGGAAACTAATTCTGGGCCAATTTTTATTTGGACTGGATATCCAGCCACCTCAAAAATGAAGCCAAATACAATGCAGAAGGGCAGTCTTTTACCCAACGAAAATACAGCCATCCATCCGTCCACACCTACACGTGGCTGAAGTTAGATAGGCCCCTCCAGTCTCACCAATGTTCTAATTAAAAAAAATAAGCAGGGCTTAAATTCCATTTATGTTTGTAGAATTGGAGGCCAAAAGGGACTAGATCACATGGTGTAACCTGTAAGTCACAGGCCATTAAATTTTACTCAGTTGCCCTGTTGAGCTCAATAACTTTTATTTGACTAAAGCACAGTTTGTGTTTTGGCTTCTAGTAAGGCAAGCAATCTTTATTTGAATGATAAAGAGGCAGAAACTGTTATTTTTGTTTACGTGATTGGATGCATACATTGGTACATATATGTTCTTTTTTAGCATCTGAGAACCAGGTTTTAGCTTGGAGGGTATAATCCTGCAAGCAAGCAAGAATGTAACTTGTCACCCAGCTGACAAGGCTCACAACATGATCCGTATCTTGCTGAGGAGAAGAGTAGGGGAGGGATGCTGAGGAGGGAGAGGAATGCACACACAGACACACCAGTCCTGGTTCAGCTCTGTCTCATGCACACACACTCCTTTCAAGGTTTCCATTCAAAAAAAAAAAAAAAAAAAAAGAAAACATGTCTTGTTATTAAGCCCCTAATTTGCACAAATACCTCAAATGTGTAATGTTTTCCAAACCACAGTTTAAAGGCTCACATAATTAACACAGCAATATAAACCACTGCTATTCTAGCTAAAAAAAAAGACGTGGCTGGTGTTAAAACGAGATTCAAAACCAACAGACTGAAAGAGTGAATCACTCACACATTGTGTAAGTTGATTTGAATGTCTTGTATTTTATTAACACAATAAATTAATTATGTTATTTAATAAATTAACTAAAAATAAATTATATATGCTGATATCCAGATTCAAAAACACAAACAACATCTTTTTGGCAGGCCCACTGACTTCTCTTAAAAAAGATAGAAAAATAAAGACTCTCCTTTTAACAGAAATGGGATGTCTTATACTTCATACTTTATACTTTAAATCTTTTTAGAACTCCAGCTATAATTTGCTGGTTTACCAATACCCCACCTAGGATTCATTTTGCATTATTTTTAGAAAACTCTACAAATGCTGCAGAACTTCCCTGCACAGTTATGAATCAGTACAGCTGAACAGCCACTGGAGAGCAGTCTTCAAGCTGGAGTTAAGCATACTGATCATACTCCAGCTATATACCAATGAGATTTTAACTCATGCTGTATTTTAATTGCCCACATTTATGTATCTTCTGCTGGTCTGGCCAGCTATTGTTTTCTAGTTTCCTTCCCTACAGCTTGGATAGACTAAAATAGCCTGCAGAACTTCTGGAGGAAACATTTTAGAGCTCTATCCAGTAAAAGCTTGATACAAAGCCATTTAGCTTAATGAATGTCTTTCCATTGACTGGAGTAGTTTGCTTCCAATCTCATGGTTCACAGGCTCACTCTTTAAAGGACTACACTGAAGTTTGGGTTGATGATATGAGATGACTATGTAATTTATTCCTTTTTATTCAGCCTGCCAAGCAGTGTTTTGGTTACTGTAGTTTTCTTTGATCACTTCTCTGATGAACTTGAGAGAGAATCTGATTCAAAGCTCGCAGAGCTCAGGGAGTGATAAATCTTGACCATCGTGTTTGCTACACCAGGTGTAATACGGAGTCCAGGCAGCCTGCAATTTTTCCCTAAGCATGTACAGCCACCAGAACCTAAAAAGCAAGCCTGACTGTGCCAGCTGTGTTGAGGACTGAGACACTTGGAGAATGAATTTAAAGGGAGTTACCTTGCTCCCTTATAATGAAAAAGATGATACATGTAACCTCATTATTTATAGCCAATAATTCCTGATTTTTAAATGAGGTCTCTGTTTCCCTGGGTGGAGTTTGTACCTGCCAGAAATTTGCCCAAAGAAAAACATGTTAAAATGTGGGTGTAAAATCTTGTTTGGAAAAATGGAGACCCCCCAAAAAAATCTAAATACCCTTTTCTGTAGAGATCATGTCCTTCACACTGTGCATTGCTGGCCATCTCATCCTAGTTGGCGGGAAGTTTGGCTGGATATCAGGATAAGGCCTTTACTAGAAGAATAGTGCAGTCTAACAGTAAAAGTCCAACAGCTTAGAAATATAATAACAATTTGGTTAAAAGTTCCAGGAGTGTCCTACAGGCTTTGTCAGACCTCTGTGGTTTCTGTTTAAAATTACAGCAGATTTTTTCCAGTGGAGCGTAGCAGCCGAATGTGCTAGCCCCGTGTGCAGAGTGGGAGGTTTCTCACATTTCCACCTTGCAGTCAGAAAGTTTTCTGGCGGCAAGAAGTGCTAATTTAACAAATTTCTTTCCAGTGCCGTTTTGCCAGCAGGCAACCAGAAACATCCCCAGGTATTCAAAGCAGAGGTGATGTCAGGAATGGAAAAAAGCAAACTTTATCCCAAGTAGCTTGAGGCCACTCCAGAGACTCTGTCCTGGGAGCCTATGCTCGATTCCACAGAAAGCCAGCATCTGACCTGATACAGGTTTGCATTTAAATGAGTGTTGGTTCAGTGGCCATCAGGGAGCATAAAGCATATGTATCATTTTGGATGTGGTCCCTGCATGTGGGACACAGAAAACCCACCTTGGTGAATCAGTTTTCTCCTGTATATCTGCTTCCTTTTCCTTCTTTCTGTCCCTCAGTTCTTGTTCTCCCAATTGCCAAAACAGTGCTCGTCACGAAGTGGTGACAGGAACTTTCTATAAGTCTGATGAAATATCTTTCCCTATTTGACTCAGTGAGTTTAATATCCTGGTGTGAAAGGCAGAGCATGATTACAAAAGCATGCCCTTCTACCCAAGCCATAGGGACTTCTGTACAACTGCTGTTTGCCTGGCCAATAGAGACAGCTCTTCAGAAACATCCTTGAAGGAAAGGAAAACAGGCTGAATGATGAGCAGGGTGGGATTCAAACAGATTAACCACCAGAATTAAGCAGATGCTTCTGCTAACCATCTGGCTTAGCCACCCTAATGGCTAATTTGATCCAGAAAGCAGAGACACTACCTCATAGTCTATAACCCATGAGTCAGTGAAAGCATCTGACAAAGATGATCAAGTAATTATAGTCTCCAAAATTGTCAGACTTGTTGGTAGGGTCAGTGGTAGGACAGGCTTAGCTGATGCTGTCACTTCCTTGCACACATGGGCCAATTGTGTCACCAAGGCTATAGTCAAACACTTCAGTATGATGGTTCAAGATCTGCCAAACAAATCTTTCCTCACAGTTAACCAAGAAATTTTTTTTTGTTTCAATAGTCATGTAGAGACTGTAAAACACTAATGAAAATACTGAACATTTTGGGCCAGATTCTCTGGTGGTCCCTTGATGCTGGAGAGTCTAATGGGGGCAGGGGTTGCAGCAATGAAAAGTCATAACAACCTCAGTTACACTCAGGGAGGTTATGGGTGTAGCACTGGAGACAACAACACAGAAAATGTGTCAGAAAGAGAGTTGTCATTAGCAGATCTCGTCTCTGGAGCCTACGGAAGCCAGAAATGAGGGCATTAGAAATGTCACTGCTTATCTACCCTTTAAAAAAAAAAATATCCAACATACCTGCATTTCTTATGGCAATAGCCTTGAGAGTATAAGTTGGTTAAAACCAGTCACTGAGACTGAAAATACATATTCAGGATTTTTTTTCCTGAGGCTGTGGCTTATCAGTGGCTTTTCTTACATCAGGGCATGGCTGTCCTCTAAAATGCAATATGGGTCTGTCATTCTAGGGGACTGCTGGGGAATTTGCTCTTTTGGTGCTGTGGCAAATGAGCAACAGATGCTTTTATCTGGATTGTAAAGGCACTGCCCTACCCAGCGGTTTGGCAGCTGGTGCTTGAGGCCAGCTCAGATCTGGTGCAGCTGCAGGACCTTGGATCACTGCTGGGGACAGAGATGGGTGAGAAAAAGCTGTGGGAAGTAGGACCTCTGGTCAAGCTAAGGCACTCGCCCTTGGTCCCTGTGCCTGGCCACATGCCTCACTGATCTGTATACTGGCTCTAACTTGCAGACTTGACATCCTGGCTTGACCGTGGCTCTGCCTCACCACTACAGACTTGTCTGGTGAACTAGATTTGGCTAACCCTGGTTGCTGTCACAGGACCTGCTCTGCTCTTCGTTTTTGGGTGCTGTAATACTGCACCCCTTGTAAGTGAGGCTGTTGCTTGGCCAGCCTGGCTGTCACCCTCAGTTCCCAGCCTCACCCCTGCTGCTCCCTGAAATGGGGGTTTTCACAAGTGTTTGTTCAGCTGCCAATTTTATTGCTGAAAAAAGTGTGGTGTCAAGCAATAGGGATGTGGTGAAATGGGCAAGGCAAGAGTAATCTATGGGACTTGGTCTACTACTCTCTGATTGCTGTTCTGCAACCTGTACATAACCCTGTCCTCCCAAAATAAAGAGTCCTCTAAGAGCAGAATAAACCTTCAGCTGCAGCAGGATTAGCTAGTGCCATTTATGAGAGCTTGCCTGGCACTTGAAGAGTTGTGGGAAGACAGTGGGACTCTTTGGTATTGGCTCTGGGGAGGCCAAGATCCCACTCCTATCAAAATACTGTAAGGCTGGAGGCAACCTTGAAGCATCAAGTAGAATGCCACTCATCCAGGCAGGGTCAACGGCAGCAGGTTATTACTGATGAATATTCATCTAGTCTGTTATCAGAGAACTAAATAATGGAGCTGCCACAACCTGCCTATGCAAATCTGTTCCAGTGCTGCAGATCCTTAACATTAAAATTATTTTGCCCATGTTTAAATCTACTATATCTTGCCCTGTCCATAATGAGCACAGAGAATATATTTGTCCCCAAGTCTTTGTAGCAGCTTTTTATGTATTTGAAGACTGTCCTGGTCTTTCCTTCCTGGACAATATCACCTCTCCTATGCTCAAAGACCCCATTTTTTTCCTATCTTTGCTTCCATGTCGTGTTTTCTAGAATTCTGATAATTTTCATGGCTCTCGTCCAGCCTCTCAACACCTAGCACCAAACACAATGCCCCAGTTGAGACCCTAATACTAAAAACACATCAGGATTTCTTCATGTATTTACACCTGTACCTATAATGTGTTTGCCCATTTCAGCAACAATACGCTAATATTGATTCCATTATAAGCTCTATACTTCTTTCTATGTCAGCATTCCTTATCCTATATTTTTGAAACTAATGAGTCCCACACAAATGCAGTATTTTGCATTTGTCCCTATGGAATTAATCTTTTTTTTCCCCATAGACAATTTTTTTTACTTTATCTAGACCATCTTTGCAAATAATTTTGATTTCTAATCTAATTTATTTGCATTCCCCCTCAGCTTCACATTAATCTCTCTATTCCATCTTCTAGACTGTTAAAGAAAACACCTTGTACAGACCCATTCCTTTGCTATTGGTCTTAATGTCAGCCACTTTTTAGCAAAAAGCCTTAAATAAGTTGTTTTTCAATGTCATCTGTTAATAGACTTACTCTTCCATTGACTAGTTCACTAACCCTGTTTTTCCTATTATTAATGCAGTGATAGAATGATTTCACAAGCAGTGGTTGCTAGGACAAACATCTCATTGGCCTTTCTGATGTTGCTGCTGTGTGCTGTTGAAAATCCGTCTTTAGTAGTCTGATATAGTTTCTACTTCCTGTATAATTTCCTCCTACATTTGGGATCAAAGAGACCTAACCAAGTTGATTGCTTACTCTGCTTCCTGACCATCTTCTGCACCTGGAAAGTTTGCAGTTGCACCTTTAATGTCATTTCTTTCATGTTACATAGTTTCTTTTTAAATTCCCTTTTTTTCCCTTGGATCAGCCTTCCAGGAAATGTTACTTAACGACCCTCTGGATAACTGAAATCTGTCCTCCTGAAATCCCGTTTGCTTTTACTGTAGTGTTGCCTCTTTCCAGTCCCAAGGAAATATAAATTCTGTCATTTCCCCATCACTGGCACCCAAGTTCCGCTTTGACGAGCTCCACTATATTCCTCTGTTGGTTTGACGCCAGCACTCTGCGACAAACCAAAAGAAGGGCCATGGAGGTCTGACTCTGTCAACACCTAGCAAACAGTTAATGCATTGTAATAGGAGTAATAAAGAAGTAATTTTATGTATCATTCTTCTGGGTTTGGTCGCAACTAATCACAGAACAATTTATCCCAGGCACACAAGACCGTGAGACAGCTTTTACCCACTTGAAATATGCATGTTAAAAATAACAGCATTAATTCTTACCTTACCACTTAGCCACAAATAAAATGCAAAGGAATATATAAAGAGTGTGAATAGCATATATCTAGCCAAACATGTGTTGTTACAAAAAACATAGTTCCAGCAATGTTAAGGGTCCCCTCTTGTCCATATCTTGGGTGTCTCTTTATGTTCTGCTACCGATTCGTTCTATGACTGGAGAGACAACTTGGAAAAGCAACTGTTGATATTTTGACCCACCTTCTAAGAGAATATTCCAGACTAGGGGACGGTGAAGTGATGTTTTTATTTCCCTGCTAAAAATTTTTATAACTTACTTTTTTCTCTGCTCTCTGCTATAGCCCTGAATTCAGTGACAAGGAACAGATGCTCACTTACTGCTCCATTTCAGTTAAATCATTGAATAGCTAACGCTTGCTTAATGTGTACTCTCTTAACAGACAGCATACCACTCTGTGACTGCATTGTTCTTTTCCCAAGGTGGTCTTTTTTTATAGTGTGAGAAATACAGGGTTGTTGTTTTCTTTTCTGATTAGAAGTCTTTTGGACAAGATTTACATAAGGATTTGAGTGTATATTAGACTATATTTGTGTAAGGCCAGAAGAAAGAAGAGAACCCCTGTACTATATTCTGGATTTCAGAGAAGCAGTCTTTGATGTCTTCATTCATGTTAGTGAGTGGGTGAACAGTTTCAACAGGGGTACAAACTCTGCTTTGTTCAAACCTACTCCCCATAAAGAAAATGGCAGTAATAAAAAGATGAATCTTGGCACACGTGTCAGGGCCACAGATGGAGATAAACAAGTGTGACTGCATACATGTAATGCGAGTAGTGGCATGTGTGAAAAACTTGGCCTTCCAGTAGTTACTCTTTTCTCTTTCTTTAGGTAGACTTTTAAGGTTTATCACATGACTTTTAGTTCATTCTCAGGTATCCTCTTCAAGGAAAAAGAAACCAAGTCCAGCAAATAAGATTTTAACCAGCCACATTTTTATATTGAGGTTTCTTATCCTAATCAGGCCCAGGGATTTCTTGTTGCTGTTTTTCAAATCTATTAATTAATTTTTGACACAATTCATTCTGTAAGGTATGTTTTTGATCATTGCTATCCTGCTGGGAGCACTGGACATGATAACTCTCAAAGGGAGTGGGATGTTTGGGATTCAGCTTCCTTCTTTGGGGCTTTCTCTAAAATACACAAAGATGCTTGTCCGCTTTAGCAACATAACATTATGCTTTTATAGTTTTCTAAACTTTGACCACTAGACTTCTTCTCAAAGAGCTGCCAACATCTCCCTTAAAAGTCTCGTGACTCCTTGTAAATACTGAAATAATCATGTTGGGTAAAAATGTTTCTAGCCAGTCATGCACAGAGAATTCTCATTCTCCTTCCAGTTAGGAACCTGTTTCTTCTCTCAGGTATTTCAACTCCTTTGGCTCCAGCCCAGTTAGCACCAGCTTACAAAGCTGTAAGGGACAATTGCACACACTAACACATCGCTGGGCCTGATGCTTTTTGTACTCATGGCTCTTTACCCCCTTCTGGGAATGAAAAGGGACATTTATTTGGTGTTTCTTACAGAAACAATACCCATAATTAGGTACCTCCAGTGCTGGCTGAGATACAAAGGAACAATTGCTAATTATTTCCGTGCGCTTGAGGAACACGCTGCGCTAAGGGCTGGCTTGCTTGCAGACCACAAGCAGCGAGGTACTAGACTGTCACCGCCACGCTCGTTTTTTAACAAAACAATATTTCTCCTTGAGTCAGGGCTTGGCTTGGATCCCTGGCTGCTCTGCCCAAGCCCCGAGGGCACCCACAGGCCTGGCTGTCCCTGCCTGCTGCTGGGCTCCCCCCACCCTGCTCCTGGGCCAGGACCCCACGTCAGCCCCAGGGCCATCAGCCCCTGCCCCAGCACCGCTGCAGAGGGGCTGGTCTCCAGCTCCCCACAGCCCTGCCCGTCTGTCTGAGGCTACCAAATGCAGCCCACCACTGCTGCAAGGCCCCTCCTGACCACACAGAAAATGTAATCTTGCTGAGAGGAGGAGGTCTGCCCCAGCCTTCCCTTGTGAAACAGCGACCGTGGGCAGGCTCCTTCCATTCCACCTGCACGGAGAGTGGCCTTTTCAGTGATCCAGAATTACAAAGCCTGCACAAAGCTCTGTCAGCGTCCCCACTTCTTCAGGCCTGTGCTGTCCCTGCACCAAGCACAGGAGGGATCGAGATGTGTGTGCCTGGTCGTGGTGCTGTTCCAGTCTTGAGTAAAACCTCCAGGCGCAAACCTTTAGGATGGAAACAAATGGTGGCACAATGCTCAGCCTGGATCCTGCTCTGCCATCAGTTTTACAGCAGGATAGCATCATTTCACTGTAGTGTTGGAGATACATGTGAGAGAGAAATGTGGCACTGGCACTGTCTTTGCCTTTGAAACACCGTGCTGCGTAGAATGCTGTAGAAATCACATTGTGATAGCACCAACGGGAGCTGGGTCTCTGCCTTTCAAAGGATGCATCTTTGCCAAGAAGTTAGCAAATCTGGAAATCTTACCCACCCCTTCAAAAGTAAGCAGGCAAGCACTTGCAAAGAGGAAAAGGAGGCTGCAAGTACTTTGTGGGCTGGGCACAGGCCACGAATGTTGAACACAAAAGAACTCCAGCTGGGAGCCAGTACTGCCAGAAATTTTTTCACTCCCCTTTGTAATTCTGAGTTGTGGCACTGATGTCTCAACTTCTCACAACTACGTCTGCAGTCCTGTTGGAAGGTCCTACTGGAAAGAAATATGACAGTCTGTGGGGAGAGGTCTGAAATGCAAGATTTGCCAGATGCAGGAGAACCATCTGAGAGGGAAGGGATATCAAAGTGCTGCTTATCTCCAGGCTTATTGTCCAGAACCATCCTCTGAATCCTCCTGTTTTTGTTCCACCTGCCAGTTGCCATGTCAGGGCATTGAGGTTGTGGGTCACTCACATGTACTCAAATATTCAAGCCAACATTAGAAAAACAATTATGAGACTTCCCCTCCATTCATCCTCTTGTCTCTGCTCACTCTTCATTTTATTTCCATATGAGATCTGGTGCTCTTCCCTCTGCAACTGCTTATTCTCTCTCCAGCATCTGCACCTTCTTTCACATCATGATGGATCACCCCTGGATGCCCCCTTCCCTCCTCTTCCACATCCCCTTCCACAGCTCTAGCTCTGTGAAGTCAATGAATGCTATTCTTTTCTGCCATTACTTTAAAACAGCAAGTAGAAAAAGAAAAAGAAACTCTTTCTATAGTATCTTCTTCTGGGCCTACCACAGTCCCCTCACTTGCCTGCCTGTGTAAACTAAAAGCTCCTCAGGAAGGAAAGTGCACCCAGATGCACTATCCATCCTCCACTGGCTCCCTTTCTGTAGGCTCCGAACCAGCTCTGCTGAGCTTTTGAACAATCCCTAGATGCCACCATAGACTTCACAGCCAGGGACAGGATCCAAAGTATTTGGTAGCTGAAGGTAAGCAAAGCACAATGTATTCTGGCCAGAGGTCTCCTCTGATCACCAGCCACTGCTTTGATGGAATTCATGGCAGCATGATGCAGAAATTGCCTTAACTAGTGGATGACGATCATTCAGAAGAGCCTCAGAAAAAGACAAATAACCAGTTTTCCCCTTTGTTGCACTGAGTGATGCAGAGAAAGCGGGCTCCACTTGGCCCAGTGACAACTTCTAACTCCTGTACAGAACAGCATACAGAGGTATCACATTGACTTCTACCGCAGCTACCCTAATATGCGTGACATTATTCATGAAATAGTAGTAAGGATAACTGTCCCACAGTGAGTAACACCAGTGTTTTAAATCAGGAATTTTTATTTCTGAAGTTAAAGTAAGGTTACGTCTTTCCTGCAAGCACTTACAATGGATTCACATGAGATTCTTAAACCTCACATCTACCTTTTCAAATCCCAATCAGCAGTGTGGCCACATCCCCATTCAAACACTGAGCTCATCAGGATTGTAATGTATGTGGTAATCAAGTGTAATAAAATGTCAGCATGTGGATGTTCTCCCTCCTTTTCCCTTTCCCTTAACATTTAAGATGGTATTTTTTGTAATCTAATACACTTCAGTCTTTTCCTCCTATTATTCCTTTCTTCCTTATTCTCATCAACATTTATTTTCTCCTTAATTTTCTGTCTCTGCTTCCTCTTTGCTCATTTTCCATTATTTCCTAGTTCGACTTCAATCAGCTGTGCTCTCCATCCTTCTTTCCCTGTGATGCACGTTTTTATCTACCGCCGCCAAGCAAATTTCTTCACATCTCTCCTATCTCTTTCTCCTCAGTTGTTGGGGTGGCAGCTTTAAAGGTAATGCCGCACATGCTATTCTTTTTGTCTCCTCAGAGCTTGTTGGGCATAAAACTTTTACCGGACACCCATGCTCACACAAGCGTCTCCTCTTACAAGGATTCAAGGGGACTGGAAGGCCAGATGTGTGTCAGTCTGCTGTCTCCTCTTCACATGAGGGCCTTGCCAGTTTTAGAGGCTAAAGCCTGGTCCACACAGATGCATTAAAAAGCAATTACAGTGTGGGCAGACATAGCTTTACGTTAGGTAGCACATGCAATGGCACAGGTGCTGGAGGCAGCAAGAAGACATCAGTGCAGGCTAGCGCTCAGAGTGAATATTAATCCTGGGGTCCCTGGGGACTGCTGGTCCAGTTTTCAGCGGCAGTCTGTCATAAATTGCTGTCAACACCAGAGTAACTTAGGAAAAATCTAGTACCTGTGCCACAATGGAGCCCTCAGTCTCCTCTGTAAATGTACCTTGGAAGACTTTGGTGACAGAACGGTCTTTGTGCATTGAATCTGGAATGTGCCCCAGTGCATGCCAGGGGCAGACCTAGCAGGATTATGGTAGCTGGCTAGCAGTGTCTGCAACTACTACTGCCAGACTTATAAATGGAACAGAAATATAAACAGGTTAAAGGCTTTTTTTTTTTTTTTTTTTTTTTGCTTCAGTCAGCTGGAACCTGAACTGGGCTACATCCTGTCTGGCTTCATCTGCCTGTTTCTAGTATTAGTATTGACCAAGAATACAAGTATGAACGCTGCTAAAGTGTTCTCAGCACAGTCTGGCTTAGACGCTCCCATTGCAAAAGTGACACAGATTGCAGAGTCTTTTGTTCTGAATCACTCAGGAGTACACATGCTGAGTAGGAAGGAAAGTTATCACTCTGAAGAGAGGAATAGCCCAAGGTGCCTGTCACCTGAGAGTACAATCATAGGAAAAGGTGGTCATTCAATGATGTACTTGATTAATCAGGCGAGTTATGAAAGGTGTGAACCGGTTTCCTCCCTCGGGTGCAGTGGTTTTGGGAATAACAGTCAAGAAAATGGCTACATCTGAAAAATGGTTCTTGTGGGATATTGGACAACCGAGGTAGGAGAAATTCTGTTTGGAAAAAAGTGACCAAAAAAAGCCTCTTAGCTGCACATGGAGGCCCCAGTGGTGGGGGCTCTGCTTCTAATCCAGCTTCAGGACTTGCATTGTCAGCCTACTCGCTGCTTTCTTGAGCAGAACACAGAAAGAAGGCAAACTTTACTTTGGACTACATTTAATGAATGGACTGCCAGCAAAAGCTAGAAATGACAAGTTACCTAGCTACATAAGGGACAATTTTTAATGTTGGAGCTCATGCATTGCTTTATGCAGCTCTGATCTAGGAGGAGAGGGAATGATCTACATAAGTAAGTAAATAAATAAAACTTGGTCCTAATTCCCTCTACTCTCAAATCCTAAATTTTAAAGAAAAATAACTTTTGTGCCTTATTTCTGGTGTAGAGTCCTGAAACTCCCAGAATTTTGTCTTTTTTATGTCTCCAGTGTCATCTTAAAACTGACAGAGTGGCATTCATATTGTTTGTAGTGTCCCTCCTCTTTCGAATCTGAGATTGTACACCCATAAAGCAATCACTAGTGGAATGAAATCAGTTTGCAGAAGGAGTAGCCAATGTTGCTGACTTTGTAAAACCGAATGTGCCCGGGAAAACGCTTTGGAAACAAGACGCAGAAATGGTACCACTGGGATGACACCTTGCAACTGAGTAACTGTGACATAATACAGTTTCTCCATTCCATCACAGATTACAGGGCTGCGAGGAGGGGATCTAAACTGAGAGCATGGGGAGCTACGTGCAAGAAACCATTCAGGATTTCAGAGTACACTTCCAGTTTAAAGGCAGTATGCTGCCAAACTCAGCATCTTTTTTTCTTTTTTTAACCCATTATGGCCTTTCAATGAGACCAAGTAATTTTTGACCACATGCTGTAATAAGCCATAATGATAGTAAAATTATAGTAATCCGATTGTCTGCCTATGCAGCTGTCCCGTCATCCAAGCATACGATGGATGAGGTGTGACAGCCTTTGGGGATGCAATTCAGGTAACGTAACAGGAAAACACCCTGCCTCAGTAAAAGAAGGTGCTGATTCGGCGTTTCATCAGGAGAAGAAATATTTATTATAAATCCCTTTCCCAGAAATCCTTGGGCCATTTACAAGCAAGGATTTCCACAAGAGGGAAAGCCCAGGAGGACCAGCTGCGCGAAGCTTTGTCTCCCTGATGGCCGGAGGATCCTCTGCCTCACAGGGAATCAGTTTTTGACCTGGAGCTGCCTGCTGCAGCTGGGGCACTCCCGGGTTTGCCCTCTGACGTCGGACACAGCCGGTAGGCCGCGGGGCCGGGCAGCTGGGCAGGCAGGCGCCTACGGGCCCACGGGCCCTACGGGTCCCCGCCGGGGACTCAATTCGCCCCACTCCTCCACGCCACAGGGGGCGCTGTGCGCTCCGTGCCGCCGGCGCCCGCGGCGGGGTGGGGCCGCGGCCCGCTCCGCTCATCTCACGTGGCGCCGCCGCCGCATTCCACCTCCCCGACACGCGGTCAGGAAGTCGGCGGCTCCGCCCCTTCGCTGCCCTCTCTCGACCAATCACCGCGCCCGCCTTCGGACCCGGCGCGCCGACGCTAGGGGCGGCGAGCCGCGTCTACTGTCCCTTTAAGGAAATGCCGGAGCTCCTGATTGGCTGCGGGGCCGAGTGCGGCGGGGCGAGACGTGGGGAGGAGTGGCTAAAGCGGAGCGTGAGCCGGGGCCGCCTGGTGGGTGTGCGCCTGCGCGGGGGCCGGGCCGGCGGCGGCGGCCGGGGGGGCTGCACCTGCGGCCGCCGTGGGGCGGGG
>JANZLQ010000030.1:13454521-13472070 GCA_026212715.1 Elanus axillaris
CGCCGCAGCCTGGTGCCCCCGGCCAGGGGCTGCACCTGCGGCCGCCGTGGGGCGGGGCGGGGGCGGCGAGCGCGGAAATGGCGCGGCGGCCGGAGCAGCGGTAGCGGTAGCCCATGTCTGAGCCGCGTTTGGGGCGGCAGAGCGTCCTTCCCTCCGTGCCCGCCCCCAGCACCGTGAGCTTGCTCCCGGCGGCCGCGCCTCCACCCCGGGGTTATCTCCGCACCTGGGCTGCCGCCGGGAGGATGGCGGCACAGGCGGAGGCGTGTGCCTGCGCCGCGGCAGCGGGAGACGACGGCGAAGAGATGAACGGCAGGAAGGTGGCTCTTATCACCGGCATCACCGGGCAGGTAACGGTGGGGGTTCCCCTCCTTCCCGCGGCTTTCCCCGTGCCGGGGGGACGGTCACCGGCGGGGCTCCCGGCGGCGGGGGGGGAGCCGTGAGGCAGCGACGTCGTTCGCGTTTGCAGGCAGCGGCCACCCTCCCTCCATCCCTCCCTCCTCCCGGGCCGCCGGGGGTACGTCCCGTCCTCGCCCCACCCCGGGTCCGTTCCCAGCCCCTAAAGCAGCCTGTCAGGGGGCGGCTGTCCCCGCGCCCGGTGCCCGCTTCCCCTCACCGTTCGTGCCGGCAGCTCTGCGGTCCCTCCGGCAGCCCCGGCCGGGTGAGGGGCGGACAGACCGCCCCGGGGTAGGAGGGTTGCTCTGGCCTCACCCCCGGGTGTCTGGGGCTTGTTTGCCGGGGGCTTTGAAGGGGTTTTCACCAGGTCTCGGGGTGGGGGGTGCATCACCTTTATCTCGGCTTTGGACTGTCTTATAGTAACCTTTACCAGGAATCTGTAAGAAATCGGCTAAACCTGTACTGAGATGAGGTGTGAAGTGAGCTGAGCAACAGTGAGGAAGGAGCCACATGGAGGAAAGACAGTACAAGGAGCCAGTGTTGGGAGTCTTCATCCTGGTGGTCTGAAGTGGTGAAGGTAGCAGTGCAGTGGTACTGGTGCAGGTGTGAGGAGGCAGCCTGCTGTCAGGTTTGATCTGAGCAGGCTTGTCACTCAGGGCAGCTCTTTGTCACCTGTCCCTTTGACATACTGGGCAGCCATGCAGTCACAGTCACTACCTGCTTGATACCCAGACCTGAAAGGATGACAAAAGCATCTCCCTGGGCTGCTTGGTTTGTATCCATGTGTGTTCATTGCAGTCTCCAACTTTTTTGATTGTATTACTCGTAGGGATAATGATGCTCTCAGAGTCCTGGTGCTTTGAGCAGGAGGTGCAGGAGAAAGTGGACATGGAAGAAAAAATACAGTTTCCCTTGGAGCAACTTCTGCACTGTGAGGGGGGAAAAAAAAAAAGTGACGGTTGTGAGTTTTAACCTGGTGAGATCTGCAGGAGTGTTGATGTATGCAGCTTGTAGCTTTTGCTGCTACACTCCCAACAGCTTGGATATTTGGCTTGGATTGTTTGTCTGTACAGAGGTCGACATTATTGTGTCTTTGCTGGCAAGCGGGTGCTAAGTGAAAGCTGTTCTGGACATCCTTAGTCATATTTGAGGAACACCTTATCTGCAATGTGTGTGTTGCCCATTGCCTGGAAAACACTGTGCTGCTTGCACCTTACTTATCTCTTGGCATGTGCTGAATGACTTCTGCTCTGAGGATGTATCTTCTGTGATTGGTATAACCTGTTAAGTAGGTAATGTTGTATAGTGAGCATTAATGCTCATCTTAGCTGTTCCACTAGGATTCTTTATTCCTTTATGGCTTGCATTTAATCAGTGACAGCTTCATACATGGAAAAAACTTCTTCCCCTTCAACTGTGACTTGTCATGGTATGCTTGCAGATCCACTTGTGAGGTGCTGGTGTGGATTGTTTAGAAGCCATGAGCATTGTGGAAAAGTACATGTCAAAACAAACATGTTGCTCTTTCACTCAGACAATGTTACTCAATGCTTTTTTTTATAGTAGAGCAGCCACCTGACCCTTTGTGAAGGAGTAAATCCAGAGACAATGTAGTATTGTAGCAGCTTTCATCTGTTATCTAAGAGATCCTGCACTATGCTTTGAATGTTCACCTGCTCATGTTTTACCTCATTATGTCTCTTCTCATGTGTTCTTAGAACACTTCTTGGTGTGTGCTCTTCCCATGGGTTACCAGCTGTCTGCCAGTAGTAGGCTGAGGAAACCCCTCCAAGTGACTGTCTGACAAGGGGATATAAGTATGAGAAGAGGAAAAACTAATAACCTCTGTATACTAACATTTTTGCTTGATGTTTATTTTTAGCAAAAGTACAGTCAGAGCTTTCCCAAGGGCGGCTTTGGTGCTGTGTGAACAGTCTTCCAGTTTGTTGACAGAAGTAAGTTTGCTTCATCAAAGATAGTAAGTTAGAGGCCTGTAGCTACAATGCCCTGACTCTTTCAGTACTGTGCTCTCTTATTTTTTTTCTCTGTTTTCAAAGCAGCTCTTCCATCTTAATTTAACCTTTGTCAGGCCTATTATTTAGCATTGGAATGTGGGGAGAACCAGAGCTAGTAAAGGCCTGGGAATCTAGAAAGTTAGCCAGTGAGGTTGAGTGCCTTAGTGACAAGGCTATCAAATCTTGACTTGGGATGGAATTTTTATGTTGAGGGTGGCCTCTTTTGGGATCCTGTATTCCTCCATTTTGAGATCTGCTGTTAGGAATCCTTGTCCCTTTTTTCTTAGATGAATCTTAAAGAAAGTCACCATAGTACTAGTTTCTTGCCCCTCTTTCACTCTGTTTCTTTATTTTTACATAATAGCTTTCATTTTATTTGGAGAAGCCTCACCCAGAAATGGGAGACAGGGATTCTGTTTCTTAGCTTTCATTTTATTTGGAGAAGCCTCACCCAGAAATGGGAGACATGGATTCTGTTTCTTACCTGAGAATTGCATCTCCCACCTCCTGGGAGAAAGTCCTAGTGCTGTCTGGTTTTAAACTTAATTACAATGTGTAAAATGTACAAACATGCTGGAGTGGAAGCTAGACCTCAGGCTTTGTCTTTCCCAGGTCCTTACTTTAATTACTGGGCTAAAGAGAGTTGGTGTGTTTCTCATTGTTCGTTGGAACTGGTGCTCTTTTAAGGTGAGAGGTAAAGGCTTGGATCCCTTCAGACAGAGGAAGTCATAGAACAGAATCAGATGCTAAACTCCCCTTATTTAAACTGGGTCCTTCTGCTACAGCAAATTTCTTTTAAAAACAAGTTGGCACAGTTGCGTTGTATAAGGAACCTGCTTTTGTTTCTGTGTGGCCAATGTACTCTGAGAATATTTGTTGAACTAAGGCCCGGTAGTGCCTGGCTCCTGGAACAAGGGTAGTTGGGAGATAAGTATTGAGCTAAGTGGCTATGATGATTTTAGGCAAATGTGGAGTTGTGCTTTTGTTTTGACTCTTGGGCCAAGCAAGGTGCAGCTTGAACTATAGCAGCCCTTCCTGAGTTGAGATGATGCCACAGCAAGTATGCTTAATCATAGTGTTGAAATCGGACAACTCATTTTATTTTTCAGAATTTCTGTATAGCTGTGAACATCTGGATTGTCCATCTTTTCCACTGACAAAAGGTGGGATTTTTTTTTCCTGCTATGATGGACAGAGCTGAGCTCAGGTAGGGCTATATCTTGACAATGGGTCAAAATGATGCAGCTTTTAACCATGGAGATATGGCATAGCTGTAACTTCTGATTCGTGGACTTCTAATGGGATTCATAAGACTTTACAGGATGCCAGAATAGGATGGGCTGTCTGCACAAGCTCTTCTGTACAGTGACTGGAGGCTTGTGCTGTGTGCCACCTTACTATGTCACTTAACAAAACCAGCTCACATGGCTTGCTTCTCTTCTAGATACAAGATATTAAAAGGACAGGTCTCTGCAAGGGTGTACGTGTTACTGATAGGAGGTGATTTTGTGACCTTTGGCCAAATAACAGGAGTTTTAATATGCATGGTGAAGCCACAAGGAGACCAATTTTTGTAATTCTGTGATCAGGACTTGAAATGGCATTCTGGGTGCAAGGACTGGACCTTAGTCTCTATGAAATCAAAGCACATAAATGAACCTCTACAAATTCTGCATTTACCTGTGGGGTTAGGGTGAAATTGGTATCATTCTACCACTTGCATTACTGATAAGAGGCTCTAAGCGCATAGCTGGCGGTGTTGTATGCTCCTTTTGCAGTATTGAGATTTCCCTTATCTCCTTTCTCACACCACAGCAGCAGTATGAACCACACTTCACTGCTTTGCTAAAATGACTTCCAGAGCGAGGCAATTGCTGTGGTTGGCCGGATAAAACATTTCTGAAGTGTCACATAGGTATTGGTCTGCTGGTAGGCTGCTTGTAAGTAATGCATAGCACTTTTTTCTTCATTTAAGAAAAAGTATTTAAAATGAAACAAGCCTGTTGTGTGTATTAAAATGAAAATACTTTTTTACAAAACTAGAATGTGACTCTTATTGGAAGAGTGTTTTCACAATGCAAAATAGATGTGCTGGACTCTTTGAACTTTGATACCTTGAAGAATTACTGCATACCAGTATAACAAATTTAATTCTAGAAATACAGATATGTCTTGTTTCTTATTTGGGGGATCTGCTAAAGCAATACTTTTTGACAGAATTGTTTTCTAGGGACTGTGACTAAATGTTTATTAAAGTTGCATTTAAATATCTTTCTGGAAAGTCTAATTTCACTGCAGTCAGTTTCATTGTCTTTCTGTACACTGGTGCTTGTAAGAGTGTTTAGATATTTGATGTCTTGGAGAAATACCAAGAAATACTCTGGCTGAGTAACTATGAGTTTATATGTTGATGTTTCTACTTTTGCCCCTCAGTCACTGGATTATGAGCATGAATAATGCCTATCTTGTGTCTGGTGGTATTGTGCTTTACTTGGAGAGACAGTAAGGTAAGAGTTTGTAGACAAAGATCATTCAACGAACACTTATAAAGCTCAGTTTTGAATGAAGCAATGCACTAGAACTTGAGTGTCGACATGTGGCCAGAGGCTATTGCAAATTGTAGATGAAGAAAGCAGTTGTGTTTCTGCCTTGTGAGAGCTCTTACAGCAGCAGTACTAGCCTCAGCTTCTGCTCGCTTGCCTGCAGTTCTGCCAAATTCAGCTTCCATTTGGCAAAAGGTAAGGTAGCAGCCTCAGAAGTTTCAATCAAGCCCTAAGACAGTGTCAATATGACTGATGAGTGTGCATGCAGAAATGCAAGAACATTCTCTTTAGTTGGTTGACATAGGTAGAATATGGGGTCTGCCTCTGTCTTTCTGGTATCAGAAGTTCAATCAGTTGCTTATGGCCTTTACTATTTCTGTAACACGCCAAACCCTCTACATGTGTACTGCAAGTTTTATGCAGGTGTTACAGCTCAGTTTGAGAGGCTAATTGTACTGAGGTGGGGGTGTGGGGGAAGATACTGAGAAGGCAAGATTTGCTGTTGTCAACTGAGGTTAAGTTGGTTTTGGTTTTGTTTGTTTTTTTAATCTGCCTGTTGAGAATGAAACCAAGCAAGACAATGTGGGGGTAAACTACCAGTAATAAGAGAACATGACTCATTGCTTAGTATTTAAAAAAAAAAGTAATGAATAGGTGGTGTGGCGTGTGGCTGTAAAACTCTGATACTCTGTGGCTAAAAACTTTGGTTATTGGAGAAGAATTGTAATGGAAACAGTTAAACAACTTTTCTTAAAAGCTCTTTTTTTTTTTTTCTTTTTGTGTTGTGATAAAGTGGTGAGGTCTGAATCTTTGTCACTAGGCGGGGTGTGTATACCTGGAAGGCAGATACAGAGAAATACTATAGCCTATTGTACCAGAGAGAGGATGTGGGTTTGCCATGTGAAGGATAAAATCAAAAGGATTGCTTTTCTGCATAGAAATAGGAGGATAGTTTTTGCTGAAACTGGCTAAAGCTAAATATTAGTATTGCTGCCTTTTCATTAAAACAAATATTGTCTTGGCGTCTGGCTAAAGCTAAATATTAGTATTGCTGCCTTTTCATTTAAACAAATATTGTCTTGCTTGAAAGCAGGTATGCTATTTCAGTTGCTGTCTCTGAGTAACCAAGAGTTGTCTTGAGTGAGAATTTCAGATGTGTTGGAGCATCCTTATCTTAGTTTGAGGATGCAGAGATGTAGGAACGCTAATTTGGGCAGAAACTGAAATATAAGAAACTTCATTTAAACTTGAAAAGGTGTGTGGTGTTTGGGGTTTTTGGGGGATTGTTTTTAATTGATGAGTGTGGTCAAACACTGGAACAAGCTGCCCAGCAAAGTTGTGGAGTGTCTGTCCCTGGAGGTATCCAAAACTGAACTGGACGTGGCCCTGAGCAGCCTGCTCTAGTTGGCCCAGGCTGGAGCAGGAATCATGGACTGGATGATCCACAGAGGTCCCTTCCAATGCAAACTTGTATGACTGAGTCCTCCACAGTATCAGAAGCTGAGCACCTGCAGCTTGTGACAAGATGCCATAAGTTGCTTGTTGAAAACTCTGCAGCAAATGAATAATGGCTGTGCATGAAACCCACATCCTTGCCTAAAATATAATTCCAGGTCTTTCCCTTTATAGGGTATAAATAAGAAGTGTTGTCCAAAACTCTTGAGAAAAAGCTACTTTATTGAAAAGTAGTATAACAAACACTGAAGCAGGAGACTATAATATTATCTGAAAACAGAGGACCTATTTTTAGAAAGATGCCTGAATTTTGATTGTCTTGGCTCCCCCTTTGAAGGGAGGAAGGTTACCACATAGTCAGATTCAGATAGTGCATTGACCTTTTACCAAAGGAAACTGTAAGTATGTGGCCCAATGCTTTACTCTTTCATCTGTTTCAAACTCTTCAACAATATTTGCAGACTGGTGGGGCTTTTGTCTTCACCAAGAACTGGGAGTCCAGGACACTGGTTGCTCTCTGTGCCTGCCCAGAGGAGCCCAGCTGTATTCTGTTGCCTTTCAGAATAGTGCAGTTAGTGGTATCTGAAGATAAGTGAGCTATTCATTGTAAAATGTATGGCTGATAGAAGGTTAGTTCATGTGTGTCTTGCTGTATTAACTTCCCTTTTTTGTTTCCATCTTTGCACAGCTTTACTCAGTGTTTGTGACTGTGAGTGAAGTCTATTCTCTAGTTGCTTACTGGAGAGGGAAGTTCTTGTAGCCTGGCTCAGCCAGCCCATATTAACTCAAGGACCAGTGCAGGCAATCTGATTCCTTGTTGTCTGAACTGGATATGTACAGGAAGTGGATTAAAAAAACACAGTGAGCAGCAAGTGAATTATAAGGTACTGTAGACTGTGATGTGTACCTGCTGTGAAAGTATAAAAAGTACTGAAGATGTTCCAGGAAAAATAAAATTATAAAGTTCATGTTATTGGTGCTAAGATATGAAACAGAAGCAAAACCCAAACTGAGTACCATGGAAACTGACTTCCTCCAAGCAACACTTCTCATGAAAGTTTCTGATGCTGTGGATAGTCATAGGGAGCTATTGCCACTTCCTCCCTGACTGACAAAGGAGAGCAGACTATCCTGTTGCCAGCAGCATGCTACTTGCTTAGTCTTGGGTTTTTCGGTTTGTGTTTTTAATTTAAGGAAGATTGGTGACTGTCAGTGTAGACAGAACCAGTATTTCTATTTCCTAAATTTTTAAAGAGTTGAAGCATCCTTTGCTCTGTGTACCTACAGCCAATCCAAACTGAAGAGAGAACTCCTGTGAAAACCTTTTTCCTGTGACTTCATACTCCCCCACTAAGTTTTGGTCTTTTCTCCTCTGTCTCTTTCAGATCCTTTTGGCTGTTGAGTTTCTGCACAAGGGAGTCAGTTTCTTAGAAAATAGATAGCTATGCAGAAGGACAAGGAAAATGGAGTACTTAAACCTGCTGATGGCCTGTGTGAAGAACACATCAAAGGTTACCACTCTGATCCCTGTAATCCAAGGAGACTGAATAAAAGGCTTTTCAGTGCAGTTGTGATATGGGTATTCATCCTAGTGGTGCTTCCTATTGCCTACCCCTTACTTCTCTGAGGAGTACTGAGATTGAGTTTCTTTGCACTGACCTATGCTTTCATTTAGTCTGGGGTGCAGGAAGTACTTTCTCTTTTGACAGTTTCTAGCAGCTTTATCCCAGCTTCCTCAGACTTTTGGGTGGAGTAGATTCCTGATTAAGTATCTGTCCTTACAGACTTGTCAGCTCTGCTTCTCCGCTGTTGCAGCACAACTCAGGCTTATTTTGGAAAGCATGGTTTCCTTGAAGCACTAGGTGAACAATGACAAGAGCAAGTCAGCAATGTGGTAGATGTCTAATTTGCTCTCACAGGTGTGTGCTGTCTTGCTTTAAATCTCTTCTTGCTAATTTGGTTGCTTTTTAGCCAAATGAGCAAAAGAATTTTTTTCTTAACATTTGTCACCTGCTGTTTCTTTCATATGAATTCACTGATTGTTTTTTCAGGACCTCAGCTAAGGAATTCCTTTGGGTCATATGTATATGAACAGGGGGATGCAGTTATGTCCAAAATTTTCAATTAAGCAAAGGTATAGGACATGAGGTGAAAGAGCGGAATTCTCTCCAGTCTTCTCTATTACTGGAAAGCCCCTATGGCTTGTTCCATATCTAGGGTGTGCACAGGCTTCACAATCTAAATCCATAATTAAGGTTTTGTGTAAAGCCTGCCAAGCAAGTTTGTGTAAACTAGCTTTTCTGTTGTAATATGTGCTTTTTACATGTGTCATTAAGCAGCTGAACTTCCTCATATGCAATGTAAATGTCACAACAATTTTTCTTTTCATTTATTTACAAATACACACAAAGTGGTATACCTTAGACAGGCTTCCTTCTTCAGGAATGTTTCTTGTTAGTCTTTTTTCTTTTTTTTTTTTAAATGGGAAAAATGAATTTTGCTTTAACTCAAAATGTTATCTGACAGTAAGCAAATTAAGTCTAAAGACATGTCCATTGACTTTAAGATCTGGTTGCAGTTAGCTCAGTGGTAAGTACCATTGATGAGCATTTGATACTGTACTGGGACAACTCTTGCATTGAATAATGGTACAGCTTGCACCCTGCAGTCAAATTGGTCAGTTAAAAGTTGACAATATCACCACACCTTTGTTGTGATGCTCAGCTAAGTGCAGTGATCCAATGGGTCTGTTGGCCACAAAAATGTACTTGCCTTGGGTGTGGCATGCCACACATCTTGGCTTCTTGCAGAGTTTCCAAGGAGATAACTAGGTTGTGCTGCATTTACTGTGCTTGAACACCTTTGAAATAATGGGAGGAAAATACACTTGCTCTGGAAAAATCTGACTATTAAATATAGTAAGATACAGTGAAATTTTATGAAACGTTTCTGCAGGGCTTTGCTTTAGCTGTCATTTGACCCGTTTATTGGTGCTTGGAAACTCTTCTCAGGGGAGAATTCCTACAGCCTAAGCTGAAATCTAATGCAGAAGGAAAAAATTTGCCACATTGAATGTCTAGTTGAGCACTTTAGCTGTAATGAGAAGATACCTTGTCTCTGCTGCATATCTGACACCTGCATTGCTATTAAATATGTGCCTCTTGGCTTTTTTTTCCTCATCCAAGTTCCTGAGGGGTTGATGTTCTTTGAATGTGTTATGTATATCACAAAAAATCTTAAAGCTCCACCTTCCAGGATAGTGCTGAAGCATGCGGTAATAGATATGCCGTCAGGTCTACTGTAACTATTATTAGGTATTCATAGGCACTTTGAGGCATGTCACCATACTGCAATGGAAGCCTTAAACCACCCAACCCTCCACACCGCCCCAAAATCAGAAAACGCGTAGCAACTTGAAAAGAGTAGACAATTCTCTTAATTGTATCCTGTAATGTCTGAACCCATGCCAGGAGTAGCTTGAACATATTTACCATTTTATGAATGGAAATAACCCTTTCCCAAGGCATGTAGCATGGTATGTATATCTAGAAAGAAATAAAACCTGAAGTCAGGCAGGAAATACTCCTGCCTGCTCCTATACATACACTGTTTCTGATTTTTATGCTTCTAGTTTGCTGTGCTGCAGTCCCATCTGACTGCTACTGTAGTCCTGACCTATATCCTTCTGTTGATGCTACTCTGGAACTGGGAAACAATATCTCACTGTTTAGGCTGCTACTTGTCAAACTGGGGGCATGCTGTCATGGAGTGTGCTTATTTTGTTTGCTTTTTTTTTCCCTAACATTTGTTTCATGCGTACAGAATCTTTTTAGGTGCATTAGCAAAGGCTGGCTTCATTAGTGATAAAGGTGGTGACCTGTAGCTTCCTCTTGATTATGATTTCTCCTTTAGAAAGATAAGGAGCAGCCACTCTATCCTTGGCTCCTGGTTGGTGCCTCCTTTAGCACTGATACCACTCTCTAAAAGCATAAATGTTAACTGTGGAGCAGGTTTGTTTTTGAAATGCTGAGACTTCTGGCTGTGCTTTCTGGATTTCATACAACTAAATAATTGTGGTTTTGGTGTCAGTGTAACTTTTCACATGATTACACAGTAGTAGTCTGTCAATGTATTCCTGCCAAAATTTAGCATGCTGTTTGCATCTGAAATTAAAAGACTATTAAAATCCAATGAGATGTACAGTATAAAAGGGATACAGAGCTCTTCAGAACCGCATGCAAAATATTGTATTCTGCCATCTTCTAGGTGGTTTCGTGAAGTATTTGTTCCATGAGAATGCTTATGAAGACAGAGCCCAGAAGCTTCTTTGTTGGTGCTGATTTGGCCATTAGTGGTCAAGTGTTGGTCTGCTGAAGCCTGGTCTGTACCAGCAGAACTTCACAGCCTCTTTGCTGACAAGTTGTTGGTTTTTCCCCCCTCAGTGTTGCAGGGATGCTGGAAGTTGTTTCAGAACCTGGCTGGCCTTTGAACAGCAGTGGGTGCTCTGTGGTTGTAGGTCTGCAGGCTCAGTAGCATACATAATTTCATTTTTGAAGGTGAAATAAAGTTGGAGAATTACTCTTTAAAATGTCAAGGCAAGGAAGTCATAAAGACTAAGAGTTAAACTTTAGTTTATGTCCTTGCCAGTCCATTTTAGGGAAGTAGTCATACTTGCAGCTGATCCAAGACTGATCTGCAGTATGTGGTTTTGCTTCATGTATTTGATTTCTTAAAATTCTGAAGGTCACCTGATATGCATTAAATGTTCCTGTGTTCTTATTGAAGCCTTTTATAGTTGAATATGTAGTGCAACTGTTCCAGTCCTTTTTCTGCCTTATTTTAAAATAAGAGGATTTTTTGCTAATTTGAGAGTTCTTTGTTATTCAAGAATGAAATAGGAGTCTTAATACTGATTGTGTCTCCAGAATGACGCTTGCTGCACTTCTGTTGGTAATATCTTTGTGCTTTCATATTCTTGCAGTTATGTTGGATCACAGTCATGTTATAAAAAACACCTTTGTGGAAATGTATTATTATGCTGTGATTTTTTTTTTTTTGCTTTATGAAGTGTAGGTAGAATTCCAAATCGTTATGTTCTGTTGCATTTCTTGTTTAAACAGTATGAGAGATTGGGCTTTCTTAAAGTCAGAAAGTAACTAATTCCTTTTACAGTGCAATTCAGCCCTGTCACAAACTGTCAGTTTTAATCGTATCCCAGGATCTCACATCCATCTGTTGTCTTGGTCAGTTAAAGGGAAGTATAACACAGACTTGGTAAATTGAAAACAAACAGAACCTTAAGACTACCAAAATGCCCTAAGCCATGATGCTGTGTCTTTGATTTTGATAAGTTGAATGAACTGTAAAATGATGGTTTAAGCTAACATGATGGTTTTAGTTAACATGAAGGTGTGTAAAGCAGGAAATTAGAGTGTGCACATGCATTTGAAACATACAACTTTCCCATCAGTTAATGTTGTAACTAGTACTTGCAGTGGTGGATGTACAGCTTACTCCTGACACTGGTTAAGTAGGTTGAATTTCCCTTAGAATTACTTGGTGTGACTTCAAAATGTGATGGTGAACTTTCACTAAATAATTGAAGCAGTTTCATTTCCTTTGTGTGAGCCTGTGTTACTGGTGATGGATTCTGTCATTTTGGGAGGAAACCTTCTTGCTTAACTGTTTCTACACCTGAGCAAGTTGTCTAGGCAGCTGTTTCGGTGGGTGAGAACCCCATAGCTGATTTGAGAGCCCAGGCTTGTTTGAACAAATGCAGGTGCCTACCTTGGGATAAGAAAACTGGGTCTGTGACTTGTATTGGGTATAGGTGTATCTGCTCTGTTCGCTGTGAAAGATTTAGTGTGGCTGCCTGATGGGGCTAATGCTTGTGTTGTCCTGAGTAGCACTTGCATGTTGTAATGAGGAAGTATTTATTTTATCTGAAGCGCTCTCTAGGATAAGCAAAGATGACAATTTGATTGCTTGTGTTGTTTCTTCTAGTAAGAAGAACATATTGTGCAGTAAATGTGTGTATATGCAATTAAAGAAATGGGGACCGAGTGCTTTTCCAGGTACCGCTCCTGTGAGGCTGCTGCTTTGGAATTGATCTGAAGAGGAGCGGTGTTCCCAGATCACTACCTGCCTCCTGAGCACCCTCCGCACGCCACTGCAGCTACGTTGCTGCTGCTGTCCTCTCCATCCCTGACTCCCTAACCTTTTTGTTTGAGGGACTGACTGGCATGTTTGATTTCCACCTTGCTTGGCCTCACTGATATGTCTTATGTTGCTCTCTTGTCACGTGTGTACTGTGACTTTGATGTTAAAGCATGCTTGCAGCCAAAAATGTAATGGTTTTGCTTCCAAAACTCTCTGGAGAGTTCAGGTATTTTTGTCTATTGGTTCACGGAGACTGTGGCATTTTGGTGTAAGCTAATGACTGTCCATGTTCCCCTTGTAAAACCTCACTATAATTACTTACAAATGTTGGCATGTACTGTATGGCCTGTGTGTGTTGGAGGACAGGATGAGGCCAGTTTATAGCCCTGGATGGTAGGAAAAGGGAAAGGGTGGCCAAAAATCAATTAAAGAGAGATTCTTTTGAAGGATGTACAAGCCCACATTCCTAATGAATCGCTCACAAGATTTCAGACCTTCAATATGCTGAGTGGAATAATGTCACCCGTTTGATCCTGACCAGTTCGTGACTTTCAGTAGGGTGGTTTTGATTTTTTTTAATTGCTTTCACCAAGAAATAATTGTAACTTACGGGAGTGGCATTGGCTAGTTATCAATTCAAATCTCTCTCTAGTCGTCCATCCCCCCCCCCCCCCAATAAGATTTAAAAGATTATTCTTAGCAGTTCCGATAGGGGGGGTTCCTTTTAATGCTTTGTGTGTGTGTGTGTTCAGCTTTCCCTCTGGCATGTTTGGGACTGAGGGAAAGGTGGAGAATGGGAGGGTTTATAAATCTACAGATTTTGTCAGGTGCATTGTCTTTAAGTCTTTCCAGTTGCATATGTTCCTTTGATTATCTTAATATGGAGGCTTCATTTTGATGTGGGGTAAGGGGAAAACATATAGGAAAGGCCATGAGGGAAAAACTACTCTTGTTTCTATCTTTACAGTAGTACTGTACTGCCTTTGGCACTATGTATGTGGAAGAAACATAGCTCTATTTATATATTGGTGTGAGAGGGAATTGGATAATTTGAATTTGTTGTTTAATTCAATTATCTTACTAAATGTTACAGCTAAGACATTACAGCTTTTTCACACTGAGGCAGTGAAAGGTGCTAGCCTTCTAAGCTAGTCTGTAATGTTTGTCATAAACTTAAGAGCTAAACAGAATAAAATCCAGAACCCCTGCAGTATGCCTGATTAATCAAAACACACTGGGAAGTTCTTTTAGATTCTGGTTGCATTCTGTTTATGGTTTGACTCTGCCTTTTAAATGAAAGATGATGCTCTTTCATTGCAGGGCCTCTTCAGTAGTATATCCCTAACACAAGTTTGATTGAAATGCTGCATTTTTCTTGCTTGTTTGGGACAGATGTGGGTCCTGTGTCAGCCTAAGTGGGGCTCTTAATTTTGTGCATGCACAGGGCTAATCACTCACTGCTTGTTATTTGGTATAGATCTCCTGGCTTGAAGAATCTCAAGTGATGCTTTTTCAAACATACAGAGAACAGCATTAACAGATTTAACTTGGCCACCATTTGCTTAAACAAGGATCTATAGCTGTGAAGTGCGTATTAGCACACAGTTCCTTTGGTATACCTCTCATTCTTGAATGTATGCCAAAATAGAACATTACACACTTCTCAGTTTCTTCTGCTCTACCAAGTTTCTGTCTTGCAGTATTTACCAAACTGTCTGTTAAGGTGTAGTCCTATTTGGCAATGATTATATCAAAAACCGACTTGCAGATTCTGGCTATTTGGAGATTATGTATTAAAATACAGTTGACTCTTGCATTTTAACCAGTGAAAACAGAAACTGTGCTCCCTATGGATACAGGTGCAATATGCTTGCTTCTATTGAAGGCCGTTTTTACAGCTGGGTGTTAAAGTCATGAAAATCAAACTGCTGACACAGCCTTAATCATAGGGCCACAAGTAGCACTTCTTTGGTTTTGTACGACAGTTTCATTGGTACTATTAATAGCTGGCTCCTTACAGGTGTTCATGTATAATAATTCTTACAAGACAACACTTGGGAAGTTTTCAAATGAATCATGTTAATTCCAGGATTAATTTTTGTAGAGAGACTTCCTGAGTTTTTCCTTTTGAGGTTTTTGGTCATAAAAATCCCTATGTTGAAAATATTCATTACCTTTAATTCTTCAAGTGCAGCTTTGTGTTGGGGGAAAAGCCAGAAACTGGCTCATCTGAGATAGTGGGCAGCCTTGCTCTATCTGATGTTTCTGATGTCAGTCTCTTCGGAAAAAATGCTGCTATCTCTGTTTTCCTGGTCTGCCTTTGCTGCTTGGCTGGCAGGACAGCGTAGGAGTTGTAGCTACAGTATTACCCTCTTTGGGGGAATACTGGGTGTTGCCAAACTGTGAAGAGAAGCCTGTATGCTTCTGTTTCAGACACCAGGAAGGAAAACTGGATACAGTAGTAAAGGCTTTCCTCAGCTCTTGCTGGGTGTATATATGGATGTGTGATGCTTTTAGAGTGGATGATGGAAGGCAGAGCTCCCCTTGCAGGGCTTGCCGTTGGTCCCCCTTGGGTCTGGAGTATGTGGTGGGGTTAGGAGGACAAAGGAGTGACTGTGTACAGAATGTGAATCTGGAACAGCTTAGGTGGCTACAGTCACTCCTCAGACAGCTTGGAGAAACACCTCTATGGAGCGAACTGTAAAACCTGTTGTTCTTCAAATGATTATCACTGAGCCCCATTTTAAAGCAGCTGAGGACTGGTGTGTTGCCTCTACCAGGTAGTGCTGGTTAATGCAATAATACACCAGGACATAATTATCTTGACCTCTGGAGAAACTGAACTGAGAGTAGCTTGTTTCAGTAGTGAGCAATTTTCTGTGTGTGGTTCCTGGCATCTATAAAGCAAACAAGTCTTTGTTCAACTCGTTATAACCTCTTTGGGACTGCTGTTGAAACATGGCTAGCAGACGTGGTATGGTACCAATACACCTCTTTCTCCCTGGTCTGTACCTGAGCTTTCTGACATCTGAAAAATCCATGTGAGGTTTATTTGCAAATGATAATGCTTCAATATGGATTTCAAAGATGTATCAGATACTGTAGCATGCATGTGTATGTAGTTGCACCTTTTAACAGTTTAGGTAATTAATTATTTGATCTGGATTTAGTTAAAAGTTATTAGGCTTTTAAGAGATTTTGTAGGAGGAATGGCTTAATTAGCATGGAGACCAGCCTTGCAGAACTAGCACTCCTAACACTGCTATCTTTGTTAATACATTTAGCCATATAGTTCATTAATTACATGGAAAAAGGCTGACTAATCCAGTGGAAATGCTGGGGAAGTGGTGTGGGGAGGGGGAACTAAAGAGTGAGGAGGAGAAGTAAAGGTAAAGTTCCTGGTTCTGCTGCCTTCTGGTTCAGGTTGTCCAATGGCTTGATCAGCATTGCTGCTGTCAAGCCCAGCCAAATCAAAATGCCCAGCAGATGAGAGAGAGATGATGTGAGAATGTGTCTAGGGAAGGGAAGATTATTTGTGTTTAATGCTGAAGGTTGCTATTAAACTAAGCTAGGAAAAGATGAGGATGCCTAAAATCTGCTCCAGCTGAAAACCTTCTTTCAGGGTTTTTTGGTTGGTATTCAGCTGTGGTTGACCTTGGTTAGTCACACAGGTACTAGTGCTGGGAAAATGGCAGGAATATCTAGCTGGCAGTGGGAGTGCAGGATAAAGGTAGGATGGCCGCTTTCAGTGGAAGCATGCAAGAGTGAAACTACATGCTGTTCATGAACAGAATAAGCATTTTTCAAGAAAGCTTGCTTACAGGTTTAAATAAATGAATTGCTTTGTCTAGACATTGCAGTATGTTGTGAATAAATTTGATACTCCTGAAGTAATGGTTAAAGGGGAGAGATGACAAGCTGCTTGAAGGCAAATATTGTTACTGTGTATCATCAGTTCTGAATAAGTAATTATTAAATAAAATTCTGACTTGATTCCTTGGTTGCTTTGTTACCATGATTTGGTCATCATTCTCAGCACCTGTCTTTTCTTAGGCTTCCACTTTTAAACTATTTCCTGTGAATTCCTCATGAAAAGACATGAACACTGGTAGTTGTACCTTGTAGAAAGTAATATTTATTTTTTTTAGTAAGTAGTGAGACTTTCTATATAGGAAGGTGCTTTGGGCCTCTTCCTCAAACACTTCCAAGGAGCGCTGCTGTTCTGGACAGCTGTGAGAAGACCTTGTTGGGTGCCCAGACCTCTTGGGAGTGAAGTTTGAAGAGGAGTAAGTCAGCTCCATACTTCTTCCTCCATCATTTGAAACTGATGTCAAATGCAGTGAAGCTTGAGATGGGAATGGAGACTTTTGTCGGGTTTCTGTCCCATCTTTGTGATGGGAAAAGAAACTTAGTGTATGTGGTGATGCGAGCAAGAGGAGAAATGGATGCTGAGGAGGGAGAGGGCAAAATGGTTTGGGGAGATGAAGAAAGTCCAAGTCCAAAATCTGAAAGCAGAACACTGTTTGGAGCAGGACTGGGGCACTCTTTTCCCTTTTTCCCCTGCCAGAGTCAGGAGGCTCATGATCCAGAAGTCCCATAATAGCCATTTTCCTTGCATAGAATTTTCTGCTAACCTTCACACCAATGTGAAAGAGTACCCTCCGCTTCTCCATCTTGATTTCTCTGCAGCATGGGCCAGCACAGATACGTAGTGGAGATGATACTCTTGTTCTCTGACAGAGGGATGAGGCAGTAGCAGTGCGCTCTGCCTCCTCCCCAGCTGCCTGGGGGGCTGTGCAGCGGTGGCACAGTGAAGCTCTCCCAGAGGAAGGGGACAGAAGGGCTGCCGGCAGCCACCAGCCGAGGATGGGCTGCCTTGGCTTGGAAGATCAGCACTTTGCATGAAGGTGATATTGATGGTTGTCCTGGTTTCAGCCCAGCTGTTAACAAAGGACCATGCAGCCACACTCACTCCCTTCCCCCC
>JANZLQ010000030.1:13472170-13541954 GCA_026212715.1 Elanus axillaris
GAACAATAATGATACAAATAAGAGAATACACAAAACAAGTGATGCACAGTGCAACCGCTCACCACCCGGAACCCGGCACTCCGCCACTTCCCCACCGAAAGCCGAGACACCCCCCAGCCTGCTCCCTATATATATACTGGGCCTGATGGCCCATGGTATGGAATAGCTCCTGGGCTAGTTCAGGTCAGCTGTCCCGGCTATGCCCCTTCCCAGGTCCCTGTGAAAATTAACTCTATCCCAGCTGAACCCAGGACAATGGTGAATGTGGCTTTTTTTTGTTTGTTTTTTTTTTAACAAGGGCAGAAATCAACTAACTGATAACTTCCTTGGCTAGTATTTTATTTCCAGTAAACCCCCAAGATTCTCCTAGTCAATAAGAGAGGATACAATTTATACAAACTTGATTATAACAGCCCTCCTGTTTTTCAGGTCTCTGTATGCTTTAAAAGAAATTACTTGCTTAGAGTTACTGTCTCTGCTTTGTCCATTCCTTGATGTGAAAGCAGGCTTTTAAAGAGAAGCTGCATGCTTTACTCTGGCTAAAGATGGTAGATGGATAAGCATGTTTCCTAACATGCTCTGAATGCATGGCTGTGCTTGCAGAACAGACCTGGTTGTGCCTAAACCTGAACTTTTTACCACAAGGATGTATTTGTAAGCAGCAAGAAACTGTGTTCCTCCAATATATTGGCTTTCTCCACCTTTTCCTCAGATCTCTCATCCCATTGGGTCTCTTCTGTTTTGAGCTTTATTTTTATATGGCAATCAGCTGCCCACCTCCTGTGCTGTTGGGTTTTGGCTATTAGGAAAACTGCTGCCAGAATCACTGTCATCGAGCAGCTGTAGCTGCCATAACTTCCCCCCTCCCTTTCTGAGCTTGCAGAGAAACTGATGGCTAACTTTAGAGCTGATGTCAGCCCCTCAGCTTCCCAGTTTGAGTGGGAAAGGAGAAAAACTCCTCAATGAGAGGTCTCCTCTCCAGATATGGAGCTATAATGTACGTGTCTTTCTAAACAGAGTTTCACTGCATCACAGCTGTGGTGTGCTATGTGGTGATGTAGCGCTGGGAAACGAGCAAAATAATTCATGATACTTAAATCTGTCCTACTCTGAGACTTGAGAAGTTGCCAGTTTATTCCCAGACTCCCAGAGTTTTTCACATGCTTGAAAAAAGCCACAGTTAGCCAACAACAGTTTTGTTCTTTTCTATTAACGACTTAGTGTTGTCCAGATGTGCAGAGATTTACATACTACTTCCATGCATGAGGAGCTGTGGAACTGTTGCATCCAAGGGTAGTTTCAGGAGGTGATAAGGTTTCTGTTCAAGCAGAAAATTGTTCTTACCTTGAAAGAATATTTCAAGTAATTTGCTGAATGTTACATATAAAATTTTCAAAAGGTATCTTGTTCATCTGAATACAAAATAGGTTGTTGCAGAAGGTATGTATTGCTTTGGCATAGTGGCAGCCCTTTTTAAAAATCTTGGACCCTGATGAAAAATAGAAGTATGTGTTTCTGGTTTTTGGCAGAAAGTATGTTCACTTTGGTTCTTGTGGAAAATACATGTTAGAAAGATTTTAGCTATGTTGTCTTGACAAAGAGAAAACTTAGTTTCATTCCTTTTTTCTTTTTTAAAGAAGGAAGTGAACTTTAATGAGAATAGGATGAAATCCTTGTGTTCTTATATATGCCAGGAGTAGTTTCAGTTATGTGTTCAATTTCTTCAAGTTTTGCAGCACTGGCATATGGACTTTCAGCTTCCTCATGTGAACTGAGCTATTTTTCTGTTCCAGCCTCAGTGAGAAGAGTTTGCTTATGGATAACTGGCATGACAAAATGAAGTGGTACTTTTATAATATGGCAGATCTAGAGGGAACTGCTGGACCGTATGTGATATTTGTTATCAAGAGTTACTGCTTAAAGTTAGCTATGGCTATCACGTATGGTATTTGTTTCTTACTGTTTTTCACTAAATCAGCTTGAATTGCTGATGTCTGAATTAATCCTTTGGAGAAGAAAGCCTCAAGTGAGTTAACATGGGTTATTTGATGTTACAGTGTAGTGTTGGTATAGAGCATTGCAGATCTCCTGTAGGGTTCTGCTTCTGCCCTGATGGTTGAGTTTGGTAGCACTATTTCCTAGATTTGCAGAAATATTCTGTTGTAACACTGTTCTGTTTTGCTTTCTTCATGTCTTTTGCCAGGCTTTTACAGTTGATCCTAAAATTTCCCACATTAACTGAGCTGTCTGTTTCCTAACACTTCAATTCAAATGAGCCAACTATGAGAGAAAACAAAGTGTGAGGAGAGGATATTTTAGTGTTTCATAGTCTTTGTACCACTTCGGCGTGGGGCAAGTGGTTTGGAGCATGGTTTCAAGATCTTTTTTGGGACAAGGTATTTTGTCTCTGGGCTATATTCATAGACTCTCAAAAAAGTCTGTTCTTGGAGTCAAATAGGGACTTTGTGGTGTTGCCTGTGTGACTTCTGAGAAGGTTTTCTTACGACCATGTTCCAGTCCTTACAGCTTTTTCTTCTGCCAGACTCTGCATCCCTGTGGGCCTGTGAAGTGTTTTCCAGACTATCGTAGCTGAGGCTTGACAGGACTTCTCTTCCTCAGTGAACTAGGATGAGACTGGGAAACAGGAGGGAAATCCAAGAGGATGTCTCTTCTGGTTTTGGTGTTTTAGGTAGTTTGGATCAGAAGGCCCAACAACTGTGCTGTTATCTAAATGAGGGCTGTTAAATGTGGATTGGCATCATGTAGAAGAGAAGGGGACTGGAAGCTTTGAATTGAAACTGAGGCAGAGGTCATCTGCTGAAGTGGATGATTAAAACCCCACTGAGGATCTGGCTGGGCAAGAAGTTGGTGCTGGATGTTGGCTAAGTAGAGGTGGTATTTGGGGAGAGAGGGCAGAGGATAGCTCTGGTAAGGGGCAGTACAGCTGAATTTGGCTGAACAGTGAATCTTGAGCAAGAATTAAGGACCCTTTTTGTGGTGTTGGTGAAATCATTAAAGTATGTGGGGGAGAAGGCAGCCCTTGCCCAGACACTCGGCTGCTTCTGCAGGTATGGTGTGAGAGAAGAGAATTCTGTAGAGAGAAGTCATATCAACAAACTGACCTAAGGCAAGGGGAAAAAGGTTTTCACTGGGTTGTTGAGCTAATCCGACTTGCCTTGTAGCCACATCCCTTCTTGTACGGGACAGAGGGAGCGCAGAAGTAAGCCCTTCTCTGTTGAAAGTGTGGCTCCACACTGAGATTTTTGAACCTCACTCACCAGAAGTTAATGGCTTCCTCATGGGCTGTTCAAATGTGTTTGGTACACAAGAGCAAGGTTCCTTTACCTGTTGCTTTGACATGCTCAGAACATCTCCCAGTTGATGGCCCCAAAGATCTTGCCTTAATGCCCTTGGAAAATGAGGAATGCATCATTAATGACTGTATCTCAGTCTCACACATGATTTGCACAGTATAGGAGTTTGTTGGCAGAGATGAGGACTATTTGTTGGAGAAGGGTACTTTTCTGCATTTTGTACCCAGGTCTTCTGTAGCTACCACTTTCTGAGCTTACACTTTTCTGTAAGGAAAAACAGACTTAAGCAAAATTTCAGCCTTTTTTTATCCAACACTAATTTCTTTTAAAGCAACTTGTCCTTAAGTACAAGCTTGCTTTCTACAAAACTTATGTAGAAGTAATTAAAGAATCATAGAATAGTTTGGGTTGGAAGGGACCTTAAAGATCACCTAGTCCCAACCCCCCTGCCATGGGCAGGGACACCTTCCACTAGACCAGGTTGCTCAAAGCCCCATCCAACCTGGCCTTGAGCACTTCCAGGGACAGGGCATCCACAGCCTCTCGGGGCAACCTGTGCCAGTGCCTCACCACCCTCACAGTGAAGAACTTCCTGACATCTAATCTAAATCTACCCTCTTTCAGTATAAAAATGTTACCCCTTATCCTATCACTACACTCCATGTTAAAGAGTCGCTCCCCGGCTTTCCTGTGGGCCCCCTTCCAGGTACTGGAAGGCTGCTCTAAGGTCTCCCTGGAGCCTTCCCTTTTCCAGGCTGAACAACCCCACTCTCTCAGCCTGTCTTCATAGGAGAGGTGCTCCATCCCTCTGATCATCTTCATCGCCCTCCTTGGGAGCTGCTCAAGCTTGTCCATGGGTTTTTAATCATTTTTTGAGTGCTTTTACAGTATGCCAGATGAATTTGTTGCCCCATGTAGAATAGTGCTAGAGATGATCCTTTTATTAAATTTAAAAGTTAGTTTTGCCCCTTCTTGTGACCTGAAGTATTGTAGCACAAGGTGTCATTGTGGCTATGCCTGTTGGTGAGGCAAGTGGGGCAGCACACTGGTCTTAGGAACTGGGATAATGCTTAACTTAAATAGTAACTTTAAGTATTGGGTTGTATGGAATATATGGAATACAGAAGGATTCTGAGCATGTTTTCCCATGCTGCCTTGCCACAGTTTGCTAGTTGTTACTTGCAGTGCACCCTATAGTCTGGGATTCCTCATGAATAAATACATTCAATTCTAAGAACTGTGCTGTTGTGCATTGCTGCACATCAGCAGCAAGAAGTGGTTGTGTGATTACCAGTATTTTTCATAACATTAGCTTCATTGCAGGTAACTTTCTTCATGGAATTAGAGTCAAATTCTTGACTGTAGAGAAAACCTTACTGTTTTGTAAACTGATGGAGGTACAAATATAATTGTGGTTTTCTTCCTTTTTCTGCATGTGAAGATGATGAAGTTTTGGTCTTTTAGAGGAGATTAGCCTACAGAATGCTAATTTTGATATTGAAAGAGTAGAATTTTATACTTGGAGTGCTTTGTTGCTATTTGAATTTGACAGTATAAGAACACCTCGTTAGTTACTAGTATCAAAACCTTCAATGGCTTATCACTGTGGAGACATACATGTCTCTATCAAGTGGATAGCCTATATGTTTAAATTCATCCTTTAAAAAACTTCTTGATATGCCACAACTGATGGAAGCTATCTAATGCTCTGTTTTGACTGAAGACTAAAATGGAGCAGCAGTCTTTCCAACAGAAAGCTGCTTGGGATAGGCTGTACATATGACTTGTTGATTTCTGAATAATAGCCTATGACAATTTTTTTATTGCTAAAAAACAATGACTTACTGATATTTCTGAGCTACCTAAAAAATGAAACAGATGTTGTTTGTCACAGTTCAAGTATAGAGACTCTGCAAGTACCATGTGTGCTACAGCGATAACCTTCCTTCTGTTCTGTGTTGGTGTATTATGCCAAATATAGTCTTTGTCCTGTAGTACAATGACTGTCATCTTATGTGTTGGGGTTCTTAGTAGTAACCTTTCCATTTTGAACACAAATATGTTGGAAATGTTGGATTTCTTCCAAGTGTAGTGAATATGTGCTACTGTTCCAAAGTATCTTCTCTTGATATCTTTGAACTTATATATAGTAGAGGGTACTGGGGCCACTGTACTTGGCGCTAGTGGCAGATGAAGAGCTGAGCAGAGGCCCTTTAGGAAGAAATGAGTAGAAAGACACTGTAATTCCCTTTTTCTGTCTCCAGAAGTTGAGAATCCTCTTTTCTGGCAGCCTCAAACAAAGGTGGAAAGGAAAGAAAGGCAGAGAGGAATGACTTCTTCAATAAGGTGGATATTGAATCCAGCTGAGGCTCTCTCTCCCTCAGCTTGCCTGTTCCTTTATTCCTCTTGTCCTCTCAGCAATGAGGGAGGCATTAAATATCTTTGGTTCATGCACCCTCTTTCATTCATTTTTGGGGAAAAGAAATCATAGCCTCTGTCAAACTTTTCTCTAAGGTACCTGGGGAGCCTTGGTCAGGGTGACAGTCCTGGTTTGGGGGAGTGATCTGCAGGGTCTTTCTCCCTTGCATGTCATCTTCTGGTATCCGTTTCCCATGTGGTTGTAGCCCACGGTGTTACTGGGGCTGTGAATACAATGCTGTGCTCCAGAGCACTATGATGGAACAAATGCCCACTGCAAAAATTTGTCTGAAACTTTCCCTGCCAGAAGCGGATGGAGCTGTGTTGCTCTGTTTTGGCTGCTGGGCCAATGCAAAGTGAGAGGTTGGTTGGAGCCCACAGGGATCAGCTCAACTAAGCATGAGGTATGGACTTGGGTGTACTTGTAGGTGATGCCAACTTCCAGTTGAAGCACTGAGCTGTCAGCTTAGTAACAAAATAAAATCTTAATTTTTCTGGGTTAAATTTGGCATAGGTGGTGGCCATTGGTTATTTTGCTGTAACTGTGTGCAGATGGAGCCTGGGATTTGAACCCCTCTCAGCAATTGCTGCAAGCTGACAGATATGAACTAAACTCATGCACTGATCAGAAAGGTGCCAGTCAAAAACTATCTTGTTCTAAATGAGTGCAGATTTTAGCCACACAAATATTTGAGGGCTCTGGACTGCTACAGGCATTTCTACCCTAAATGAAATGAGGTGTGCGTGCAGGTGTCTAATCAGTTTTGATACTGTTCAGAAACTTCTTGTAGATTTATAGTGTTGAATCAAGTGACTGCAGTATGTTGAATGTGAGTAAGACTTTGTTTAACCACAGAAAATGCCTGTGCTCTAAATCTTGATTCTCATTTTAAGACTGAGGTTGAAAACTGCCCGCTAAACTAGAACTTGAACAGCTTTTTCACAGGAAATGATCTCAGTGCCTTAATTATAATGAAGATGACATCTTTAATACCAAAACTTATGTACATATTGAAGTTACTGACTATTTTTCACTTTTAGTAGGAATCAAAATTCTAGATGTTTAGTTTTATAGTAAGTCCTCCTTTGTGGGGAGGAAGCCTCATGTAAAGGCTTTCTTACTTCAGGTCTTAAGTGATTCTTACACATATGGAGTACAAACAGTGAGCTATGTATTAGTGCTCCCTCAACAACACTTTTTTTTTTTTGCCATGAGTGTTACAGGACTCTTCTCAAAAGCCAATAAACTGATGAATCTGCTTTATGAACCATGTGAAAACACAGTTAAGAGTTAAAAAAGAATAAGAAGAATATTAGAAAGTTACCTTTTTTAATAGTAGTAATATCTTTAGGCTAATGAAAAACTGCTTGTTTTCAGTTTCTTTCTAATTTGGAAGGCTAGTAAACTTCAAAATCAGATCAATATGTTCATCTGGTAACTTGCACCAGATATGTGATGCCTCAAGTACAAGGACTCCTAGCAGAAATGCTGTGTCTTCAATAAGTTAATACTGAGAGAAACAGGGGGGGGCTTTTTTATATAACAAAGAAATAACTCTGGCTTTATTAAAAACAAACAAAAAACTTTTAACCTTCTCCGGTGGACTTTTCTGCCAGCTGTTATTGAAACTGGTGTGCCCCTGGCTCATTAGGCTGTGCAGCTGAGGCTGCCGTGCTTGCCGGAAAGCAGGGCATTTATGATCAAGTTCCTGTTATTGACTGGCTTTAGAGAAAAATGCTGAATCCCACCAGACATAATACACTAGGTCCACTGTGGGAGCCTTGTGCAAATGCTCTTTTGACATTTTTAGACTGGGATTTTTATTTTTCTATTTCTAGGGTTATTTTCTTGACATTTTCTTCCAACCTCTTGAGCAAGTTTTGCAAGCAATTTAAGAAAATTACCAACTTTAACACAATGTCCTAAAAGGCCTGGGTAATGTGCAACAAGAAAAGCATTTGTGAATATTTTTGAAATTTTATTCTGAGAGGTGAGCTCTCATATTATTTTTTTATCCAGTAAAGATGTGTGTGTCAGATGAGTGTCTTATTGTTTGGGCTTGGTTTTGGTAATACTGGTGGACTTTTAAAAAGTGATCTGCAGTATAACCAAAATGCAGTAGAAAAGCAAAGTACACTTGCTGCAGTTTTGTGACATTAATTTGTATGCCGCAGTTTATAAGATTCATTTAAAAACTAATTCATGGATGGGCAAAAAGACATTTATTTTAACTTTAAAGATAAAATCTGTGGCTTTTCAGGAAGCGTTGAAGGCTTCCTTCATTTGAATACTTGCCTGCAATATAGCATTAATATGAATTTACTGTAGTGTCTTCCTGTATTGGGTGCTATGTAGTCAGCATGCAGAAAGTGTTTCATTTTTCTTGAGTACTTCTTTGAAATCCCTTAGAGCTGGAATTGTTTTTGAGTGATCTAAATGTGTTTCATTCAAAGTTTCTCCATGTGAGAACAATTTATAGTTGTGGTAAACTAGGGCTCCTGTTATGGGCAAAAGTGGCTTTGTTTATAGACGTGCTTTCTTCCAAGTATAAATGCCAAGAAGTCCTTCTGTGCTGTCTGTACTGTCTCCTTATCCACACAGCCAGTATTTGGGGGTTAAATTGGAATGTCTGTTCCTTAAAAAACTGGGGTGTATATTGACCTGAATCACAGTTGCAATCATGCAGAAAAGGGACCTTGATTTTTAAGTTGGCTACTTAAACTTGTTGGCTTTTCTTGGTATTTCTGTACTCTTCAGTCCTTTAGAAAATGAGTTAATTTTCAAAGCCCACACACCATGAAACATGCTGGCTATTGAATATGGGTTGTAGACTACCTTTGGTATTACTTAACTAGGAGAATGTTACTCTTCTTGAACAATAAAGTTACTATATACATATTAGATTTTATTCTTTTTAGTATTATGAATGAATAGTCCTTTGCTTGTTTACTGCACAATAATATTTTCCTCTGGCTGGGGCCAGCCTGGGCTCAGTTAAAATGAACGAAGCACTAACAGTTGGAAACCCTTTTACTTAGAGAAGTTTTAGCTCTCCTGGGGTAGAAGAGTGAAGATACAATTTCCAGCTCAGGAGCTGGGCTTACAACCAAAAACAACAGAAAGGAAAGGTAGCACCTATCAGGCAGTCACCAGTGGTTTTAAGTGTGATGGGCAGGGGCTTCTTCCATGGCTTGCTTCCTTCTCTGCTCCTTTTAAAGGTATTCAGAGTGAAAATCTTCCTGCCATCAAGTAAAAGACTTCTTTAGTCATGTTTTATAGATTGGAAAGCTTGTTTTTCTTCCAGATTTTCTATTTAAAGTTGTTCTCTGCTTTGAAAGAACTTGTTATTCAATTTAACAAGTTGAATAAATTCACGTGAAGAAAATATTCTCTGTGCACCTGCCAATGCTATGTGCATTTGAGGGGGAGAAATCAAGACAGTAAATGGTTAGTTTTACCTCCTGCTGTACAAGTTAGTTAATCTACCTTAACCAGACTCTGTTTTCCTGCTGTCTATGGCTCGTACTCTTAACAGGAGGTGAAGGCTGTCCTCCAGCCAGCAGCAGTCTGTGGGAATTCAAGCAAATCAGTTATTCAAGCAGATTCATCTTTGAAGCTGGATCCTTACACCAGAGGTGTTAAGAATATTTCTACAGACACTAAACAGTATCTCCCCCTTTTATTCTTGGAAATAGTCAATTCCCACCCCTTCCTTCCATAGAGGCAAATAAAACAGTGTAGTAAAAGCCACCATGAGCTCTTCAAGCTTAGCTAGATTATCTGTAACTCAAGAGAAGTATTTTTTAATGGCAGGTATCTGGTACTCTTAATGATAGTCTTGCTCATGGTTTACTTCAATGATTTATAAATACACAGCAAAGGGAAACAAAATTGGGGGTTCAACCACCTGTTCAGCCTTTACAGAAGGAAGGCTCTAGGTCTGGGGGTTGGGTAATGCTTTCCTCAAAAAAGAGGAGAGAGGTTAAGTGATTATAATTAAATAGTTATAATGATAGTAGATATTTTAAAGTAAAAATTTTAGTATAAATGTGCACATCTTTAAAAAAGTATACGTAGCTTTTTAGAAGACTTTTATTAAATAAAAATACTTGGATTTAAGGAAGTATCTCAGCTAAGACATTGACTAAACTGCTGAAGTTAGATTACTAAGACTGGAGATGTACAACACCCAAAGCTCGCAGGTCAGTTTACTAGAGCTATGAAATTGTCAAATATAAGAGCAGGGCTACTGAAATACTAAAAACTTCATTCCCATGGGGAAAAAAACCAGCTTGAATTCCAGATTGTCATTTAATCAAATGACATGAAAATTGTAAGTTTTCTTAATCTTGCAATTTTGATAAAAGCAGAGAAACTTGCTATGGAAAATTTGTGAAATGTCCTAGAAAATGTCATTGGTGCTAGAAGGCATTTAAAAAAACCCCCTAATTTCAAGTTTGACTCTTATGGTCTCGATAAAGAAGCTGGAGTTTTAAGAATTGCAAAGGTGTAATTTTTATGTAAATAACTCTTAGTTTAGAAACAAATGTACTTCTGAAAACTGTTCTGTTGTCCAAAGGGAGTACTAGACTAATTTAAAAATGGGACCTTCCACTTTTACTTGAATGTATTGCCTTCCTCATAACAAAAGACTGGTGTAACAGAACAAAGGAATGCTGATACAGAGAAAAATACTGTTGTGTAAAACTTGTGGCAGGAGAGTCATAGTCAGTTTGTTTCCTACAGTGAGGCTTCTTGCTTTGCATGATAGACAACCTTTTCCAAGATTTGATTTGAGTCACAATCATTCATCAAACCAAGTCACAGCCTTTAATATAGAGATTGGAAAGGGGGATTTGAGGACTTTGTCCTTTCCTGTTACTTGCTTTGACAGTAAGACTTCTGAATAGTTTTAGCAAGATAAAATGGTAATAAAATAGCAGAACACATGTAATTTGTTGGGTGTTCTATGAAGACTTGTAAATTATAGCTAGATTGTTCCAACTTTAAGAAGTGATTAAGCCTTGTATTCTTTGGAAGTGCTAGCTGTGTGGACTGATTTTCTGTTACGAGTTGTTAACAGAGCCACGAACTAGAGGCCAGTGTAGCACAAGGAGTATGATTTTGGTCAAAACTTCTGTACAGAAACAGACAGGCAGATACAGGCAGGTGTTCATAGAGGAACTTGCCGTTAACTTCTACATGCAAACTGTATCTTATGACAACTCAAGAATATAACATGGTAGATTTTTACAGTAGAGTCAAGCATCAGATGAACAGTCTGTGTTCATTGCCTTGCCACTATTAACTGTTATTTTTCCAGCCTTACCTGAAAATTAATGTCCTCCTATGCTGGTTACTGTTGTCTGATTTCCGTTATTTTTGCTCTCAATTGATATGATATGGATAGGGCAAGACAACACAGACTGTAGCTAATAAATCTATTTAATGTGGAAGTCTTGTAGAACTATAAATTGCAAGCTCTTAATTAGGCAAAGTATGGGAGAGGATTGTGATGAACTAGTATAGGTAATTAAAAAATGACTCAAATCATGTAACTAAAATTTTTTTCTGATTTAAATTGGATTCTATAAATCAAATTCAGCTGGTATCTTGATTACTGCTTTGACTAGTTGTATAATATAAAATCTTGAATGTCACTGCATAAGTTGAACTACAGGGTTTGTTTTTATTCAAACCAATTGTTTTTATTATTACCAAACTTTTGTCTTGTGTTGAAATCATGTCTTGAAAGGAGTTATCGACAGCATTTTATAACATACAGCATTGGAGGATAAAGAGTTTTGAAAAGCTGATGGTAGTTTCACAGTAAGGCTCACTTGTGTGTGTTAAAAGGAAAGCAAACTTGCAGAATGAAATATGAGAGGCTTCTACGGTCTTGCATTTTCTTACAAGTTTTTGTAAGCACAATTTCTTTTGTGTTTGTCTCAAGGTTTTTAACAACTTGTGTATTTTTCACTATAGTGGGATGAGAAATTGAGTGATGTGGCATTATTCAGATTCCTACATCTTTTTTCATTTTACTTTATCCCAGAGGTCCATTTTCAACTTGGAAACACTTCATACTGAATTGAGGACATAGTGAAGGTAATATTTTCACTTTCACAGATGTTGAAAGACTCTAGTTAGTGAGAAAAATTGATGGTGGATGGAAGCCACCTTCAGAAATCCTAGTGCATCAGAAATCTAATCTTTTTCTTCTGTGTTTTTGATCTCTTCTCTTGCCTGTGTGTATATGCAGGGGAATTATGGAAAGAGAACTCTCTTTTATTAGTGGGCATGAGTCCTCTGAGCATCAGAACTGCTAAGAGCAGTGATCAGTATGAACTGCTCTGTAGATTTGTCCACATTTCTTCTTTACTTTGGGTATTGTACAGCTATGCATCATCACTTTGGTTCATGCATATATGTGTAATATACTGGACTCTAGAATTTTGTCGCAGTTAAAGTACAGATAATGTGAAGCTATTACTGGTAAAGACCTGTCACAGAACAGTTTCACCTTCCTCTTTTACTCCCTCAATCCAGGAAAAATTAGGCATCATGAGCATCTTCAAGTTCATCCTGCTGAACTCATTAATTTGTTCTCCTTTTCTGTGGGGGAATGTACCCCCTGCCCTGAAGCCCCACAAAGAAGGGAGATCTCTTTGGCTCTAAATAGTTACTCACCTGTTAGGAGCTATTTCTTCTCAGTAACTGCGCATTTAGCAGTTTCTGAGATAACAGGTAGTGTGAAGTTAAAGCAGCAAAAGTGGTGTTTTCTCTTTCAGGTGTTTGGAGAGATTTGTGGTCTTTGAGTGAAAGCACTTAGGATAAATTCATCTTAGCCAAATATTCCCTGTGCTGAAAAGGCAAACCTGGTGTGATTTTAAAAAAAAAAAAGGCTGCTTTTTTCTTTTATGGAACAATTTTTTTTATAGGCCTTGATCTTGATTGAGCACTGTTGCAGTCACCTTCCATATGCTTACATTTACAGGCCTTTAAATAAAAACCTTAGCTTCTGAGTTTGAGCTCAATGGATGGATATGAAGATCTTTAAGATTGCTGTCCATACTGTTTCTGTTATGTTTAAAATGTATACCTGGCACCTGTTACTTGATTCGGCAGCACATCCATTTTGGTATGCCTCTCTATATGCCTGAGAAGTTCCAGTGAACTGCGGGAATGCGGAGCCTGCTACAGCAGGGAGTGGTGAGGCTTCATGTAGATTGAGTTGGCTGAGTGTCATCTGGAAGGATGGGACTTTTGCAGCCTGCACAGTCTGCAAGGTCAGTTTGCTTACAGATCTATACAGAAGAAATTATAATTATGTATTATAGAAGATCTATACAGAAGGAATGTATAATTATATATATTAGACATGCAGCACTGCAGTAAGAATACTTTTGTGGTAGACATCTCTAGCTGGTAGTCTAAAAAGACAAGCTCCTAGATGTGCTTGAGGCTATTTGCTCCATTTAGCCTTTAAAAGCTATCACAGTGTGTTCATCTGAGAAAGTTCATCTGAAAGAAATGCCTGCTTCAAACCCAGAAACATCTGTTTAGAACATCTCACTAGGTTGTGATTACATATACACTAGGACTCGGGTTAAAACTGGAGAGTAACCACGAATCCAACTTGATTAAACCACAAAGAATGATGTGAGTGGTAGGATCAGCTTTGTTTTTATGCTGAAATGTTTTCGATTGTGTTGTGATAATTTGTATAGAGTCTGCAGACTGGAATTTGGTGGCTCCTGGCTGCTGTAGTGGGGCAACCCACTTGAAGATCAGGTAATCAACTTGGTAATTATTAGTTCTCTCCTTTTTTTTTATTCTTTGCAGGTATCTAATATTATAAGGTACATCTAGATGTTTATTTCTTGTCAGCTCAGTGAAACTTGTGATTTGATCCTCATCTCTCTGACCAAAGCGTGTCCGAAACAAGTTTTCACATAATCATCCAAATTGGGTTTTTTGTACTAGTTGCTGTGATTAAACAAGTAAATATTGTGTTTAGTGGTTGTCTGTAAAGGCCATGTACAAATATGTTTATATAGCTATAGTGGGTTGTATAGCTTTGAAACTTAGTCCTTCAAGGGAAAATTTCTTGGAGAATTCTTCATTACTAAGCTCCTTTATAAGTAAACTAAACTTAGGTTATTTGTATATTCTGAGACAGGGAAAAATCATCTTGCTGCCTGCTGATTAGGGTACCCACCTGACCTATTATGGGTGATAGTTTGTATTCTTAGTTCAGATCGTATATGTACACTTCAGTAATTCCACCTTTTGTATAGAAGCTGTGATGCTTGCTCTGGAATAGCAGATAACCTGTGGCTTTAGTTGTCACCCAGGAAAGTTCAGATCTAGATTGAAGACTGCTTTGACTTGGTAGACACTGTTACCTGTTAGACTAGGGAAGTTGCTCTTTATGAAATGCTACCCCAGAGATTTGGGAGGGGTGGACACCCAAAACAAACTCACGTGCTCAACAAAACAACAATATTTTTCCTGTTGGAATTTCTCTTACACATTCTGATGAAGAGTTTGATTTAGCTGGAGTTTTCCTTGTAAAACCCCTTTGCTTTGTCATAAAACTCCTAACTAGCTGAAGAGTAGAGCTGTTTCTATGCCAAGTAATAATCCCAGTAGTATTGGAGAGACACCATGATAAATGGTACTTTTTGACAGAAGCGGGAGATCATTTTAACCTTTTTTAAAATCTTGGATGTTTTTCTGCCTGAATACAATAACCACTTAAACTAAATGACTATCTCAAGGCTGGAAGCGATGGGCAACTTCAATAAAGAGAACTTTTTTCATATGCAGCTATCTCTGCCAATAAATGTAACTGCTAGTATTCTTACCTTGTAGGCCTCCTATTAAATATAGGAAGAGGCTGGAAAGCCCTTTTAACAGAATTTTCTAAAGCATTTGGTTTGGGGTTTTTTTTGCTTTGTTTTACAGTTAAACACTTCTGAAGTTAGACTCTAAAAATGGCCATATTACTTTTGAATAATATTTGATACATGAGTGGGAATATAAACTCTGGCAAGTATGGGGGTAAAATGGAATAATTCTAGCATGCATCAGTATTGGGAGGGGTGCTGGTTGTGAGGGGTTTTGTGTTTTTTTCTCTCCTCTCATTGTAACTGATTTATTGCCTGTACATCTAGCAGCAAAGAATACCTTGAACTTATGCAATTCTGCCAATGAGATCTGTATCTGTGGCCAGAACTACATTAGTCTGAGTGGTGCTTTTCATTCTTACCACAAAGACCCTCCTAAATTGCCATGTCTAACAGTCCATGAGCTCTTAGCGTGCTAGTTGTGCTGCACCTTGAAGATACTCATCTGGTAAACATGTTTCAGTACTCCAGTGGTGTAACAGATGCTGCATGATGTTGAACCCAAGCATGGTCTTAATAAACTGGCTAGTTTAAATGCCATATATAGTTTTAGAAACAGTTAAGGTGCTTTAAAAGTTAATTACATATTTGACAGGTCCCTTGTGGGCAGATTTCACTTTGCTAAAAAGTATCCTACCATTCATATTTTATAAACCAGCTTGTCTCTAGTTTGAGTGTTGTGTTATCAGGTTTATTGGCAAAACATTTTTATGAAGACAAAACTATTGTAATAAATGTGCTCAGTGAGTTGCTCTTAAATGCACTGACTTGGGACTATATCTTGGCTCCCTTGCTGAGCACTTATATATCAGTTGTATTTGGATAATCTGCTAAAGGGAAAACTTGTTGCTAGTTTCCTGTATTCCTTACTGTAGAATAAAAGTACTTTTCAGTGTTAATACACTTCAGTTGAAAGTAAATGTGTATGCCAGCCTAGCTGCCTTCTCTCAAATTACACTTGGAAAGTAGAAACTAAAAATATTTCTTTTTTTCCTTGAACTTTGCATCAGTTCAGTAGGTACTTTAAAATGAAAAATAAGCATGATATTAAAAACTTGAAGGTGCTGCTCAAAGCCACAATAATAAAGAAAACTTCTTCTGTAAGTTGATCTGTGGTCATATCACAATCTAGCACTGTTGGATTATCTTCTGGTTGGTGGAAAAATCAGTATATTGCTTTGGCCCTGTTATTAATGTTACTTTTCTGAAGCATACATGTGAAGAAACAGTGCTGGTATGTCATGTTCTTCTGTGCTTTAAAAAAAAGCTAGGTAGCTTCCCACTGCTTCCATGAGCTTAGTGATTTGATTGATCATAATCTTGATCAGATTGCTTAATTTAGTGAATGCCATTATCGACTAGATTTTCATTGCCATGGGAATGTACAGGTCAGGAGAGTTTCAGACTGTAGGTTTCCTGTTTTGTTCCTTTCTGTTAAAATAAAGTTTCTTCTAATAAGCTCAATAGCATGCATTTGTTAACCTTGTGGTGCTTGTGCCCCTCCAGCTATGGCGAAGTCCTGATTAAACATGCAGCCATACGACTTGCTATCTGAATTATTAGTTTTCAGGTAGTCCCTTCTCATTACCTACTTTTTTCTGTATTTAACCCTTCAGAGCTTAGTGTTCCTATTTCTCGATTCAAGTGCAAATAAAATGCATGCTGGTATTAACGCTTCAGCCTTGAGGAAACCCGTGCCGCTGCCAGCAGAGGGCTAAAGTCTAGAACTGTTGTATGCAAGTAGCATTGCAGACAATTGTTCAGTTTGAAATGCTTTTTTGTAGAATTATGACTTTCCATCAAATGGGTTCTAGGAAAATCTCAGTTCTGGAACAAAAGTAATTCTGTCCTGTGTGCAGAAAAGTTAACAACACACAGTAAATTGATCAGGATAAATATTCACATAACCATGAACAGCAAAAGCCTACAATACAGGATTATATGGCATTTTTACATGAAACGGGCCATTAAACTTACTGTACTGTTGCAGTTGAGGGGGAAATAAATAGTTGGTTTGTATTTACAGGTTTGGTTTCATGAATAAAACTACTGTGTGACTTCAAAAATGTTAGATAAAAGAAGTTTCTGGCATGTGTTCTTGAGTTGAAATTGAAAAAGCATTGCCTTCTTTTTAAATTGGATGTCTAGACAGGGGAGATACATTTCCTTTTACTGAAGAGCTGAATATTCTCTAAATCTAGATTAGAGCCTTTACAGGCAGATGAGATGTGAATCAGCTGTTTTAGAAAAGTTAACAGGCATTTTTGTATTGCATAATTACCTGTGTGCAGAGGCCCTGTGTGTGTGAGCCCTTTCCTTCCTGAGCAATAGTACTATGTGAGTTACAGATTTAAAAACAAATTTCTTGCTTTGCCTGAAAGGAGCCTTCACAATGCCTGCCTGTGGCTTGCTTATGGGAAGCATGAGTATGTTCTACAAGAAGCTGGTTAAACCTAATCCTATTTTTCGGTGATGGTTATGTAGATGAATGAGTGTATTTTATGTTGATTAAGTCCTGCTCTGGGATTCAAAACCTGGTTGCTGAAGGGTTTCAACTTGGGGGCAGTCTACCAACATTTCAGGTTTTTCTTTTTCTGTATTGTTGTTGAATATTCCTTACTCCTTTTGACACAGACCTCATTCAATGCATTTTGTACCATTATTTCAATAGTACACTGAAGGACAGAGGAGTGTTTTGAAAATAGTGAGTGATAGTCTCATGTTCTAACATTTTAATACTCTTTTTCTCTAAACATGCCTTCTATCAGTATTCATTGATTTTTATTATTTTAGCAACAAGACCAGTGCAGATTATGGGAATCAGCATGGGGCTGATATATTAGTCAGTGTTTAGTTAAATTAACATGCATTGCCATTTTTTAAATATCCTTGGCTTATTTAGATTTAGTCTTAATTATCAGCATAAAGCTTTTAAAGCTTTCTGCTAGTGTGAGAAAAGTTAGCAGATTCAGGTTTAACTTAAACATTAAGATCAAAAGTGGACTTATTGTTAAAATGCCATTTGCAGCTTTGCAAAACTTGGATGTTTAGAAACATCTCAACCTTTTCACTGCTTAAAGTGTATGTGATCCTGCTTGTACAAACCTTGGGTCATTGGCACCAAGGCTATGTAATTTTTACTAAATGTGAAATGGCTGCGTTCCTATCAACTGTAGTCTTTACCCCGAATCCTTAAAAGCGGTTAGAGATGCTTCATGAAATGCAGCAGACAGCTACCCACACTTAGATTTATTGTTATTGTTGTGATTTATTCTTCTTCTTTGTGTCTTTAAATTATACTGTGTCTCATCGCTACTGAAATTCTTTTGCTTTATTACTCTATGATGTTACGTAAGTCAAAGAACTCAAGGAAAGGTGAGCTGTTACTTTTTGCCCTCCAAATAGTTTGCATTTTGCCAAGTTCCCATAGGGCATCCTGTCTTCCAAGCCAAGTAATTGTGGAGATGCAAAATGTCCGTGATTTTCACACAAACCCCCCACTGTAGGACTCTTGAGGGAAGATAAAGTACAAAGTTGATCTTAAGAAAACGGTATTTTTTTGTTGTAATTACATGGATATTGCTGTGGATACTTGGCATGAGGAGATGGTGCATCAGTTAGTGGATGCGAGAATGGCAATGCTTGCGGCATATATCTTTAAAACTACATTGATTCAGGATGTTGATGATAATTGGCATGGTGCAGACTGAAAAATGTAGAAGCGTGTGTTTTCTAGCCTTAAGAAAAAAGTGATTCTTTGATAATATTGTAGTTAAAGCTGTAATCCACAAACATACTACAGATGCTTTCCTCCTATTGAAACATGGCATAAAGTAATTGGCTTGGTGGGTGTTTCCTGAGTGGCTTCATCCCAGATTTGGATATCTGTATCGTGGGATGATAGGCATTTCCTAAACTGGTTACCTTAAGTGAGGTTATGATGCAAATAGAGATGTTTTGAAGAAGTCCACTGCTGTAAATGGAGTTTATTTGAAAAGCTTTTGGAAGCCATGGGGGTGGCTGAGATTGAGACCGAGGTGTCTGGGACTGCCCTCAAGCCCACTCAAAGGCCTGTCCCTATTTTTACTTTTTAACTGTTCACTTAACAGCTTTCAAGCTGTCACTTAAGTGAAAAAGCTTTTTAAGATTGTGGTGATTGTTCTCTTCTCTTCCGGTTGTGTCCTTTAACCCAATGGGTATTGCAGCTTCCAATTATATATCTTTTTTGGAAGTCCAAGCCCAACATTCCTTTTGCTGCAAAAGTGGGGAAGCCTGAAACTTTAAACATTGTGGGAAGTTTTCTGGTATGGGAGGGAAGGAAGTGGGCAAAAGGAAGATGGTGGTAGGAAATGGGCAAGAGCCTGTGTGAGAGCATCTCTTTGTTTGTCCTGTGGCTATCTATATTCTGCCGTTCTCAAGGCTATTAAGGAACTAGAGTCAAGATTAAGACTTGTGGTTTCATTACTTCAGTAAAGGATAGTGTGGGAAACAATTAAGGCTGTAAATAATTCTTGTTTTTACTGTTCTGTCAACTGTAGCATGGGTGTTCCAGCAAAGTATCTGGTGCGCCTTATCCCAACCATGCTACTTATTAGTACTTTCCTAATGTCTGTGGAAAGACTATAAAACCAGTTAAGGTCTTGTAAATCTTCTCTGTTACTTTGAAACTTTTGGGGCTGATGGAAAGGACGTGAATTGTTGGTACTGTGTTAAGATTTTCTGTATCATATGTTTGTCCAGAAGCGGTGTGCACGTTGTGAGCTGCCAGGATCTTGTCTGATGGGTTTTCCTGTGTTTTGAGGCTTGGAACTAATTTTAAAATGTTTGTAGTTAGCATGTTGATATACCTCACTTGTAATATGTACAGAAGAAATTTATGAACAGTATGGGCAGTATATAGTGGTAAACCAGGATCTAAAATGTCTTTAAGTGTAAGGTGTTGGGTTCATTGTGGGTTTTTTAACTCTTCAAAGCCACTGGCTTTCTGTGGTGTCAGAAGGGGCAATAATGGAAAAACTATAATTATTCCAAAAAGGATCTCTTGAAGTAATGGTTATAGTGGAGTGGTGGGATTAGTATTTTGCCACTGGTCACACACAATACTCGCTTTGTGTAGAAACCAGCTTTGTGTTTTGGTACTGTCTTAGGGTTTAGAAGTGGAAATAAATCACTGTGGAATAAAATAAATTTACGTGAGGGCTGACCTGTGGTAACCGCCATTGTGCCTGCCCTGACAGTAACCCTGTTAGTTATCCCATGTGTGCAGAGAGTTTGGAGATTTCATATGTATGTATTCTATGGATTCACTAATGCCTAGGGATCCTCTGCAGTAGCAATGCTTTCCTTTTTATCTGAGACCTCAGAAGACCCACATTTACTGTTTGCTGGCTTTGCTTCACCTTTTGTTAAATTACATTAACCCAACAATTTAACAATCTCACTGCGAACCTTGGATTGTAGGATTTCTTTCAAAGATAGTGCTTGAAAGTGTATGAAAACTATTGCATGTGAGAATATTTTACAGCCAGTCTTCAGAAAATGTAGGAAAGCTTCTTGAACTTTTATTGGGGAGGAATTTATTATTCTTGCTGAGTATTTTCCCAGCTGATACCGTAGACCACAATTGTCTCATCCATAAGGAGTTCTATATGCACAGCTTGAATGTGGTTTTTAAGAACTTGCATAGCAGGTTGCTTTGTAAGAAATTATTGGTGGAAACCCCAAGCTTTTCCAACCAAGCGATTGGTTGGAATAACCAAGTGCTTAAACTTGATTGGCACTAGCACTTGGCTGATCTTATGTAGCTTAACTTCCCAAATCCATGTTTTCCTTACTAAGGGAATGCTGCTTCATAAGCATGCTGTAGTTGAACTTATGCGCTTTCTGTTTTCTTGCCTGAACTTGAACAAACCCAGCAAATCGGAGCCTTATTGTCCTCTAGTGTGCAGCACTGTAATGCAGCAAAAATGCCACAAGGTGGCTCAACAATATAGCACCTCGAGCATTTCTTACAAGTCTTTGGTTCACACCACAGTATTTCACTACAGTTTAGCACTCATGTGAAAACCCTTGTTCTGCATAATGGTGCAACCTGCTATCAAGTTTCGAGGAATATGTAGTTACTGCAGTGCATCACTGTGTGGTCTGGATTGCACAAGTGTGGAAAGTCCTCTTCTACGTGCTCTTACAGTGTGGTATTATAGCAGACCTGTACTTCAGTCACGTTTTGGAATTGATACATCTGAATGCAGTTTTTTATTCACTTTTGAAGCTTTAATTGAAACTTTGTTCTTAAGCTCATCAAAGTAGGTGTTGGCTTACTGTTTGTAGGGGGAGAAAATGGAAATAATAGTATTTTTATGATACTGAAATGTGAACCCTTTCCGAAGAAATTAAGATACAAATGACCATGCAGCTACAGAAAGAAATGTGATACTTGGGGTCCTAATCTTCTTAATATGCCTAAGACCAAAAAGTAACTATAAAAGTGTCACCTTGTTTTGAAATAAAAATGGGAAGTTCTCAGCGAATAAGATGATCTTTCAGCCCACACAGTTTCTAATTTGAAACTGAAACTAATGTTTTTCCTGTAGCTGTGGAAAAAGACCAGTGTAATGAAGTGATTATATCCTATATTGACTACCACATTAGGGGCTAAAACCCATGTGATTAAAATCAAGAAGAGTGAAAGAACAGCAAAGGCATCTTGGGTACTGAAAGTGCTGTGCTGTTATTCTAATATAAGATGATGATGGACATGTTTCACTAATCATGCTGACATGGCATGCTTAGAAGTAGAGTCAGAGATAAGTGCTTACTAATCTGTTGTAACTTCTGGTACTGAATGCACATGTATATATCTGGAGTTCATCCAGCAGTAGTGAGAAGTATTTTTAAATAGGAGTCTTCCTGCTATAGGCGGTACTTTCACCCAATTCTTCTAGTTTAATTTTGCACCTGCAAATAAATAATAAAACTTTTGAACTATGAAAAGAGCAAAAAATACTGGGAGGATGGCACAGAAGGTGGCTGGGCTCACATAGCCCTGTACTAGCCTGCCGGCAGGTAGCTACAGTTTCTGCAGCCCGGGGGCTCGAGGTGGTTCAGGACAGCAGTCCCTCGCAGGGCACAGTCTGGTAGTCTTTCCTCCAGTCAGTAAGGCTTTCTCCAGCTCCATGCCTGCGCTTAAAGAATGGTTGTGGTGTCTCAGCTGAATGCAGGCAGTATAAATTGCTCTGGCGCCCATGATGTTTGAATGGCCAAGAAACAGGGGCGGCCCTCAAAGGAACTGGAATCTGAGAGCAGTTCTGTAGAACTGGAGCCCCTGAGGTGGAACTTGTTTGGGTAAACGTGCATGCTTGTCTGCCCTTCGTAATGGACTAGTTAACACTGATCTCAAATAGCAGATCTTTGTAAAGGGAGGATCCAGGATGCTTAATGCTGCCTTTGTAAGCGTAGGCAAAACCTCAAGAAGGGAAGTCTGGTGAATTCCGAACTGTACCACAGCTGCTTTCCTCATAGCTTTGTTCTGAGATCTTCCTTTTTGAACTAGCAGGTCTTTTTTCTGTCACAGCCCTGTGCTCTTGAATCTCCTCTGTGCAGCATACTGACTAAAGGATCTTTGCTGGAAGCAGGACCATGGTAAAGGAAAGGGGAAATGCTGTGTCTAGACTAAACCACAGCTCTTCCTCCTCTGATGTGGCCAGTTGTACCCAACCCAAGGCTGTAGTGGAGGGACTGGTGAGATGGTTAAAGGCTTAGGCTATTTTAGATGCTCACTCAGGATGCAGGCAAGGGAAGTCAAGTCTCATACTTGCCCCATGTCACCATGTTTGTCCCACAAATGAATGGCTCTTGTCTTACTTACCCAGGCAAGAGCAAAGTACAAACTCGAATGGGAGTAAAGGGAAATGGTGTCTCAACAGGAGTTTACAAAATCAGCAAGAAGCTTCAGCTGAAACGTGAAAGGTAAAATGTTTTGTATTTGAGTCTGATATGGTAGAAAGTGTTTCCTTTCCCACTGCTCCAATACAAAGTCTCTTTAGCTGAAAGTGGCTTGGCAATACTAATGGTTACACATCCAACAAAGCCACAACAGATTGCTGCTTCTTCCTATTACAATACATAACAGCAAATTCTAATATGGCTTTTACTCCATGTAATTTAAACTATGAAGTCATCTTCTTCTATTCTCTCCCCCTCTGTTTTTTTTCTTCTTGGTTAGTAGCCACTATGGCTTCTGCGTACAATCCTTGAACAGCTTCCTGCTAGTCATGCTACTTGAAACTTATCACAGGCTTGGATGAAAGCATTAATGATGGTAATGTATCACTTCAGTTCATTGATTTGTAATGTATCAATATACTCTTTAATCATTGCTTGGAGATTTCAGATTCATAACAGATGTGGGGCTTTGATACATATAAGGAGATTTATTTGCTTTAAGTAAACCAGTTTTTCTAAGAAAAAGTGGCAGAAGCAAAACCTAAAACTCTGAACAACAAATAGTTTCAAGATCCTTAACTTTTAAGCACACCAGAATATTCTGCTGAAGGCCACTGGTATCTCCAGGCAAAAAGCAATATTGTTGTGGTGGCATTTTATATTGTCCCTGTACCCTTCCCCTTACTGGGTTATGTGCAAACATCTCTTCCAGTGTTGCAGATGGAATGACCCAGAATTGGAGCCAGATACAACTTTTTATTAACTTGTAACTGAGGTAGACAGAAAAATAATACTCCAATAAACAAGTTATGACCAAAAATTTTTGTGCCATTAGTGGAGAAAGGCCCTGGATCAGCAAGTACAGAGTGGCTACCTCCTTTGGCGCCTTCATTCATTGGGCTTTAATTGCAAGTGAAAACTTGCTTTTATTTTCACATTTAAGCAAGGTGTGCATCTATTTTTAGTAGTACTATCAGGCTTTTTTGCAATAAGATACGTGTGTGTATATATGTTTGGGCATATATATATACATGCACTATTTAGCTGTTTTTCCTCTGTGAAGCAAAAACTCGAAGGTATTAGTGCCAGGATGGTGGCGGGGTTTATAAGGTGTGCCTAGTTTGTACGCCGGCTCCTGGAACGAGAAAGGAAATGCTTCAAGTCTTCTGGTGAAGTTATTTTAAAATTACTTCAGCTTTTTTCTTAACCACAGAGCCTCATACTTGTGTTCTGTGTTATAATAGAATAATTGCCTTTTTCTTTCTCTGTTTTTTTAAGAGAAAATAGAAAATGCATCTCATGCATAGGCGACTGCTTAATCATACCTTCCTGCCATGTTATGGAAACCTGAAATCTTTTACCTCTGGGGAAATCACTTTTTTCTTTTTTCTTAGATTGAAGACTGAGAAACATGGCAGGGATGGTTGGAATCAACTTTCTTCTAAAAGTGAAATTGCCCTATTTGGGTTTTAGTTTACTTTGTGTTAGATTTGACTGCTTCTTGTAGTTTTGATAGGTTCAAAGCTCATCTAAGTGTGGTAAGTATATTCTGTTGCAAGTATGTAGGAAGAAATATTTTTCCAGCCTCTACTCTGTCTGCTAAAGGAGAACAAGTCTTTTGGCAAAAAGAGAAAGGAAAAACTGGCATTAAAAAGAGCCAGTATTAAAATGATGAAACTTGAAAGGATGCTGTAGGAAAAGTTGGAGTGAGGGAGGGAACGGGGATTCCCCTTCCCCTCCTATGAGGAAAAATTGAGTCTTTATTTAGTAAAGGTGTTTCTCATTTTAGATAAGCAGGTTAACAGTGGTGTCCTGGTAGTAAAACCTAGCTGCCTCACGTGTTGCTGTTGTTTTGTACAATATTAACTTGTATCAGCACTTGTATCAGGCGTGTCTGTAGTCAAACAGCATATGTCTGTAGTCATTGTGTTTTCCTGAGAGAGGTGGGGAGGAGAAACTAAAAGATCAGACATATCACCTGGAGTGCAAGGTCTCTTATAAACTAGCTTGTCTCCATGTTCCCTGAGAAGTATTTATCACTGGATAAATATTTATGATGTATGACCCGATACAGCAGAGTTATGTTGTTACCTAATCTTTTTCTGGCTAAATGGGTAGTCCTCTGAAGTAGTGCTCTTCTACTTCTGTCGTTAAAAATAAAATACAGAAAAGTGTTTGTCTGCAGGATCAGGTGGTTGTCTGGTCTCTAAAGACAAATTAGACATAGTTCGCTGTTTCAAAATAATGATGCTATTGATGTGAAGCAGTTAACCTTACAAACAAAAATGTTTTGCTTTACCGTTCCTGGTTGTAAGGTACCCCAAAAATTAAAATACGTGAAGTACAGATTTCTGTGCCAAGAACTAGAAGTAACCAGACTTTAACCAGTTTTGACAAGGGTGGGTTGGTTGGTTCTGTCTTGGTTTGTGTTTTTTTAATAAAAAGTTTAAAATTTACATAGGGGAAAAATTTATAAAACTCATGCCCTGTGGTCACCAATTTCATTAAGCTTTGAGTCAGACTCTGGACATTAGCTGGGGCCCTGACACACCTTGCATGTGACACTCCACTCACAAGTACCATGGGTCTTGGAGATTCTTTGTATTTATGCTATTTCATTCTGGGAAGAAAGGGTAAACAGTCTAACCTAGTTTGGGAGTAAATTATGGGAAATTACATAATTTTCTTTGACAGTTTACCTTTAAACCTGTAAACGTACTTGACTGAGTTTGGATAAAAAAAAATTAAATCCTATTGCTATTAGGAGATTGGCATTTTACAATTTCCTTTTTTTGTCAAAGTGGACTTTTTGTTAGTATGGCTTTTGTTTGTTTGAGGCATGCCACAATATCAGATGGGTGCTAATTTTGATGTTTCTGAGCTGTTCCACTACAAGGAATTCTCATATGTACCTTAAAGAGGTGACATCAAAGGGGCTTTAATGGGGATTGTAGCTGGTTCTCTCATTCTCAAGTTTAGGTTTTATCAAAAGGCTGGTTAATATAACAAAATAGGATAACTGTAGCTTATGCTGGAATTTAAATATTGCTAAGTTACACTTAGATTAATTTGTTCTCTTTAGTCTGGCTTCTTGAACGGCAGAGGAAGAAAAGAATGATCCTTGGAAAAGCTATATAGGTAATTATATAAATGTCTTAAGACATTTTGGCACCATTGAAAGAACATCAACTATCTGCCTACAGTTTATGGCTCTTAATCTCTTTTTAATCTATGTTAGGAAAACTGAAGTGCTGAAGGCTTCTACAGAAGGTACTGTTATAAACTGTTTCTGCTGAAGAATTTTTTGTTTCCTCTAATGCAATAACTAGTTAAGATGATGTAACATGCAAATTATGTTGACAATAATGCTGTGGATAATAGGAAAGAAAAGGGAAGAACATAGACTCTGATTTTTGGCTACTTAAAAAAGTACCAATCTTCAGGCATCAGATGAAAAGGTAAGCTTGAAAGATAGTATTTGCATCACTAACAAAGTGATGCCTGCAAACTTCTCTAACAGTAATTTTTTTGTGAAAGATTGATACTTTAATATTGTCTTAAAAAAGGCAATGTCAAATTTAGCTGTCAAAAATCAAGTCAGTTAAGAGTAATGGCACTAAATAATCATTGTGGCTGACACTTGATCCCTGTAACACTTTAGTTAACTAGGATAATGATTTATTACATTTATAAGTCAGAAATGCACTGTTCTGACTTGTGTAGACCAGCCTGCTTTAGCAGGAGAATGATTTTAGCACAAGCACCAGAGGAGGTACAGGCTTGGTATATACCACCGTTAAACAATGGGTTGAACTGTAATAGTATTTTCTGTCTGGTATCGCTTCGGCATCTGTGGTCGAGCAGCAGCACGTGCTGTTAGCACCCTGCACATTCCTGTACATACTGTGTGTGTCACACGTACTGATGCACCAAGGAAATGAAGGAAGGTCTGTTCTCACACGTGGCTGGTAAGGAGTTAGCTGCCACAGTCTCTGAGAGCAGAAATTGGAGCTTGCTGCCTCTGGTGCCTGGGGGGGGTTCAGCACAGTGTGGGAAGCTGTGGTTGCTGCTGCAGCCCAAAGCAGTTCCTGAGCTGCAGTAGCAGAATGTGAGGAAGCCAACGTGAGGAACACCTGGGCTGCTGAGCAGAGGGATCTGTTGGGTGGGTGTTTGCAGGGAGGGCTGGGATTTCAGGTTTGAGGGAATAAGGAAGAGTAATGGTGGCAACTGTGACAGCAGTGGAGGAGATCAAAGAGCTGATCCTGCAAAAAGGTGGATGTACTCTCTCCAAGCACAGCTTCCTGATTCAGCTTATGTTCCTGAAGAGCTCAAAGAAAATTAAGACACCAAGCTTGGAAGTGTTGCTGAAAATAGTAACGTTCAGACAGGATTTGGTCTGTGGTGGTGGTGGTGGTGGTGGAAGTGATGGAAGAGAGCAGTGGGAAAGCACTGTAAAACTAGCAGTTGCGTGTACTTGGTAACCATGAAGATTTGGAGGTCAAGTCTTGACCCTGGTAGCAGGTTGCAGTTCTGGGAATACCAAAGATTCTTTGAGAGTGGTCAGTATGAAGAGGGCAGCCAGCCTCAAGAGGAAGAATGGGTGAGAGTTGATTGATTGACCAGAACTCAAAGATAGAGATGAAGAGAGAACAGAAGACACATTCATTTTAAACCCAAAGGAATTATGAAGACTGTAGACTGGAAGTAGTAGTCCTGGAAAAGATTGGTCTGGAATACTAAAGAGCTATTAAAAAAAAGCCTTGCTTACCAGGAGCAAAGATGAATTGATATAGACTTAAGAGTAACTAGAATCCTTAGAGGCTTTCCAACAGGAGCAGGGGTGTTCAGGGCTAGAATAAAAGGGTTGAGGTTTGTGTGCCTAGTAGAAAAGCTTTAAACTTGGAAGCTAGAAAACAGTTTGAGGACTCTACTGGTATGAGCTGTACACTGGGCTACTTGAGTGTAGCCCCCATCAGTAATTTTTCTCAAGGAAAGCCCTGAGTCCTGGAATGCCTTCTGGTGGACATGTGCTGCAAAACCTATTAGCCCCAATTTCTGAGCCATGATCTTGTCTTCAAAATGTTGTATAATCTTCACTTCTCTACAGTTCAGGCCTTAGCATGGAAGGAAATAATTGCATAAATTCATATTCAACAGAATGTGTTTAAGGTTCTCTGGTTAAAGTTTTCAAAAACAGCAAAAAAATTATAGGGATAGTTCTGGGATGGATAGGCATTACATGTTTGAGTGGCTACAAAGTGATCACAAGAACAATTAGGCTTGAGGGGAGAAAGGTGAATGATTAGAGAAGTTCATTCATAATGATTATCGTTCATTCATAATGAATATCATTTATAATGATTAGAGAAGTTCCTTTAATGATCTTTCTCCTGTAGGAACTGAAATAGTCTTCTTTTCTTTAGCTGAAGCTATGGGGAAAGGATTTCTTTTTTACTGCAGCACTAGAGAAGGGTGTAATGCTGGATAAGTTTTGATGCATAAACCATTGTAGGGACCTGACTGAAGCTGTGAGCAAGGCTTAAGAGTGGCATGGATGCTTTGGAAATCAGGATAATGTTTTCCTTGTAACTGGGTTGGCAGACACCAGAGCAGATTTTTTTCCAAAGTATATGTTTTCTGTGATCTGTCTTCTCCAAAATATGCTGGGAAGTTATTCATTCCACATTGCCTGACATAGGGCAGTGTCAGTGCTTTGTCTTAACACAGGAAGAATTTAGGGAATTACACTTGTGTTAAGAACATGAGAAGAGGGAAAGGAAGGACGGTGCAAGGTAACTATTTTTGTGTGCCCTTCCAGAGCTGGTGTTCATCATGCAATGACCTGCAATTTGAGGCAACTTGAGTCTGTGACCCATGTGGCTTCTTCGATTCTTTTCATGTAGCAACATGGTTTCAGCTTCTTTAGAGTTCTTTTCTTGATTTAGAAACAGAAGTTTGAGGTGGCTTTCACTAACACTCGAGATTTCTAAGGGTAGTCTTCTCCCAGAATTTCTTTCCAATTGCAACCCATCACTTGCTGAGTTCTAACAAAGATTAGCCAGCCTCTGCTGCTTGTTTTTTCCATTCATTCTTCCCACTTTGAGAAATGGGTCAGTTCCCTGGTGTTCCTCAATGTCTTTTGGCTGCCTGCATTAATAGGTAGCACTGACTTGAGTTTTGTGCTGCTGGACCTCAGTCCATTCAGTTTTGAAGGGCCAACTCTTGGGCTTTGTGTTTGTGTTGTAACTCTTCCTCCAGCCTGGGAGAGAAGTAGTTCCTCTTGTATTGTCTTGCAGAAAAGGATTGACAGCATAGGATGAACTTTGCTGCTTCCATCCCTCCCAAGTACGCATTCAAACTTTAAAGTGACTGTGCTCACCATGACAGCAGTCTGTCTCACCATGACATTAGTGCTGGATAAGAATTAGCAGCTTTTCTAATACCTCGAGTAGACCTGTTGCTAGGGGGGAAGTTTCTTGTTTCCTAATTTGAGTTCACAAATATGTCTGATTCCTGAATGGGGTGGGAGGGAAGGAAGAGCAAAATATTTGCTTGTGGTCACAAACCCAAACAAGCTCTCTTTGGCTTGCTCTTCTCTGGTGGGTTTGGGCAGTGGTTCTCTCTTCCCTTCTTCCTGAACTGACTCATTCCTAAGCCTCATCTTGCAGTGTGCCACACTGGAAACTGCCCCTGAAAAGATGAGATGGGAAGTGCAAGGTACAATAAAATTAAATGCTATCTATCAAGTAGCAGGGCTAGTTGTGTTTTTTCTACAGTAACTACTGTAAACCTAGTAATTAAGGTTGAGAATAGTACAGATTCTTTTATGAAGTCTCTTTGCCTGACAATTGTTGTGAGAATTTGCTGTCTCATTTTTTTAAAGTCTGTACTGAACTACAAAATCTGATACTAATGACTGAGTCACTGAAGAGTTGACTGTTTCTGTTTTGGAGCATACGTTTAGGTTTAATATGTAACTTAAACTCTGGTCAGTTAAAGTGAAGTGTTTCATCTTTTGTTTTGAGTATAATAGACTTCTACAAATAAATGCTTTTAAAAGAAGTTATTAATCTGCTGATGTTTGGGAATAGTTCAGACAATACTGTTCTGTGAAGACTTATGTTATTGAATATGAATCTTATTTTGCTTGATTGGATGGGTGAGCTTCTTTAGCATCTCCACTTTGGTGAAAATTCAACAGTATTTATATTAGTCTTTTATCAAGATGTGGGATCAGGAGCTTCGGAAATGATCCTTTTTGTAAAACATGTTCTTTACGTAAAAGATTAAAAAAAATTTGATATGTACATTTCTTTAGTAAGACTTAAGTTTCCTTACTAAATATATTTTTTTGGCCTTGCAAGGCATAGGTGCATTTATGTTTTCATCTAAATCTGTGTCTACAATCCACATTTAGTCTTCTGGAAGCTGTTGATGATTTTTTTTTTAATGTTCTTAGTATACAGCTTCAAAGCAGTCTGATAGTTTAGTTAAATCTTAATATAAACTAGTAGTTCAGCAGATTAAGAGTTATGCCAGTGCTGGCTTTACTGTTTGATATTCAAACAATGGCTACTGTGTGAGCTGTGTTTTTTTTTTTCCTCTCTTTTTATTTCAAATTCCATGGGGAGATAGACTTTATACTTTATACTATAAATTCATAGAACAGTTAAATACTTGCTTAGGATTAGCAACATGGAAATAATTTGCAAGCTTATGTTCTCAAATAGTTCAATAGTATACTCATTGGAAGAAAATTGTTCTCATTTCACCTTCTTCACAGGATAACCCAGCTTATTTCAGCTAGTGAATGTTTTTACATTTAATGTGCCTCCATTAACTTTTAAGTGCTGAAAGTTTTGCTCTGATAATAAAGTTTTTAAGCTGGCTGTGAAGCAAGTTTAAAGGGGAAAAAAAAAATCACTGTTGTGAAACGTTTTGCATGGAAGTGGGCATAAAATTATACAGACCCTCTTTCCTGGAGGTAAACAGGTACTGTTAATTGCTAAGAAATTGTTAAAAATAATTATGCTAATTAATAAACTAGCCTTTCTGAACATCAAAGTTTTTTAAGACATACCAAGCTTTGTCTGAAGGGAAGAACAATCTGAGGGAAGAAAGTTGCTGTGAGTGCCTCCTGTATGTGAACCTTGGCATTTTGGGGAGTTCTGGGAAGAATAGGGAGAAACCAACTTCCTCTGTGGTGAAGGCTGAAGCTTCTTTATAACATCACTTGGTGTGTGCATGTTAGATAAATTAATGCAACAGCCTGATATTCAGCTTCTGAAATAAACTTATGGCAGACCCCGTATAGTGTCAAAAACAAAAGAAAAAGTCGAAATTCCCTCACCCCCAAAGCCCCAGAAGTTTGAACTGGAGAATAAAAACATGTTGTATTTTTAATGTAGCAGCTACAGTTGTTGGACTAGTTCAGGCTATTCACTCTTTGAACAATTAGCAAGTACCTTTCATTCTCAATTTTGTTCTCAAGGGAATTTTTCGAGCACCCCTTTATTGAAAAAGCATTTCCTTCTAGCATTCATTTCTGCCACATCAGACTTATGTTTAAAAGTAACGGTATCCTTCCCATCTAGTCTGGTATGAAAGCTGAAATCTAGTGTGTATGGGGTTTTGGCTTATTCTTAGGAATCTCTAGGTGCCTTTTGAAGGAATTAAACCTGGGATTTTAGTTCTTAGCCTCTTCCCAACTGTGGCTAGTGCTTTCTTATTTTTATCCTCTGCTTCTCTTCTTCATCTTAACTGATTAAGAATCAGACTTGGCATTGCCTTCCCCTTTTTGCAACCTGCAAGCACAGAGGAGAGTCAGAGAACTCTTGGTGTTTTCATGTTTGGTCTCACAGAAGATGTGGAAGAAGGAAGCTGAACTTTGTGTGGTGCATGGTGAAAAATGTACACACCTCTCTTCTCTGTCCTGTTGGCTTGCTTTTGTGTGCTCTCTCTGCAGACATACACATTCTCAGTTCCTATTTCAGTGTCTTCATTGGAATATTTGGGGACAGATTAACACACTTTATTTAGGATACCTGAATTCCAATTTGTGCAGTAACATTTGCTTCTCAGTATTGAGTTCCTGTCAGTCATTTTTGAATCTTATTTTTCAGGGAAGAGGGTAGGTTCTTTTTTACCTTGGAGACTATCAAGCACATACAATTATATGACCAGGTATCATCATAGTTAATATGCCAAAAAAACTAAAGAGTATATTATTGTAGGGGATATTGAATGCTTTGAGCAATGTTTGTTGTCAATACATTTGAAGATGCTTTAAGATAGTCACCAACTAATGTGAATTTGATGCTTATTTGCAACATAATAAAAAAAGTGCTGTGCCATAAAATGTAGGTTCTGAATAATATGTCAGGGCCAAGTACAGTTACATGCCTTCAAGTTTGTCCAGGATATCAATCTGTTGACTTCAGTATTTATGAAACAGGACCAAACCTGGCATAGGTTTTTGGTATCAAAATGAGCCTTTATTTCTGCAAAGTCAGTCATAAAAGTGAAGTAATAACTAAAGCATGCTGTGTCTGAATCTCTCACCAAGTAAAATAAGCACCTTCCAGCAACTTACTTGGAACAGGAGAATCTTGACAGTATGTTTTGACTTGCCTTACTTATACCTGCGTTCAGAGGGATATTGGAAAACCTGTTTTGAGAAGGGGCCGGGGGAAGAAGTGATGGCTCAATTTTAGGTAGAACCAACCCCAAGTCAGTTGATCAGATTTGGAGTATTGCTCTATCAGTGTTTTTACTTGCTTATTTCAATAATTTCCAGGCTGAACAAACAGACTGGCAATTTCTATAGTGTTCCTTAAATTTTCAAACTTTTGTTCTGTAGTGAGCTACTTCCAGAGCTCAGTATTTTTATTCAGTTCTTTACTAAATCTTGTTCTCTAGACTGCTGTTAATGATGGCCAAGGGCAGATCTGTAAATGATATTAACTTTACTTCAGAAGGACTTGTTTAATACCATAGGAATAATTTCTGCATCAGAGTATTATGCATACTGCACTGGCCTGTGGCTAAGTAGTAGAGCAAGCGATTCAGTTTTTATTTTTTAAAACACTGCATAAAAAAAGCAACTCTTGCCTAACAGCTAAATGTTTTACCATACATTTCTAATAAAACCATTAGCTTATTTGCTTGCAACAAAACAGTTACTTTAATAGGCCCTTTTGCTTCCTACTAATAAGATATCAGACACTAAAGATGATTAGTTAGTTGGCATGTTTGCAGAAATGCTTCCATTAGGCTTTGCTTGGACTATTTTTTTTTTTGCTGTCACCCCGTCTTTCCATTTGTCTCTGCCTTTTAATGCTGCAGTGCAACTGGGTATCAGGTCTATGTATTTTCCTGTGCTTTAGTTATCTGTAAAATGTACAGGGTTCAAGTGCATTGTGAGAACACTAGATGGTCTGTCTTCTGGAAAAAAATTGAAATTACTTGAAAATACTGATCTCTGTGACATACTAAATACTATGGCTGTAGACATATTCTAAAGATGATAGTGCAGATGGTTGAAAGAACTGTAAATTTTCATACAGAAACTAAGAGGATATTATACTCAGGTAATCCTAATTAGTAATCTAGTGTGTGGAAAGTAGTGGAAGTGTGGAAATGCAGAAATCCCCTGCTTCATTGTTGTGACCCTCTTCTAGGGACAACTAGCAGTTTTCAAATACTTCTGGTACCTTTGGAATTAAAAAGCACTAGTTAGAAATGGTTTTAGTATCTGCTTGATACTTTTTCCCTACTTGGATGATTATTTTGGAATTAATTATTTCAAACTACTACCCTGTTCTGCACCATGCAAACTTGCTTTGAACCATGCAATGCAGAGTGGAAGTTGAAAATGTCAGTTTACTTGTTGTTTTGTCCTCAGTTTAAGGGGTCAGCGTTTGGAACCAGAGAACCACGACATGTAAAATAATATAAGGGCTTGGAAAGAAAAGGAAGATACTAGTGACTTAGAGCCTGTCAGCCTTTGCCTTTTGGAAGATTCTAAAGGTTGTTTCCTTTAGAATTTGTCTTCCTGAAGTCCTAGATTCAAAGACTTTAAGAGTTGACAAAGCTTTTGTGAACACTTCCTTCTAGCAAATGCTAGAAATGACAGTAACCTGAGCAATTTTTGGTTCCCCCTTTCCCTTTGTGTAAAGGGAATGGTTGTTTTAAGTCCTACTGAAGCTGACTGACTTTGTTTCGGGGTAGGGGCCAAAAAAATCAAAAAGTACTCAATGCAATGCAAATCTGATTACAATAACCAGAATACTATTTTTTTACATTGTAAAAATGATAGCTGAGTCAAACTGCTGATTTACCAGAGCTGAAAACAGTTTTGCTCTAAGGTTGAAGAGAGCATTTGGTATGACATGTACTCCATTAACACCTCATTTTTCTTAAGGATGGATTGTCCCTGAGGTGGTATGTTAATTGAAAAACCAGTAGTATTGCATAGGGTTTTCTTAATTAAAAAAAAAACAGAAGGCAAACAAAACCCACCCAACAAAATCCCAAACCTCTTTTACTGTGAGAGACCAGTCTCTGCTGTCAGTTTGGGGTTCAGGTAGGTTGAAAAGTCAGTCAATCTGTAGGAATTGAGGAAACAAGGCTTCCTTTTCAGTGCTGGCGAGTTGCTTACCAGCAACATCCAGAAGAAGCTGTGGGCTCCTTCCCACTGGTTTCTAACACAAACCATCCACCCAACTTTAACTTACTGTCAGCTACAAACTGTGGAAGTTCAGCTCTCTCTGGAACCAATACAGTATTTTGATTTCCTTGATCAATTGCCAAGTTAGCGAAAAGGGTTTGCACCAGGTTAGAGCTCCTTTGCTCCTCCAGTTTTCCTGTCTCATGCTGCAACTGGAGCAGAACAGTATCAAAGTTTTCAGACCTGTTTTGTTGTGCAAGTTTGACTTCGTCTTTATATTTATATACATGCCAGCACAACCAAACATTTAGAAAAGGTATGAGTGTAATCAGCTTGCAGCAAAGTGACAGTGTGTAAGTTTTCCTGCAGAAACTCAGTATTTCAGCTGGGGTGGGGGAGGACAGAGTTAGACCTCTTTTTCCAACATCTGTTGTGTATTTTATATTTGCAGGTGTGAGAAGATATCTACAAAAGAGTAGCTTAGCTGATGTCATTATTTAAAAATTATTTTTTATTAAAGTGAGTGTTAATTTACAACTAAACTTTGACTTGCGCATTGTTTTTCTGTAATTTCAAACAGTGACTGAGAGATTGTTATATTGTGCCAAAACCAAAGGTGTCACATCAAATAGTAACCAAACGTTTTCTGCTCTGGGGACATCAGTGAAGAACTGCTGTTTCTCATGGTCTAGTGATACTTTTTCCAGCCTCGGCTCTACTACTGGTGAAGGAAAGAAGCTTAAAATAAAAAGGAAACAAGCCAACCAAAAAAAAAAAAAAACAAACAAAACCAAAACCCCAAACAACAAAACAAATGCTATTCACATGAGACTGAGGAAGATACAGCTGGTTGATTACCTGCAGATGAATCATTGTGTTGGTGCATTATTCCATTAATCCTGAGTATAAAAAGAGGAACTGTAGAACAGTATGAAGGTGACTGTTTAAACTGGAATCTTGAAGAAAGTTTCTCTGCTTTCAAAATGGAGTGACGTGGCCTTCATGTGCATCTCAAATGAGAGCACCTTTTTTTTTAATGCAGTGCACTATCTGGGAAGTATTTTAGGGGTCTGATTTGACATCGGTTCTGAAGTCAGTCTGTGGTATGTGAGAAACTTTTCTCAAGTCCATTCAAGTTTTAAAATATCTAATGACTTCAGATGTCTTGATGAAAGCCTTGCAGGAAGGTACTTGCAGCCTCTGCTACAGACCTATTAAGCTGTGCTCTGCGTTTCCATCCCTGGATCTAGGTGATGTCCATGATACCCAAGGCTGTGAGCTCTGCCATTCAGCTGCAAGTTGTGGTGTCGATATTTTAATTCTAAATTATTTCAGAAGTGGAACCCTGTGTCTGTATAAACTCAACCTACCATGGTACTGAAGCATCCAGTTTTATGCTAGCATTGCATTATACTTTGAAATACAAAGGAAAGATCTGATTACTTTATCTAAAATAATTTGTTCTGCTTGGAGTGTTAACCTGCTGGGACTAAGTTTGATCTTCGTCTTTGGTCTGCCTCTAATTTGAGGGAATGTACTCCCTCTGAGCTAGAAATGGCTAAACACATTTTAATTATCCTGGACTGAAATGTTTCTGGGGAAGTATGAAGTAATGTCCTTGTGTTAGCTAATATTTCTGGTAAGCATTGAAAAATTACTGGTCTTCAGTCTGAAGGATTGTATTTGTGCTACACTGTGTGGTTCCTAACTAGTTCCTGGGGTTTGGAGATAAAAGCCTTTTTCTATGCTATTCAGAAATAAAGCAAAGGTCCCCTTCCTTTTTTCCTTCCATTAGTCTCTTTTTTTCAGGTTGTGCTTTTCATGAGTGTGAAGGCTAGTGTCCTTCAGAGACCCCACCAGTTTGTACCATTTTGGAATACTGTAATGCTTAGAACTGTTCTCGTTTTAACAGCAACTGGGAAGGCTAAAATACTTTTCTTGTACTTGCATTGTTTGTTGAAATGAAATTATCATTCAAAGACTAATAGTAATGTACAAGCCCCTGCTTCAAACAACCGGGAATTTTTTTTGATTGAGAGTTGCAGTGAATATTGAAAATGTGTTTAATGTAGTTATCTTGTGTAGAATTTTCTGTAGTAGAGATCATGTTTATGCCCCCACAGTTCATGGATCAGTAAAAACTTGATTGTGGTTCTAGAATTTGGTAATTCTGAAGGATTCTTGAGCTGTTTTCTACCCTTCAGCAGATCCCATCTTTGGGAAGCATAACTTAATTAAAGCACCTTGGACCATTTGCTTTCCCCAAATAGGAAATGTGTAGCTGGGCTTATATAGCCTTTCTCTTATTAAAGCCCTGCAAAGAATTTCAATGGGTCTGAAGTTTTAAGAACAGTTCGGGATAGTGATGTAAAAGAAATGTTTATTTTAAACACATGCTAAACTTTCTCCTTACTTCTGTGTTGTCTTTTTCTTGTAAATTATGCAACGTATGGAAAGTAAAATGATACTGAATTGTTCATACTGTGACAATTTTCCCCATAATTCACTATAAAGTATTACACCACTCTATGAACACAAAATATGGCAGTCTGAAGCTTGGAGACTCAGAACAATTCTCAGAATAATGCATTCTTGTTCAGCATCTAATATACTTCTCTGTTCCCTCTCCCCTTTTGGTAATAACTTGTGGCATTTTTGTGTGTGATAAACTAGGCCCTTAAGTTTATTTTTATTGGCATAAGAAATGTAGTGTACAATGGCATATATAGCAGTAGACCTATATGAATTCTAGCTGGTTTATTTTAACAGAGTATTCCCAATTCATAGGTATTGACAGTTTGCTCATAAGAGTTAAAAAGAAGCTGCTTCTCTTAAGAAATAATGATGAAAACCCTCCAGAAATGTTGCAATATTCCTGTATAGGCTTGAACTCCCGAGGGAGAAAAGAGGTGGGAGGATTGCTTTAGACAGCAAGATTAATTTTTTAGCCCAGTTATTGTGTATGGTGCTATCAAGAGGAAATAACTTTATAAGGAGAAGGCCAGAGAAAGAAGTGATGAGATGCAATAGAAGGTCTTGCCAGCTGTTCTACAATGTAGTTGATGATTGTTGACAGGGAAGCTGAAGGCTTCTTTCTGAGCCTTTCAGTTGATTTAGTACTGTTCCCTGACTTGGTTACCCCATAGGTCTGTCTGTTTCCATGTTCTATCTATAAAATATTATTAGTGTCAGTAAAATCACCCATTGAAATTGTGAATTAATTAAAAATGGTCCCACAAAAACCTGTCATGGGTCAATTAGCTGAATGAGCCACAGACAATGGATCCAATGGAGGCTGGTAGGGTTTATATTACCTTAACAGCCTCTTCCTTTTTTCATTCAAGCTTTTCTTCTGGATTTCAGCAAACTTGTTCAATTTAGAATGTGTTGGTGCAGCCACCATACTGTTTCCAGCAATCCTAAAATCAGTTTGCTCATTCTAGTTCTGTAAAAACACATTTGACTGTGCTACTTATTAATATTTCTGCAATTAAAAAAAACCTTCTCTCCTTTCCCCCTTCTAACAACAGGGTAAATTTGCCTAAGAATTTCTACTGGGACATGTGCTTGTATACACATTTTAATAATTTTTCATTCCTTATACCTGTTTTCAGGACTGTTTACATATGTTGCTATAGTATTTGAAGGTGTTTTATAAGCAATGTTATGCATAATCATTCATCTTACAGCAAAGAAAAGGCTTAAAACCAAGTTTAAGTTGCTTGAGTGAGATCAAACACAAATCATGCCAGAGGCAAAAGTCAAGGTCCCCCAGGACTGTTTTTTGCACATTTTAAACTAGGAGGGATGGTGCAACTAAATCTTTAGTTACAGCAACATCTTCAGAGCTTTAGTTCTTTTCAGGAGAATGACAAATATTGTGGAAATGACTTTGTAATTTTCACTTTAACTGCATGGCATCAGCAAGAGTAATTTGCTTTACTTGGCCTTGCTATGCATTAATAAAGGGAAGAAAGAGGATTCCTTTTAGTATCTTGCACTACTAGTCTAGCCAGTTGCATAGTAGGATGCATTTTTGTTAGGATTTTCCTCAAGCTGTAAATAAACATAGGCAAAGTGAAGAACTATCTTATAATGATGTTATTAACCTTGTTATTAACTCCTAAGCCTTTAGGAAATCATAAATACTTGGAGAAGATTGCAAAACAGAGTGCATAAGATACTGGTGTTTGGTTTGTTTTTCTGGTGGACATATGGGACTGCCAGTCCCTGGGCTGCTGCTTGGTTTCTGACCACCTTCCACAAAATATTAGGACCACTGAGTTTCAACATGGTGAATTTCTCCCCATTTCATGTGAAAAGTTAAATATAAATGAAGTGAGTGTTTACAAATTACTAGCTTTCATGAAAGGGGGAAGGAAGCATCATGATGCGATGGAATTATTTGGATTCTGCCTCAATGAAGCATAGAAGGACTAAGCTGTCGAGGGTAAGGGGTGATCCAGTGAGGAACATATCCACTTGTTTCTGTGTGCCCTTGAATGAAAACTGAACTGCCATAGATCAGAAATGCATTTGACCCCATGCGTGAAACGTTTGTGCACAAATGGTTCCTGTTGTTGTTCACGAGCTTGTGCTGTGCCTAGCTACTGCTTTTATGTAAACAAACTACTAAGAAAACTGGTTTTATGCAAAGTAACATGAAATGCTTTTTGCTAACTAGATACAAGCTTCGTGCATGTACCATGTGTATGTAAGCATGGGTACATGGAAAAAATGTAGCTTGGCATCTTTGTAGCATGAAATGCATTAAGAATGGGTAAACAGATATCTGGCACCAACTGTTTGGGGAAATATTTTCATCTAAGGAAATTAGCAGAAAAAAAATAAAATTTGACAATAGCTGTAGGAAAACATAGCATTCACTGTCTGAAGACCTGCACAACTTTCACTGCGATAGGTAATTTTATCTTTCCTGCATGTCAGCAGGTGAGTAACAAGCTCAACCGTTGCTAGTCCCATGCCAGTAACTTTGGGGAAATTCTTATGTTACGTTTCAGGATGAGCACCCCTCCTTGCCTGCCTGTCCTTATAGTTGTTTGCCCCTTCCCTGGCACCCTGGCTGTTTACCTTCTCATGCAAACTTTAGTCACTTGATGGCTTAATTAGTTTGCCAGGTTGAGATTGTCCTACAGAAGTACATGGGAATACCTGGAAACATTTTCTTTGAAGTTTGAACATCCCTTCATGTAAACCACTGTGTCGAGTAAACGAGAAATATCTGGAAAAAACCAGAATATTCTCCCTGTGGATCTAGAACTGCTGTCATCTTTAGAAACAAGCAAAGTTTCCAAACAATCTAGAAAAGTTCGTATCCCTATCACAGGTCATGCAGGTAAGAAAGGAGCAGCTTCACACCAGGTAGCACCCTTCTAACCTGTCAGTCTGCCAAGTTGTTCTTGGAGAAACAAAGCAATATTGACAAACAAGATGTGCAAACATGAAGCCATGGTTTTTATTTGGAATTCTGCCATGGGAGCAGCACGTGTGTGGCTGGAGGACTGCCTGTGTCTATGGGTGGTCTGTACGCAGCAGATGGCAGAGATGACTGCGGTACTCATCGCAGCTCTGAAGAAGTGCTGTGAGTTGGGCAGCAGGCTGGCCTCTGAGAGGGAGGGAAGGGGTGTAGCTGTGATGCTGTAGATCCTGAAGGTGGAGTTTTACTGTCATCTCAAAGCAGCTTGTTGTAGACTTCTTTCTCGGTTGCAGTAAATCAAATAACTTCCTCCAAAATGCCTGCTGGTGTGACATCATTTAGGCAGAGTGTTCTGTGAGGAAGGAGTAGTTACGCTAGCTGTCTGGTCGTATGCACCTACTGGTCGTAAGTATGTTCACTAGTACAAAAATGTTCACTAATACTTGAGACATTGTTCAGTGTATTTCCAGATGCCCTAAATAAATGCAGTCAGTCCCTAAAGAGTAAGGATGTTCGTCAAAAGGGTACCATGTAGTATAGTTTGATCAGGGCACAGGTCATAATCAGGGGCCTAAATAACAGCCCTGTTGCTATGCTTCTTCAAGCTTTCTAAATAACAGATAACCCTCAAGGGGAAGGAGGAAAACGGATGATGCCCCTTCTCTTGGAATGAGGCAGAGGGAGAAGACAGATGGTTTGATGCTGACTAGCTTAGTTGATGCAGTGATGAAGAACCTCCTTAAGGAGTGCTGAAGTTAGTTTTCCATGTGTGATGTAATTCAGGAGGGAAACTTCCTTTTTCTGTCTACCTCAAGCATATTGTAGTGATGCAGTGGATAAGCATTTAAGATTCATAAGGTGCAATTTCTTGACTTCTACCTGTTGCCCTTATTTGCTGGAGGTGTTGGCTCAGCCCAGGCAAAAGCCAGGTGGCAGGTGAACCTGCAAATATGATGCATGAAGTCTATTCCAAATAGTCAGCTGCATGGTGGTGCTCAGATGTAATTTGTAATAACATTAAAAGGAGGACCCATATACTTCATTTGGGGAAGTGCTTATGTACACATATCTGTTAATCTTCTCCTAGGGGGGCTTGGAGTATTGTTCAAAAAAAAAAAAAAGGCTGTTCCGAGTCCCCACATTTCTGAAAATGAGGCCCTCTTGCACTTTGCTGTTCGTGTTTACACCTGATGTTTAACGAAACCAAGAGGTCTCTTCTGGTGCCTGCTATGGAAATTTTAAGTCTTTCTTAAAAAAGATAGGATGTTGCCATATTTAAGTGCCAGTGATGTTTGTAATAAAACCTACATATTCTCTTCTTCACATTTTGCCTTTTGCAGAAATGGCTGTGTCTGTTCAGTTTGTGTACCCTCATGTCCCTTGGCAATTAAAAGATTTATGGATTTTAAGCAAGTAACATTGTAATACTGTGGTGTTTGCCTTTGGTAGGCTGTTACTGATGTAACCAGGAATAAATGTAACAGAGCAGTTTGCAAAGTAAGTGAGACAGGGAGGTTTCCATAGTATTTCCTGTAGCTCCTAAGGTGCAAAGCGATTCAAACGAACCGCAAAGAATCCTTGACATTAGAGGAAATCACTCTGAATACAGACAAAAATGACTAAAATGTGTCCTATGTACTCAGTCTCTCCACAGCTTGTAAAGTCAGTTAAATTTAATGAGTTTCAGGTTTTGTGGAACAGCAAATGAAAGAAGTTAAAGTAAGAAATGCTTGTGACAAGCTCTTTAAAGTAATTTTGTTTTGATGCTTCTTAAAGGCTTCTTTGTGAAAGTTTTAAGTAGTTCCTCTGTTTTCAGAGATCTGTGCAAAACTGCATAATTCATTGGAACAAAACTGATGTGGAAATATTTAAACTATACAGTTGCTTTACCTTGATATGGTTCTGTCCTGATCTTACTTAGGAAGCTGTTCGTGAAAGCTAGCTAGCTAAAAAATTATTTTGATGACTGCACTTGAAGACGATCCAAGGGGTTATTGCTAACTCAAACTGCAGGGTTTTAATACTGTATGAATTGAAGGCATAGGTATTTTGCTGGTGATTTTGTAGTAGTTGTCTATTCTGAATACTGTTCCTGACAGATGTGACTGCTCGTTTTCCCTTTCTAGTTTCCCTTTTGACAAGAACCTTGGCAATTAATGAAACTGGGTGGGGGTTTTTCCCCTTTTGAAGCTGACAAGGGAGAGCTGTGAAGTTGGGTACACAAGGCATTGTATGGTATCTGTAAATATAAGGATGACCTTCTGCAACCTTCTCTGAAAAAACACTGCATCCTTTTGCTATCGCCCAGATAATCCTTATCCTGCCTGGCTTCTTGCCACCAGGAAGCTCAGTCCATGTGGCATCTCGGCGCTTGATTAGCAAGAGCGGCCACGTGGAACAGAGGTATCGGGTCTAATGTGCAATTCCAATCAATATATACTTAAGTGTTCTGAATGTGAGTGCATTTATTTAGTTAAGCATCTTCACTAACTATTGGTTTAGTTTACAGAGAGAGGTGGGCACTGTCTGAATTAATAGTCCTGTTCAATCAGGTTTTACCACAGAGTCCATGTATTTAATTTATTTACCATAGAACATACATTGTGTATTTAAAAAAAATATAATCCTAGACTGTAAAAAATACTTTTGAAGCATATTTAGTCTTGCTTAAAAATATCCAACAAAAACGTAAAGCTGCTTCTGGGCGTAATAAAAACATGTTGTAAAACATGGAATTCTGGCAAGTGTTATCTTTGGAAAAACTAGTTAAAAGCATTGTATTCAAATATTTGTAGACTGTGTCTTTGACTTTTGCTAATTGTTTCTCTACTTTTTTTTGCAAGAACAATGTTTTGGAATGCATAGGAAGAACTTGTCTTAAGCTTCCTGTTGTTTTTGTTTGTTTTTTTAATGAATTGAAGTGTACCTTTATGTATTTAGGACTCAAAATACCTAACAACCTCCTGTTAAGGGGAAGAAGAGCATGTGTGTAGAGTGAAGGTTTGGGAACAGCTCTGAAGAGCTCTCTTATGTTTCTCTCCTGTTACTATTTCTTCAGTTTCTCCTGAAGGAAAGATGATACAAATAGCCAAGTAAGGAGAGTCATTTAAAATGTAACACTTTGGTCCAAATACTGATACTCTTTCAGAAGAGTTTAGGTTTGGGATTTCAGTGGGGTTTTTCTCGTTTATTTGCTTTGAAATTTCAATTGGATGTTTCTTCTTCTATTCCACTGCATAGGTATCAGGAAGCTTATTGCTGTGATATGGGTTTTTTAGATTCTTGCTGTAACTTATTGTATCTTATTGTATCCCTTCCTGGTGTAAAGAGAAATCTGAGCTGCTTGGAAAACTGGAAAGTGTTGGGGGCCACAATTTAAAGACCTCTTATTGAAAATTGGGAAGTCTAAGAACCTTGAAATAAAAAGGTGGGAATTGCATAAACAAGTAGAGTTTCTGAAAAATTTATCTGTGCTTCAGTAGATGCCAGACCAGCAAAAACTGGGCTCTCGCCATGCTGACTGGGAGAGGCAATACCTAAGAGAGTGATGATCAGCTGCAACACAAGCTGTCTTTTCCTAGAACTTCAAATGTCCAGGAACAGAGTCGATGTTCCCATGACTTGCAGACCATATCACTGCAGGATCAGTGCTGCTCTTCCACCCAAGCAAATATTGCAAGAATAAGAGCTGTTAAAGCTCTCGCATACCAACTAAGCATTCCTGACTGCATTTTCAAATTTCTAACCATGCACACATTTAAGAAAATGAAAGTTGTCTTACTGTGTATTCCTTCTCTACTCCAACTGGAACATGCTTTCTTTCTGGTTTTATGTTTCTCTGTAAATAAGTCATATTTCACACTAAATTGCTTTGGCCATGTGTAAAGCTGAGTACAGAAGAATTAATTAAAACCTTTTTTCCCCTGTAGACACTCATTTATGTCGTCTTCATTAGGCTTTGGCCTCACGCAAACAAGGTAGCAAGTGCAACGTTTGTTGTGGTTTCTCTCAAATAACTGACCTTGCACCCTGTTAGGAAACAATGTCTTGGGCTAAGCTTAAAGTTACAAACTCAGGCAGTGAGCAGCAGTAGTAGAAAGCCTGCTGAGCCGCAGTGTGAGGGGCTGGCGTTACAAAGGTGAAGAGAGCTTTAACCTCACCAGCTGTAGTAGGCTGCCGCAGAAAAAAAATATTAGATGTAGTTCTGTCTAGGGGTGAGCTGGATCCATTATTTCTGGTAGGATGTATGTTGAGCTATGGTCATAAATTCAGGTGGCTGTCCCAGCTACAGTAATAGCCATGTTACTGCTTTTGTTTTGGTTTTCTTCTGCAGGATGTTAAAGGTAACGATGGTGTGCTAAGATTTCATATTTTCCTCCTGGTGTCACTTCACAAAATTACTCATCTGTCTTAAACGTAACAGACACTGTATCTACTCCAAAACCATTTCTGGGCTTTGTAGTTTATTACTGTGACAACTCTGAACTGTCTGATTTTTAGGTCAAAATTACTCTTTTGAGAGCGTGTCCTGCAGCTTAGTCCTGGCTTTCCTGGTTCCTTTGCTCTGTGCAACTAGGTTCTGTGTGTTTGGGTTTCCACTGGGTAGTGTTTGGGGTTAGTTTGCATTTCTTGCAGATTGAGGGGATCCCCCCTGAGTTGGCTGCAGCAGTGTTGGTCACCTCATGGGGGTGATGGGTTAGGCTGAGTGCTGGAGGACAGGCATGTCCAAAACGCTCGTAGCTGCTGATGACTGGAGCTGAGGTTACTGTTTTGGAAAGGTGAAAGACCATCTGATATCAGTAGCTTTCTGAAAGCGGGAGGAAATAGGGATGGGCAAAACAATCATCTTGTGGGTTTTAAAACTGTTACGGATTTCCCATTACAAACACTGTAAGTAGAGGTTTTAATTTTCTTGTGGACTGTTGTCCATATGATTTGCATTTCTATGTTTATAGACACATTCCTCCAATCCCTGTGGTTTCACTAGTGAGACAGAAAAATACAGCTAGGTTTCTCTCATTCAGGGTTCCTAACTGGTTTGTTTTATGTTAGTATACTGCGAACATTCATATTTGAAGAAAAAGTTATGTATTATGGCTTATAACATGCATTCAGAAAAAGCTCATTCTTTAAAATCTGTAAAAGGCTCCCTACTGATACTTTTCCTCTTTATAAAAATAGTATTTTGGACACATCTGAAAACTAGTAGTTATTTTCAGTATCTGAATGTTTGAGCACACAGCCTGAGAGTTTAGGGGCATGATTTTAATTTTTTTTTCTAAAAAGCTATCGAGCATCTGACTGTCGTCACTGGGAAATTTGTGGTAAGTGTATTTGGAAATAGCACATTAAGTGTCAGAGGTTCCTGCAATCAGGAAAAACCTTAGCATACTCAGTTTCATGGTGTAACTTGTTTTCCCCAAGCTGAGATGTTGGGGTTTTTGTGTGGTAGATTCCAGCTGTTTGATTATTGTAGAATATCATATGTATTTTAGACTGAAAACTCAATATTTTAAAATATCAACACTTTAAAAAAAATAGCAGCATTGCACTGACATACCTTAGTACTGGTAAGGTAACTTGTTGGCTTAAGTTAAGCCAAAGCTCATAACTGGTTGCCTCTCCTAATAGTAAGGAGCAAATTTGAATTACGCAAGCTTACTCTGTTCATGTTAGCTGGTATAGAGGTTTATTCTTTAGAAGAAGTTCACAGTAGAATAGCTATAAATATTGATGATGTGAATAATGTTGTTTTGGATAAAGATAACTGGAGGGAGGAAGGAAGGAAGAAAACTTTGTTGCTGTTGTCCATAGCTGTAGGTGCAGCTCTTAAGTTAACTTGATAGTTTACCAGTAGAATAGTGTGTGAGGTCAGATGGAGCTCAGACTAGGAAATAACAGGGTGATTCACTTTTCCAAAGCAACTTTGCTTTTCTTTTACTTTTAAACAACTCTTAACTGAAAAAGAATGAAGTAATGTAATTAGAATGTTTTTGTTGTTGTTGCTAGTGATAACTTTTCCTCCTGCTTAATTTTTTTTTTGTTGTACTGCAGTTAATGCACTACAAAACCCCTTCAGTTAAGTGAGGAATGTTTTAAAACAAAGATATCTTTTTTTTTAACATTTATTGCCTTTTGACTTTTTCTTTTGACCACAGGAACAAAAGGACACTTGTTTTCCTATTCTTACTTGGCCAGAATACAAATCAAAATAGCAAAATAACTACTGAATTTGGAGGGTGGCAGCTTTAATAAATCAGTTAAATACTTCAGAGTTCATAATTCTTCCTTTTTTCAGTATGGAGAATTTTTTATGAACACTTTAATGCTTTACCTTGAGTATTGCCTTGAAGACTTAAGACAAAGTGCAGCACTGTTCTGTTTATAGTAGCTGCAAAAAATTACTTATTTCCTCTGTAAATCACTGGAAATGATTCGAAGCATGCATTTTCAGAAAAAAATAACATTACACTGTATTACTCTCTTGGATTTTTTTTGAAGGAAGGCTGTTTTGGAGTGCTACAAACAAATGAATAGTTGTTGTTATGAATTCTTATTAAAATCATTTAGTTTTTGCTTTAGAGTGGTGTGTGTTCCCTGCTCCAAAGGATCTGTCACCATATTCTAGTTTAATAAGTCACTGAAAGAGCATTAGCTTATAGCTATGCAAACGTTTAAAATTTGATGAAGCAGCAATTTATTGTGCAAGGCTACTAGTGGTACTGGTTCTGCATATTTTAATGCAAGTATTGATTATTCATTCAAACAAGGCTAAATGAAAATGGTGACAGTGCACTGGTTGGTAATACTACTGCAGAAAGATCCCTTTAAGAAATAAAAACTCTGTCTTACAGCTGAATGTGTGCTGCTTCTAGCCACTCACTGTCCCCAAAACAGATTAATTCATCCTATCAGAATTTAACTTCAGCAGAGCACACCTATAGTTTCTAGTTCAAAAGGCATTTAGAACTGCTATGAATGACCTTGATAACTGATACCATCAATAGTTTGAACTTCTATGAACTCACCTTTGTACTGTTATTCCTAAGGGCATGGCACTAGCTTTACTTGATTTTGGATGTTATAAGTATAACCAACTTTGATCTTTCATGTGATATGTGGAAACTTATGGCACTTCTCAGACTTCATTATTCCTTTGGGAAGAAACTTGGTATTTGTGACACACAGAAGTACAGAGCAGATCCATAAGCATGTAGCAAATGGATATTTCATCATACATGCCCATTGTAGAAATATGGAAAAACCAACATGTCCCTCAAACAGCACGTCTGACAGTGGGTGTGTTGCATTTTTATGTTCTCAGGCTTTACTGCTAATCCATTTGCAAACAGGAATATGGACGATGGCATAGTAATCGGGCTTTCTTCCCTGCTGCGTTATCCGATGAAATGGTGCTTTTTGAGCGACCGTGTCTCTTGTGGCTGGGAGTCAGGTTGATATCAGCAGCTCTGATGTTTCAGAAAATAGAGAGCTGGGCTGTTGGTGGGCAGTTTCTTTAGGGAATGCTTTAGGGATTTCTCACAATCCTTTGCATGGCTTTGGGATTTCCTAACATTGCATGTTTGTAGGGAGCATAATTCTTTCCATCATGCTTCGGGGATATTTCTTCTCAGATGTTTATGCCACACCCTGCAATGGGAGCCCTTTCTCCTACATGTTAAGGTCATAATACACTTGCATCACTTGTGTTTAGGTTTTTAATTCCTCCCTCCCTCCCTCTGAAAAGCACTCCATATACTTCTCCTGGAGTTCTAGGTAGTATAATAAGAAGAACCCTAATTCTTCTTCCTCTTGGTCTCTTTTTCCTTGCTTCTTCATCCTTCTAGTGCTTTCTTCCACTCCTCTTTATTAGCAGAGAGGAGCTGTGGGGAAGAGGGAGTCTCCTTGTCTAGGTTACGAACACTCAGGTAGGATGTAATCTAGTTCTTGAATCCAATAGCTTTGCAGAAGGATATTGGTTGGAACTGGCCATATCAAGGGAGGAGGAGGAACGTGTTTAGCATTTGGGTTGCTTTTACAACCTTCTCTGAGTGTGCCAATATAAATGCAAAACTAATCCACTGCAAACAGAATTTCCCTGTGTAGAACAGTGCAAAATAAATGAGATTTGGATTGTTAAACAGGCTGTTTAATTCCACTTGTTTTCAGTTTTCTGTATAAATGATCCTATTTGCTCATGGATCAAGTCAAACTTGATACTTTTTTAAATGCTAGATGTTTGTGGCAAAGCACTGTCCAACTCTTGTTTATGTCTCAATTTCTCCACTCTGCTGGAAAAGGTTTTCTTTGATAGTGTGTCAAAGTTTATTGAAGTTCTTGACATTAACTACTATATTAAATATAAAATATTGCATCCTAAAGTTGTCTCACTCTAGTTTATGTGACTGTTTTCTTTTGTCTGGGAATTTTACAGACGTTGTAAGGCAGCTGCAGTTGGAAACCTGCTGCTGTGTCTTGGAAGCCAGCTGAAGTATTATTCTTTGTGTGTGCTTTCAAACTACTATTTGGCTGAAGACAGTGTAGTGATTCTTCAAGTCTGATATGTCAGAGTGTGCTGACGAGGAATTGTTTTTTAACTGAGGTGGTTTATTTAATCAGTCTTGTTAAACTATCTTGACCATTCAAGCTGGTCTATCTGTGCAGGGCCAAGTCTAGTTACAATCCTACTTAAAGGCAGTTTGTAGGCTATTTTCTTTGAAGACTGATGTTTTGGCCACAGACAAAGGGATGTACTTCTGTCTTCTGAGGTTTTGTTGATTTGTTATGAAGTGAATAGCAATAGCTGGGTACTTTGCTAGCAAAAGTAAGCTCTCAAATGTGACAGCATTTTTAAAGTAGAATAGTGTATTGCCAATTGGAGGGAACACAGTAACCAAGCACTCTAAGCTCTATACACTTTTTTTTTTCACCTTGCTTTTGTGGTTGCCTTTGGAGGAGTAGAGTACCCATAGCTACCTCAATCATCAGATTGGGCTCTAGGTGTACTAATGCCTTGCTGGTTGCATGTGCTCCCTGCCCCCAGGGCTGGTATTGGTTTTTTTCAGTGTTAAGGAGGGCATGATTTAGCCCAGTAGTCTTGGGGTAAAACACTTGGAGAAATAGGATCAAGATGACTATAAGCATTTCTTACAAAAGGGAAGACCCTGCCCCCCAATCCTGAACTTCATGGATCAGACCAAGTCATGCACTTTATGCTGGTCTGTTCCTACTCAGATGCAAACCAGGAATGGATATGGTTGGTAGCATGTGGCTCAAATAAAGCAAAATCTGCTAACCCTAACAAAAATTGAGATTTAGAGGAAGTAGGTGTTTAGCAATAATATTCCTTTCCTGGTTTAATGACTCCTGCAATTTGAATGCTCTGTTTGCAGTATACATGGAAATCAGTAGCTTTGATAATAAAATTTATATCCATAATGCAGGGTCCTATGGATAAGGGTTTAAATAACTTAATAGAGCTTACTCAATATTAGTTACTTCTTGACCTCATTAGGAAAAGATGGAAAATACTATCCTTACAAGCTGCAAACTCTTTTGACACTTTGATTGCTGTTCTGATTGCCATTAGCATTGACAGCTGCTGTACTGAAAAAAGGGAGGGAAATGTGAAACCTGGGGGCTGTGTGTGATATGGTATCACAGCGCAGGATGGCATGAATCTGCATTGTGTGTGATTACCGGACAGTAAATCAGCTGTGCTGTGCTGGAGCCAGAAACCAGTAGCTTTCACACTTGCTGCCTGTTTCCCACTCATTGTAAAGCCCTGCCCTATCACTTGATAGACCTGGAAAGGAAGCGCAGAGGAAGCGAGTGCCACTGCTGGTTCAAAATGTTCCAGGGTGACTGGAAAGTTTGAGCAATGGCCTGGGTGAGAAGAACAAGACCTTATTGACAGGGTTCAATCCTAGTCAAGTCTGTTTCCCATCAACTTCCTAAGTAATCACAGCCTTCCTTTTTTTCATCTCCTTTGCACTCTCTGGGTCTCCCGCTTTCATCTCCTTTTCATTTTATATTTTTATTTATTTTAGTAGACTGAGCAACCAAGGATAACTGGGAAGTTTTCTTCCCTCCGATTGACCTCTACTAAATACTGGAGGAATTACTAATGAAAAAGTTGACAACTACATTAAAGGCAGTTGTCACCCCTGCCTTTGCTTCCCTGTTTCTCCAGAGTTTCCTTTGCATTTTCTTTTAATTTCTCCTTTTGATAAGGTCTTGTCCTTTTCATTTGGTGTACAGAAATACATACAGTTCCAGTGATGCCATGGCACATGTAGTTTGTCATGTTCCAGATCACCCAGTGTCATAGACTGGTGGCTGTTGGGTTACAGCACTGTTAAGTTATGCGAACACACAGATAGACATGTAGTAGAAGTATGCAAGCTGTGACTTTCTTGGTTTTGAGATCTTCTAGACTGTGTATGAAACATTTTATACCGTAAAGTCACTCACTTTTTCTAATGCTGCAGTTTTAAACGTACAGCAACATGCCCCTTGTCCACTGCACCATGCCATTTTGCATTATTTTGCCATCAGTGTAGTAAGCAGTCTCCACTGGCAGTCATGCTGCTCCAGGGCCTCCTACTGCATCTCAAATGTCTTATTTCAGTACTTTATTCCCCTTAGGCTGTCTATGAGACAAGAAAAGTTCATTTAAACTGAGGTGAGAGAGGTTTTTCTCTGGAGAAACATGCTTTTAAGAGGATGGAAGAGGTGTCTTTTTAATTTTGCACTTAAATGTCTCTGGCCATGATCATGGCAGAGCAGATCCACACAAGAGTTAAAGCATGTAAGCGTAGGTGGCATCTCATGTTTTTATAGTCTTTCTGTAGCAAGTCAATTGACTCTGGAATACTCTTGCATATTCAAGGAAACAACCTGTTCAAAAAGTCAGTGAAAAGATGCAGACTCTTTGGGCATGGGTAATATTCACTGAATTGGTTAGCAAGCATTCTTCTGGAAGGGTAAACGTTGCTGTGTTTGTGATGGTGTGTACATGTTTATAAGGATAATACAACTTACTGGTTTGGATAATCCTGGCAATAGTGATGCCAGGAATATTATCTTGTTTCAGAAAAACATGTACTAGCATGCGTTTTTAAGTATTTGCTTATTGGGAGTTTAAGTTTGACAAGGACTTAAAAGGAAGACTAAAAAAAAAAAAAAAAGAAAAAACCTCCAAACCAAAAGAACCCAAACTCTCAACCCTCAATAATCTATAAAATGTGAAAATGGCTTTTATTCTGAAGTATAAATATAGGGCATTCGAGGGATATTTTTGAAAATTCAGTTGGTCAGGCAGACAGAACTATAACTGCCTTCAGAAAGCTGGTGGAAGCAGCATGTGTGCAGGAGAGACACAAGTGTGACACAGTGCTACAGAGGCACGTTGGTTTTCAGAGTATGCCAAGCTTGCACCAATTTTTCTAGAATGTTTTTCCTTCCCTATCTCCAAAATAGTTCAAATTCAATAACTGTGGTTAGGATATTTTAGAAAGCTGTCCCCAGGCACTTTATAATGGAACTTGGGAAGAGATTCAAGAAACAGGAGTTCTCAACCAGCATTTGTAAGCAACTTATCTTAAAATATACTGCTGCTTAATCTAAAATTAACCAAAAAACATCTATAATATTTTTAGGTCAGTGTATAAATCTGAAGGAATCAAAGTATATGCTTGTTACCCGGTCAAGTCAGTGCAAATTTTTTTTGTCTTCCTTCTTTTTGAGACTTTAACCAGTCCAAATCTCCCAGGCCCATTCACTGTGTTTCTAACACTTTCCTATATCTTACTCTTCCCAGGATGGATCGTACTTGGCTGAGTTCCTGCTGGAAAAAGGCTACGAGGTGAGTGACTCGGTGACTGGCTGTGGGTTGATGGAATCATTTGGATGCTGCAGCTCCAGCTTCCTCTGCTTCTGTCCTTCTCTGTGTATGTTTTCCACTCCAGCCCGAGATAACAAATCAAAACTCCGGAGAGGAATGTGCAACATGGCCTGTAATCATGCCAGCTTATTGTACTATTTATCATCTAATGTCCACTGGTGGATTCCCTCTTCTCCTCAGGGTATAGCTGCTTTGCATGTTTCCCGCCAACTCAGATAAGCAGCAACCTGTGTGAGCCAAAACTGTAAGGAATTAGGGAATAATTTATGATGCAATGTACCACATAAAGGAATAAGAATCTCTTGTTTGTTCTTTCTCCCTCTCTCTCCACAGTAGAGGCCCTTTTGTTTTGGCAGTTATACTTCAGCAATGAAAACGTTGCATTTTGCTTTCTCTGTTTAAAAAGAAAAAAAAAATCAACCCAAATGCCAAAATACACTTTGTTAGTGTTATTTTCCACTCCTTCTCTTGGGTTAATTATATTCTTGCTTAGCATGTGATTTTGATTTACCTTTTCCTTTAAATAAAGGGAGTCCAATTCCTTACTTGCTGCAAAATTTTCCCTGACAAAATTCTCTTTTGTGGCCCAGCAAAGCAACAGTCACATTATTATGGTATGATTTGATGACTTTGAACTGTTGTGGGCATGTATGTGAGAATGTTTGCCTTCTCAGTCATGACAGATGCTTCCAAAATGTATGATAATAGAAGGAAATGGGTGGACAAATTAATATCCCTACAATATAGTATTTTCTGGGTTTTTAAAACTAAAAAGTAAAAGCTAATGCTTATTCTAATATGGGGGTTTATTGCTTCTGTTGTAATACTGCTTCATAGCTTAGTGAGAAGTGTCTTCTCGGCCAGTCTGTGCTTTCCATGCTTTTACATGTGGTTAATCTTGCCTTGCTTACTCCATTCTTTCTCCTGCTTGCTTGGTTGATCTGCTTATTGGTGTTGGTTTTTCAGTGTTGTAAATGAATTATTTTTACTATTTCTCTATTTCATTTGGGGAAGAGACGTACTCACTGTCGTTGCTTCTGCCACTTTAAAGGCAAAAGCACATGCTCTGTCCTAGTCCACAATGGAATTGGGAACTGCTAACTGCAACTAAAATGAAATATAACACTTCCACAATAGAAAGGTTACAATAATTGTGTAGAGGGTTTTTGCTTCTGTTCCTCAACTCTCCGTCAATTTGTTGGAATTCTTTCCTGTGTTGCCAGTTAGACCTCTATTCCTGAATTACTGAACACAAGAGTACATGTGATAACTGATTGCCTCCCTAAGATGGCTCGTTTGACTTTTTTTTAATTATTTCAATCTATTTAAAGGTCAAGACCTATAGAGAAAAATCCACTGATCTTACATTCTTAACTAGATTAACCAGTTTGCGCACATTTTGGCTTGTCACAAAGTTTTCATTTCACCTGTCCCATGCAGACAAAGGTACCTTTCATAACTTTTTTTACAGTAATATTGCTGTCATGGATTAAGCATTTGGCAGGTTTTCTTTCTCTTGTATGTGCATACCAGAAAAAGGAGTGGGAGAAAAAGGAGAAAAGAAAAAAAAAAGCTGGGTTTGCATGTTTTCTTGTTATCAACTGGATGCAACAGGCTCTCTGGATTTGTGTGTTTGCTGAAACTTTTTGAAGTCCTGGGGTGATTGTATTTAGCAAATTTCATTGGTCAAATGTTGGTATCACAGTCATTCAGCTGACACAAAGCTCTTGCAAGCACAATCTTTCATCAAGCTTTGAGCTGGCAAGATTTGACTTATTGGTCAATCATTTGTGTGAACTTGAATTTCAGCATGACTTCATTCAGAGGTACATAATTGAGAGCTCAAGCAGTCTCTCATCAGGACTTTAAGCCAAAATATTTAATTTTTCTGGAAGAGTCGTAGAGTGTTTCAGTTAGCTTCCTTTAGAATAATTTGATGCTTTAAAACTGTGAAGTCTGATTTTTACCTAGCAAAACAGATGTTCATTTGAGTACTAAAAATATTTCTAGCATTTTTTGCTAAAGTGAAGTTAATGTGGAAGTGTCTCTTTTGGAAAGTGTTATTCTGTAAACATTATGTCCCTATAAATTATCCACACATTCTATAAATAATTATTTTGATAGGGCTTTTAACTATATAACTTTGAAAATCTGTCTTCATAAATTCATTACTTGATGGAAATTTCTTTTGGGGGCCATGTTTCTCAGTTCCCCATTGATCCTCAAAATGCAAATGTTTTACTCAGTTCTGGAAAGTTAGTGTTTGAATTGTAGAACAAGGTATGTTGTAAGCCTTTTGTGTGGTTGGGCACATGAGATCTTATGCAAGGAAACTGGCATCATAAATTTGACTCGCAAGTTGTAAAGATGAAGCTATTCAGCTATTATTAGAGATCTTGTCACCAAAATGTTATTGTTAAATCAGCAAACTGGTCTCACTCTGCAGTTGTGCATACCTTTTTACCCAGTTAAGTTTCAGACTTAAGATGGAGTAAAAAGTGTTTTCTGTGTCCATAACCGTAGCTTGTGTTATGTGTAAAACAAAAATCCCCACACCAAACCAAAACCCCAAACACTGCCTGTTCCTGCTGGTGTATTCTCGCAGGTACAAGTTAACATGAAATGAGAGAGTAAAGCGATGGCTCAACCCAACCAAGTGTAGGATGCATCAGAAAGGGATCACTTTCAGAAATAAAGGTCAGGGAGGTGTGGAGGACAGTCAGATGCTGAAGCTTGATTTCACTTGTGCAGGCACAACTTGTGCAGCTGGTAACCTAAGCTAACGTGAATTTTGGCAGCAGGCTTGGAGCTATCTTGCATAAGGAGGAAATTGGATCAGTTGATGAACAATTTCTCTAATGTATTAGAGACAAATGGGCTTTTCTTTAATGTTAGTCAGAACCAATGGGGTTTTTTTTCACTGACTTATTTATCGTGGCTGGTTAAAGGAATTTCCCAACCTACGTTGCAGCCTTAGGCTTGCCTGTGTGTCTTGTAACCCACCGGAGAACACTGACTCATGAGGTCCACAAAACAGCACTGACTGTTCTGGCTCTTCTTCCAATACCCCAGGAAGTGAATAACAGCTGTTTTCTAAAATATAGTTGGGCCTTGCAGCTGCTGCCCTCTCTTTCCCCTTGTCTTTTTCTTCCTTTCTTTTTTCTCTGCTGCCTTTCTCCTTTCCCTAGCCCCATCTCCTGCTGCTGCTTTTCCCATGCCCATTGTCTCTGGCTCCAGAAAGACTTCTCTGCTACCAGGGAGAAGTGGTTAGCTTGGAATTCACACATTGCTTCTCCAGTTCCAGTAACGTTGGAAGTCTCACTTGGAGATGGTGCTCTAGGGCAATTCAGTGTGTTTTCTGTCCTGTGTGTGATGCTTGGGTTGCTAGTGGTGTCAACAAGGGGGGAGGTGAAACCACTCAAGGGTACTCAAATATGACGGTGTCAGAGCTCATCTCCATGTATTTTGTTACGATTTGAATAACTGTCTGCTTTTAGGAATAGAGACAAACTTTGATTACCTGAGGTAAGGCTCAGGTTCATGCATATGAAAAGAGTGATGATGATGAACACTTTCTCTTAATGTTTACCACTTTCATTTTTATTTTTCATTGTTCAATCCCCTACAGGTGCATGGCATCGTTCGTCGGTCTAGTTCTTTTAATACAGGCCGGATTGAACATCTCTATAAGAACCCACAGGCTCACATTGAAGGAAGTAAGACTTTGTTTTTATATTTAAGGTTGGTTTTTTTTAGTCTGTGATGTGTTTGGTGGAGAAAGGTCCCTGGGAGTAGGAAGGGAATCCCAGTTTCCTCTACCTAAATGTTATTAACAAGTAATTATTTTTAAGCTGTTTGACATAAGGTTGGTTATTTAAAACAAAAAAAAAAAACCCAAAACCTTCATAGCTAAGCTTCTCTTTTCTCTGTTAGCTAGCTGCTCTATCTCAGAAAGAAAAGTGACAGTTTTTCTCTGATAAAAATGTAATGCAAAGTATAGATATTCTTATGTGTGTGAGTTACCAAGAGGGGAAAATACAAGAGGGGCCAGGAAGGCACTTTCTGCTGTGTAGAAACGCTGACACAATTCACGCGTAGCTAGGCAGCAGCAACTAGAAAATGGCTGGGCCTTCAAAAAGCTACGAGAGGTCTAAAACACTGAGATATCAGAATAGTAAAATGGGGTTTTTGGAGGCAGTTGTCTTAAGCACTCCACTTCTGTTTCTTCATGAGCTTCTTAGTGCCTGATGGAGGTGAAGGTTTGGGGACAGCCTGTATGACAGCATGAATAAGACATGATCAATTCTTACTGATGACAGGAAGAATGAATCTTTGGACCTTCTGAATTTCTGCACCCAAGGAAACGATTACCTGTTTTTCCTGAAGTAAAGGCATTGCTCTTGGAAATTTGCTGACATTTTACTGTATTCTCTGTTACCGATGATAATTTGGAAAGCTGAAATTATTACCTTTAGTGTACACTTTGCAAAAACTGTTTGAGTATTTTACCTTAAAGAAGGCTGATTTGAGCTTCTTCTCATTAAGTGACTAATGTTGGATGGCTCCAGTTCAGCTAAGAGATTGAGAATTTTAACAAGCATGTAGTTCTCTATGCTGTGCATATTTTGTAGAGTTGTGCAGACTGACACTGTCCTAAATAGTCCAATTTAAGGTATTGTTAACACTAAATATCTCCATGCTGTAAATAAATCTCATGTCTTTTGAAGTCTGCTTCCCACCATGGTTAAACAGAGCCTGTTTAATATAATATAATGTAATATATAATGCAACTTTTAGATTTCACTTGATCTTTGCTTGTAATTTTTAAAAAAAATTAATTTCATATGACTTCAGTGGTATTTGCTGTGAATAGTTTCTATTTACTGTACATTGCTCCTTAAAATATCTGACTGAGAGAAAGATAAAATCGAATAAAATATCTTCATGAAGAATACTAAAACCTGTGCTTCCATCAAGGACAATGTAAGAACTGTTTCCTATGACTTACGTTTATGTCTCACAAGGTAAAATGAAGCAAAAGAAATCAAACGGGAGCCTGTGCATTGTGAGGACCATCTTGTGATTACGAAAAGTTATTTGAGAAGACAATGTAGATCATGATAAATGTGTATATGAACATATAAGGAAAGGGATGGAAGAAAGGAAAAGGAAAGCAGACCTTAAATTTTTTTCCCCACTTTTTATCTCATTTTCCTTTAACTGAGGAATGCAGCCATATGAATGGGAGGAGGAGGAGGAGGAGGAATTGGACCTGAATCTCAGGAGAAGCTGCTCCATGGAAACTGTTTGGAAACAATGGCTTTCCAGGCAGTATTGGAGGAAGCGAGGAAGCAAAGAGGCAATAGTGGTTGATGTGAGCAAACCCTAATTTTGTCTTTGCTGTATGTGTTCTTCCCATAAGGAATTGATAACATATTGCAAGATGATGATCTTTGTAGAGAGTGAACCTCTTTATACAAAAAAAATTAGGGAGAACAAGAAAGCAAGCAAGGTGTTTCCTGAAGTGAGCCCTCCAGCTATTGCTTGCTAAGGAGGTTTTTAGATTGGCTAATGGTACTACAACTCAAAGGTTTTGGCACTTGATCTGTGTTTATAAATCTTTCCATCAAATAAACCTCATTGCTAGTAAGTCTTTCCACTTAGCCTATTAATCCTGAAAGACCTCTTTTTCATGGGTCAGAAAATGAACAAATCCTCATGCCCTGTTCCCCTTCAAAAAAAAAACCCAAAAAAGAAAATCCCACCATTTGGACAAGAAGCTTTGAAGACTTGATGGTAGACCAAAATGGGCATTCCCCTGTGAGAGCTTTAAATCTAAGGTAGTGGTGGGAGGGTATCTGATGCTTGGCTCAGCCCAGCTGGCAGCCCACTTCCCCCGGGAAGCTCTGAGACCGCTCTCTGCCCTGGGGATGGTGGCAGAACTGGATGTCTCTGGTGTAGGAAGAGGTAGCCTGGCTGTGGCACCTCTTTCCTGCCGAGCTGCTGGTTGGGCTGGAAAGGACCCAGTTGTTCTTTCACACCCCAAGGCTCCTACAGAGCTGCTGCTGCTCCCTGGGCCTCCTCTTGTAACAGTGTCCTCTGCTCCATCCTCTCTGAAGGGTTGGTTCAGCTGGCAGGGAGATTTTGTTTAACTCCCAGCCAAGTTAAGCAGAGGAAGAAGAGGGCTGCCTCGTGCTTAGGGGAAACTTTCCTTTCTGGTACAGAAAGGGTAGTGCATTTGGGTTCTTCCCGGCTCCCACCAGTCCACAGAGTTGTCCTGAAAAAGGTGGTAATTGCCATCAGAGAAATTGGTTAGCTGGTGTTTGCTCTTAGTCTCTGTTCAGTGGTGCAAGAGAAGTGCCTCAGTTGTGAACGTGGTCTGGGCACTGACATTTTTGAGGACTGCACGTTAACACCGATATCCAGATACTTTTATCCCGTAACCTTTTGGGATCTTGTGTGTGCTGTGGCCCACAAGCAGAACTGCTTTCATGTATTGAGTTTCATTTGGGAAGCGGAACAGTTGCATTCCATACAAGTGGAAATGTGGTGGTGGTCCAGCACAGCCTGTATAGAACTGGTGGCAGGAAGAAAGGCAGCCCATGCCATGGATAATTGATGTATGTGCACAAGAAGGGTCATAACCTGCTTGCCAGCCCTTATATTTAATCACAGTTATCTCTTCCTTTTAAGAAAAAGTTGCATTACCATTCCCTTAGCTGTTAGCTACACCTTCAACTGGGTCTTGAAGTCTCTTCAGAACTGTCCTTCTCAAGCAATGTGGATGTAAAAGCAGTTTTCAAGAATATACTGTGACCTGCTGGGCTGTATCACTGTATCATTAACCTGAAAAGCCTCTAGTACCTGTTCTATAGGAATGTGCAAAGCTGAACACCTGAGAACTGCGTGATCTGTTACTACTTTGCTGCCTTAAACTGATAAAACAAACAAAAATCTCATAGCCCCCCCAAACCAGCTTAAATAAAAACAAAGTTCACATATCTCTACAGCATTTTAAAAAACAATGTACTGTGGATTCATATGGTAGTCTCTTGTAATAAACTTTGTATTTCTCGGTTTCAGGATTAAAAAAAAAGGTCAAAAAAAAGAAGTTGGTTTTATCTGTAGATCATACAGCCCCCCAAAAGTGGTGACTGTTGTCAAATGGGAAGACCGTTAAACTGTAGTGAAATAGGAATTTCTTCTTTTTCCTGAAGACAGGGCTATAGAAACGTAAATTTATTAAGGTCAAAAACATCAAATGCAAATCTGTATAAATATGGCAAGTAAATGTAAACAGCTAATTCATCAATAGCTATAACAAGATTTTTCTTTTTGTTCAATGGATATGTAAATAGCAATGTGGTGGTTTGATCTTTTAAAAATAAGAGGAAAATAAGACCTGTTTTTTCTGAATGAATTTCACTTCTGGAATAATTTCTTGATGGGTCAGGGTCTGAAACCAAGGACAAGTTGATAAGACATTGCAGCCTGCTCTTTTAATTTTGACAGGAGCTGGTCAGCAGCTGTGTGACGTATCTAACCACATTTGAGATTTTGGTGTGTAATATGATAAAGCATGTTTTATTCACAGTTACAATGTTCTATGAAACTCCTTTCCAGTGTGTATCTATTTTTTTTTAAATGGAAAAGCAATAGTAATAAATGCAGTAGGTTGTGCTGTAATGTTACCTAAATGTTCTTGTACAGGTACCTTAGGCATTTTTGTCGTGTTGTGAAATTATATTCACATTGAGGAACTTAAACACGTGCAACATTTTGAGAAGGAGGAGAATGCTATTTATGTATGCTTAAGAAGTTATTAAAAACATTTGTGAGTGCAAGATTGGAAGCCTAAAGTAAAATAATGTGCTTTTTTTTGTGGCTGAAATTCTGTGTATGACATTGGTCTAGTTTATACAACCTGGGTTAAAGAAGTGTAAACTGTTAAACAAATGCTATAAATGTTGCTAGGTAAATCAGGTTATTGAAAAGAATCTGAAACAGTATTTGTTACTCCTGCAGGGAATTTTATTTTGTGCTTAAAGCAGGGAAAAAAATGAAGCAAAACCTTGTTCAGCTGGTGATCTCTTAACTTTTTCCAATAAATGTTTACTTGGATTTTAAACCTGGAATAGGATTTGGACCAAGAATGCTATATTGTTCTGGGACTAAAGTGTATTAACTCTGTGTTCTTAAACTCTGAAGACATGAAGCTGCACTATGGTGATCTCACGGACAGCACCTGCCTGGTGAAGATCATTAATGAAGTCAAACCCACTGAGATATACAACCTGGGAGCTCAGAGCCATGTCAAGGTGAGTAGCTTCTAGCACTGAGAATTGTGAATGTGCGTTGGTGGTGGCATACTGCTTTGATTAATTCAGGCTGCAGCATTTATAGCCGTTTTAACAACTTTGACAGGTAAACACTGCCTTCCGTCAAGATAGTTGTGTTTGTGGTGCTGACTTGCCACACAAGTCTTGCTACTGAATATATATGAAGATGTCAGATTAAGTGAGGTTAAATTGTCATTATCAATGAAATCCACAGGTTTAAATATCTGATTTTTCTACCATGGGAAACAACTTTTGCTGTAGACTTTGCTGCTGATCAGTCCTAGTGAGGTTATGCAGCATTGTTAGGCCAAACAGCGCTTAGAACCACATTATTCTGTTTGCATTGAAATCAGTATGTGTATCTGAGCGCATCACTTCTAGAAGGGCTTTGCCTATACCAGTTTTCATGCAGGCAGTATTCTTTGAAAGATTGACCTACAAATAGAGAAAACAGCTTTGCTACTACTTGCACTATTATAGCACTTCTGGGGTTTTGGTTGGAAAAATCAAATTACAGAAACTGAAACAAAAAGGACTTGTTGAAGATGAGTAACTTGACCCTGGCAAGCAGTGCTGTGTCGCAAGGGAAGGGGTGAATGTCTTCACCAGAGACCTGAACAGCTCTTACCATTAAACTTTGGCTATGTAAACTTACTGGTTTTGCTTGTGTGCATCATGCTTGGGCAAGGAGGGAAAAGAACTTCTAATCTTAGCTTGCTTCACATTCTGGTGACTTTGAACCAGTGACGTCTTCAGTATTTTTTGGAGGTGTTTATGTTGGCTTGTATTTATGCAGAATGAAATTTTCTATCACTCTCACTTCCAGTTAGTTTGTGAGCCATGCTGAAATGAAGGAAAATAAAATAATAGGAAGTTGGTCTGGTTTCCTGTAGGAAACCAATGAAGATGAAATTGGTTCTTGGAATGAACCCACAGCAGTCTGGGAAATACTGTCAGAGAAGACGTTTTTCTGAATCATAAATAGTGAGGACTATGACTCAAAGTAGGTCACCGAGAGGCTGAACTGATCTTGTACATGGGAGAAAGTGAGAGAAGACTGAAACTTGCTCCTTATTAAAAACAGTAAACTTAACGGAATGATATCATCAGTAGGAACAAATTAACCAGTGTGCATTCCTCTCTGTTTTGGTGACAAATGGGGATTAGCTCTCCACACTGTAGCTTCTCCACTGGATGTTCAGAAAACAGTAGCACATTCACTTCATAGTTACTAAGTAAACAGTTTAGCCTCATTTTCTCTATTCAGTCTTTATATGTCCTGCTGCTTTGGCTGTTGATGCTTTGGGAATCTGGTATGCTGACTGTGATTTGTTTTCATTTAGTTAGGTTTCTTGGGAGTTATTGTTTACAGTATATCAATTCTAACTAATAATCTATTATTGTGTATAAGTAACATGCAGATGGCTTAATCTAAATCCTGTTATCCATAACTCTATACTCATATCCCTCTGAATGTCTTGAAAATCAATTTTCCAAATGCTAGGTTGGCTACAATGATATAAATATCTCTTCTTGCACAGTATTTCAGTAGAGGCACATACGCAGATATCAACTTGCAACTTTTTTTCTGAAGGACAAGTGATCTCATCAGTATTTGACTGTGCTGTAAGATTTTTTTGGTTTGAGTTGTATTGAACTGGTGAAGCTGGTAAATATTTTTCTAGATTTCTGAAGCAAAAAGGCAGTGTAACCTTAGTAAAAGTTCTCTTGCTTACAGCACTTGAAACATGTTGCACTGAGCAGTTAAACACAGGACTGAAGAAATGGCTCTGGTTTTATGGCTATTGCTATTATGTAGTCACATATTAAATAGCCTAGTCCAATTTGGCTCTAGTGCATATAGCCACAATTGCTCAGCTTGCTTTTTTAAATTGTCTTGGGTAGTAGAAGGTTATTTTGCCTACTTGCTGTTAGCATTTGTTGCCAGAAATTTTATAGCAAATGTTTTGTATTTCATACAAAAGTAATGGGTTGACTTTTCTGTGATAGCTGTTCCTTATATATGCAACACAGCTATATTATCAAAGAGTAAAAGCTTGTGTGTAACTACATCTTTAAGAGCCAGTAAATGCTCAGGTGTCTTTTTTGTTTTTTGTTTTGTTGTTGGTTTTTTTTTTTACCTTGCAAGATGCATGCAGGGGTTTTTTTGTTCTTTAGTTTAGGGGATATTAAGATTCTATTTAGTTTTAAGTCCTTGCAGATATATGGGAGTTTGGAGTCACACAGGAATTAATTTTAAGAAGCAAACCCTACCACTGTTAGCTGAAAGGTGAAATGTAAAAATCAAGGGGCTTTTTAGCATATAACCCCTCACTTGAGTAAGGTTCTCTTTATGCCTGTATATTGAATTCGGCTTTATCTCTTGCTCCTTCATTTTTCCTTCTATATTTTTGTGCTGCCTAAAGAGAAGGTTCTTAGTCTTGGGAGGCCTTTAGTTTCCTCTTTCCCTGTGCTGGCAAAATTAAAGAACTTACTAATTTCTGATTATTTTGGGGTTTTTATCTGCATCAAACACTGACCCCTAATTGCTGTGAACCCAACATGTTATGAACTACTAACTGATTTCATGTCTGTTAATGTGACTATGTCTGTTTTCATGCTGTGTGGAGGGTGAAGTGGCAGTAGGGAAGATGGAAAAAAAAAAAAAGAAGAAATAGCAACAAGGTCTTCAGAGCCCATGGAGGAAAATTCTAACTTATGTGAAAACCTGTGTCTCTGCATCCTGAAGTTACAGCTTGCATGCTGGGTGGTGGGAAAGTGGGATTGCTGCTTGGAGGAGAAACTTGAAATACACAAGCAAAAGTTTACACTGTATAATTTTACAGAATCACAGAGTGGTTGAAGGTTGGAAGGGACTTCTGGAGACTGTCTAGTCCAACCCCCTTACTCAAAGCAGAGTCAGCTAGAGCAGGTTGCAAAGGACCTTGTCCAGTCAAGTTTTAATTTAAGTAGGATGGAGACTCCACAAACTCCTTGAACAACCTGTTCCCTCACCTTTGTAGTTCCGTCACCCTCAGTAAAAAAACAACACCCACCACCACAAAGTTTTTTCATGTTTTTGGATGGCATTTTCTGTATTCCAGTTGGTGCCCATTACCTCACCTCCTGTCACTGGATACCACTGAGAAGAGTCTGTCTTGGTCATCTTTACTCTTCCCACCAGCCATCAGGTATTTTTATACACATCCATGAGATGCCCCTCTGAGCCTTCTTCAGGCTAAACAAATCCAGCTGTCGGCCTCTCCTCATATAACAGATGCTCCAATCCTTCAGCCCTTTGTGGCCCTTTGCAGGTCTATTATATCTGTACTGGGAGCCCAGAATTCACAGTGGTCTTACCACTTGGAACTGTAGAGGCAAAAGATCACTTCTCTTGACTTTCTGATGACACATCCTAATGCAGCTGAAGATGCTGTTGGCCTTCTTTGCTGGCTCGTGGTCAACTTGGTGTCCAGCAGGACTCCCAGGCCCTTTTCTGCCAAGCTCCTTCCGAGGTGGTCCCAGCATGTACTGGTGCATGGGGTCATTCCTTTGGAGTTGCAGGACTTTGCACTTCCATTTGTTGAACTTTGTGAAAATCCCTTCTGCCCGTTTCTTCAGCCTGTTGAGGTCCCTCTGAAGGACAGTATACCCATCTGGCATTATCAACCAGTCCTCCCAATTTTGTATCACCTGCAGACTTGCTGAGGATGTACTTTGTCACCAACCCAGTCACCTCATCATAGAAGTCTATCAGGTTGGTCAGGCATGATTTCACCTTCATAAGTCTATGTCTGACTTCTCCCAATCACCTTGTCCTTCTCACATTTGGAAATGGTTTCCTAGATTAGTTGTCCCATCACCTTCCCAGGGATCAAGGTGAGGGTGACCTCCCTGTAGTTCCCTGGATCATCCTGCTTGAAGTTAGCAGTGACATCTCCTTTCTTCTAGTTGTCAGGAATCTCCCTAGTTGTCATGACCTTTCTAGAGTGGCTTTGCCACTAGAGTGGCATCAGCCAATTCCTTCAGCAGTCGTGGATGCATCCCACCAGGTCTCATTGTGTGTGTCTGGTTTGTATAAATATTCCCTGGATCATCCGCTACCATGGGTAAGTTTTCATTGTTCCAGACTTTCTCATGGGTCTCAGGGACCTATGATTTCTTAACATCAGCCTCACTAGTGAAGAGGGTGTGCCTTACCTCAGCCTTTTCAGTGTCCTTTGTCACCAGGTTGCCTGCCCTGTTCAGCAGCAGGACCACTTTTTCACTGATTGTCTTTCTGCTGCTGATAGACCTGTAGAAGCCAGATGGGCTTTGGTTTTCCTACCTCTATACCTGCCTACTTGAATGGTTTCTTTGTATTCCTCCTGGGTTGCCTGTCCATGCTTCCACCTCTTATTTCCTTTTTCTACCTGGGTCAGGAGCTCCTTATTCATCATGCAGGCCTCCTGCCACCTTTGCTTCATTTCATACTTGTCAGGATGGACCATTCTTAAGCTTGGAGGAGGAGATCTTTGAAAATCAGCCAGCTTTTGTGGACTCCTCTCCAGGGCTGTATCCCATGGGACTCTGCCAAACAGGTACCTGAGCAGGCAAAAGTCTGCTCTCTTGAAGCCCAGGATTGTGATCCTGCTTTTTTGTCTTGCTCCCTTCTCTCAGGATCCTGAACTCTACCATCTCATGATCGCTGCCGCTAAGGCTGCCCTGACCAGTTATTCCCTGACTGTAAGAATTGGATGTTCGTAACATTTTCCCCTTATGAGCTGTTCAATCATCTATGAGAAGGTCTGTGTAGGAGAGGATGGTGTCACTCTGAGGCAGTCTCATATGAAGAAGGTACTTCCACTGCGTGTATCCAGTAAGTACTTAGCTATGAGGAAAGTCAAGGCACAAGCTTAAATAACTTAGCCCGGAACTAAGTCAGGATTGAGAACTGAAGTCTCCTGATTGTTGAGTTCTGGGATCCTTTCAGGGTCTGTCCTCATGTGATTCAATAGCCAGGTTGGTGAATGTGCCTTCCTTACAGAAGAGGTCTTTATTAGGATCCTTATTTGAAAACCCGTTGATTTGGTGTGGCTTAGCTTTAACCATCTCAGCAACACTGAAGTAAGTTAGCTTCTAGTAATTGCTGCCATTGCCTATTTGGTAGATTAGTTATGAAAACAGTCCTGTGCTGGAGATGTGTCTTGACATTGTAGTCCATGTGTTAAATAGGAATGTTCCCCGCTAGTTTGTAGGGTGGATTTTTTTATCACACATAAATACCAATCAGTAATCTTAATGATGCTACTTATGTGATTTTTTTGCAAACTATGTGCTTACTTGCAGTGTTTCCTCATGGCGGAAGTGTTTGTTTTTTTTAATTTGATACATCTTGCTTATATGAGACTGCAGGCTAGATAATTTAAGGAATTAATTGTAAAGCTTTTCTACTGTTGCATTAGTGATCAGGCTTAGGATTGTGTGTTACATCTTCCATAAATGTTTTATGTACTGTACCTTGTGGTTCTTATTGTTCAGTATGTGTCATGTTGTTGTTATCGCATAGGTTTTAAGCTTATTATGAACGTCACAGAAGCTCACAGCTTCTGAGAAAATTAATGGATTTTTTTGTGTTGTATAAAACAAGCAGTTTGGCTGTTCAGTGTAACAATATCTAGTGTAGTTAATTGTAAAGAACATTAGCAGCACTGTTGTAGACATGTAGTAAGACTTTTTCATATGCAAAAATAAGCCTAACAGACCTTAATTTTATGGAGTTAGAGAATTTTATAGTTATGCTTTATGGAATATTTTATTGTCTCAAGATGATATCAAATTACTTCTAATTTAGCATATATGGCTGTTCATTTTATTAGCCAAAAAGTGAGTTTCCAAACCTGATTTGTGCTATAATAGGACTATAAGTATAGAACCTATTGCCCCAGGGTGCCTCTGTTTAGCGTAGGATCCCTGCCTAGGCCTGTGGTACCATGTTGTGTGGCGTGCTTGGGTACGTGTCCATCTCCTGTCATCTGCTTACTGGTGGTGGCAGCTCTTTACACCAGTCTCATGAGCACAACCTCACTAGAAAATTCTTCTGTAGACCAGCAAGTTCGGTATTTGCACAGTGCTTTACGTTGTGGGGTCTTGGTCCTTAGGCAGGGCAATTAGGGTCTCTGCTGCAAATACAATGGCATAAAAATTAGCTGGGCTACTTTCTGTCCTGCAGAATGTTTTACTGCTTTTGCTCGTGCTGGTATCATCCAGGGTATGATCCCGTAAGGTGCTGAACAGGCTCGGATGCTTTCCAGGGTTTTGTGCAGGATGCTGTGTGTCCTTGTGGGATGGAGTGCACCAGAGGGCAGAATAAGCCTCCCAACTGTTTCTTTCAAATGCTTGTGCATGGTGTTCTGCTGTGTGTAGCTTAAACTCTTTAAGTAATCAAATTCCTTTCAAGCAATCAGGTTTTCAGTAGTTTTATACTGGAATTCTTCTGGGTGATTCTTGTAACATAATACTTGCAGTATCTGTTCAAACAGATTTTTTTTTATGTGGCCTAGAAATCAAGGTAATTCCAGTAAAAGCTGGCAATTGGAATTTTGTATATCTCTTCACTTGGCCCACTAAATATATATGGGAACTTTACGCAGTCTTTGTATTTGCAGCTTGTATTGTCAGACCAAATAGATTTAAAACCAAGTGTTAGTCAGGAACTTAGTGCAACTATTAATTTTATTAAACAGATTAACTTTAATAGTTAAATATGTGTATTATGGCTACAAATGTTAATAATACATAAAAAGAACAATGGAATAATGCACTCAGTGGTACTAGTATGTATTAGCAAATACTAGCATTAACAAACCAAGTACTATTTATGTCAATACCAATGAGAAAATGAAGGTAGTATGTTTTAATACCACAGAAGACCTCTTGTGACTTCTGCTGCAGGCTGGTATTACTTCTGTGCCCTCTTATTCCATCCCTCTCATTTTCTCCTTACGTGCCCCCTCCCTCCCTCAACAAATCCTCTGCTTTTCTCCCTATCCTTGCTCTGAGGTAGGGTATTTTTTCCCCATCTGTAGAAAAATATACAAGAGTTCATATGCTTTTTGGATCATGGTGACCTTATTTATAGTTTGTGTGAATAATGTGCTATGTTTTTGCTTTTTTTAATCCTTCATTTTGTTGGTTTTTCTTATGGATCATTTCCAGGGTAAATGCTGAAGCACATTTCTACCAATATGTTACTTAAGTGTATTGGGAAAGCAATCATGTAAAAAAAAAATAAAAAGAAGTATTTGAGTACTTAATCAGGGATGTGAAAAGGACCAGACTGAGCCCTGAAACAGGACTTTTCCATATGGCTTGGTAATTAAAGAGCAGAATGTACGCTGTCATGAATCTGTAACTGAAGATTATAGATTCCTTTGGAGTTGTTTGCAGCTTCAGTGGGTGTCCCTTGCATGATGTTTTACAAATGCAAGTTAGGGACTTTTTTGAGCAGCTGTTCCTGTGTTGTGCAGTTGCATACAAAGCACACTGAACACTGTGATGAATGAAGTGGTGTTTATCTTTGTGACCCCGATGACGGATAAAGTACCACCTCCTTCATCGCATGCTTTGTGTGTGGTTTCTGCTTTAAGGCTCCGCAATATGACTTCCTAACTGACTTCTGAATTTTAAGTCTGGCGCAGTGAAGGGGGACGGCTAGAAAATCCCTGCTCGTTCAGTGCTATGGCCCCAGTTAGGTCTGGATAGCTGTTGAAATCCAGCCTTTGATTAGCTCTGTTGCTAAATAATTAAATTACAAATTTTAAAAATAATTGCTTTAAAGCAAACTTTAGAACTGGCCTCTTGTTTGAAGTTATAAATGGAAGAAGGTTGTTAAATTGGATTCCCTTTTTAGAGAAGAGTGGTTTATTATATAATTCTATTTTTATTTTCAATAACCAAATCTCTGCTGTAATTGTAGCTATTTTTAAGTGCAAAGTAATTGCTGAAGTGATTTGTGCATCTGGGTGCGAGCAGGGAGGAGTGATCAAAAGCTTCCCTGGTAGTTTTCTTCTAACAGCTGCTGCAGGGGAAGAGAAAGCTGGGGAAAGGGAAGGCAAAAGCAGTTGCGGCATTTGCAGCGTTGTATTTCTTGTGTCAAATAGATGGCAGCAGAGCGTTGTACACAATGGAGCAGCTCCATCCTGTAATGGGAATGAGAGAGGAATGACACTTCAAGCTGACTTGTATCAGCTGCAGCTTTGAACAACTTGTCGTTAGGCATAAAATAAGAAAGAAAGCTACTATTGATAATGCGGGCGCAGAGAGGATGAAGAAGGGTATGAGATGCTATAAAGTACTGAATTTCTGGAATAGTCCCAGGTGGCAAAACTTAATCTTTTAAGGTATGTCATCCACTCATGCAACATGATTGAAATCAGCTAACATAATATGCATGTCAAAATAAAGAGGCAGAAAGAAAAAGAAAGTATTCACAAGTTGCAACTGAAAGTGATATACAGCTGCCTTGGGGTACTGTAGGAGTTGGCCAGAATGCCTATTTTTTAGTTAAGCGAGTTAGAGAAAGGAAATGTCAGTCCTCAGTCAGGCAAGCATTCTTTGGTAAGGTTTGCTCAAATGTCAGTGTTTTTCTAAAAAGAGCTGCAGTCTGTTCTGCTCTGATCCCCAAAATTAGATTTGCTATTAAAATGAGTCAAGCTGCAGATCTGTCTCTAGAAGTGTTTGATTAATAAAAGTAGTACAATGTTTGACTTAGTATTTATTAAGTATAAAATTAATGGCTGCAAAATAGCTGCAGTCATTAACATATTTTGTTGTATGCTCATCTGCATCTACAGTTTTGTAGTAGGACAATCCCAAAATAAAAGGTGGAATTGAAGCCTTTGAAGTCAGTGATTGCTCAAGCCCTCAGATTTTAAGATATCATAGTAGGATAGAAAAGAATTTGAGAAATTATTATTATAATGTGACTAGAGTAGTCTAGAAATTCTGTCAAGGCTGGAAAAGTCAATATGGGGTCTTATCTTAAAGTTGCAAACCATTTTATTTGTTACAGCTCTGAGTACAACCATCCTGTCCGAGCATTAGCTTTACCGTTTATATTTCTGATGGACCTCATTAAGGTTTTACTTTCTGTAAACAAATGCTTTTTAACCCAGTTTCCTGAAAAATTGTTACACCAACTTGGTGATACCTAATAGGCTTCTATTTTGATAACTTGTTTTGCATATGATGATTCTTTTTTCTCAAATTTGACATTTTAGTCATTTATCCACCCCCTTTAGCAGGCTCGTAATAAAACCAAACCACCGTGTAATTTATTTCTTACAGGTTTAAAGAAAAACATATTTGATTCACTTCAAGTATTGTAACTCATGCTAGCTGCTACAGTTTACTGAGATCAGAGGGTAACGCAGGTCTATGGGAATGTAGGTGATATTCAGTATTGATCATCATACACTATAGAAGATGCTAATATAATAGCTCTGACTTGTGGAGCTTTTTCATTATGGTTAAATTACTGTTCGTGCAGCTGGATGAGTGAGTCTGCATGTGTTTTCTTTTTTTCTTTATATTTAATGTCTTAAAATGAAAGTGACAATTTTAAGAAAAATGTTGATATAACAATTATATGCAATATCTTCTATTTGAATGCTGTTAAAGCACTGCTATTAAATGAAGGAAATGCACGTGATTTGTTGGATGGGTAATAATATAAAGCTATCTTAATCCATTTTCTCTCTTGCTAAGACTGAAATTAATTTGTTATATCATGGTTTAAAATTTTAATTGTGCCTCTGAACATGCTTCCATGGAGGCATGTTAAATTCTTGGAAGAAATAATGGGGT
>JANZLQ010000030.1:13542054-13586591 GCA_026212715.1 Elanus axillaris
GGGTTGTGTTTTCATATTTTTAGAAACCATTTACTGAGTTGCTGTTCTAAACACTAGAAATGGAATCTATGAAAAAACTGTGAATGTGCAATAATACATGCATTGCATTGATTATTCAGATAAATTAGGTTGGCAGAACAAATTCGAACTTTAAAATAAGCAGTTCCAAACCTCTCTCTCAAATTTTTCTTGGGGCTAGCTACTACAGACTCCTATTTAAGCCAAACCTCACTGAAATAAATGTTTGCGAGGGGGTTGGTGGGGAGGGAGGGTTGTTGTTGTTTCTTGCCTCTTTTCCATTGAGGTAAGGATATTAGCTTGAATGACATCATTTAATTTTCTCAATTTTGAAATGGTATATTTGCATAACAAAGCAGTATTTCTTTTTTCCTCTAGGATTATTAGGACTGCTGGGGTGTATGTGTGCGTGCATGTTTCTAGTCTTCTTGCTGAGTAACACTAGATTTGTTCTTTGTTCTGTGTAAGTTTGGCTTTGTGGTTTATGCAGCTTTAAAAATGTATGTGTATCCTCTCGACTTCCTTCATCTGTGGAAGAAATGCACTGTGCGTCTTAAAGCTACTCCGTATGTTTTACAGGCATTGCAAAACAAGAGAAATAAAATATTTTCTGCGGTAAAAATGGTTTTGCTTATTTTCTTAGAGCGTAAAACAGCATAGAGATAACTTAAAGCACACAAAATATCTGTCAACTGTTGCAGTGACGTGCACATTTAAGTGCACAGAACCTATGATTTAGAATGGCTGTGTGATCAGGAGTGACAGAACACATTTATATCAGCAGGGATTAATTCCACTGTTATAGTATTCCGTGGACACAAAGTTTCTATTTTTCCTTGAACATTTTAGAAATTGAAGATGAAACAATTTTTTGAGTTCCAGAACTGCAATGAGATTTTTTTTGCTACTTCATGAGTGTCAATAAATTTTGTGGGTGTTGGGAATAGACATAGTTGTTCAATTTAGCTGTGTTGAAAATATATCAGGAAAAAATATAAGTTTTCATTTTGGCATTTTTAGTATCACTTGAAGTTGTGTCCATTTTTCTGTTTATAGCAATGAACTTGAGGGAATCTGTATAGTATATTGCATCTTAACTTGAGTGTCTCCTGTGAATGAGATGATTGTTTACTTTGTAAACAGTGTACATCTGGTATTTATTGATAATCCATCTAAATTAGAGAATCAGATTGGTTTAAATAGTGTTGCTGCAGTTTAATCTCATTGTGATGCTGCTGTATTATATTTTAGCAAGCAGAAAACAGTTACTCGGGAAATTTCTCGGTTCTCTTCAGCGATGAAGAGCTGTAACTTAGGAACAACTGAGCATTCCCTGCTTGTACAGAACACTTGGGTCTGTAGAGAGAGAACACCTTCATCAGTGTTTGTGCCCTCACATGCAACTTCTTTTGCAGAGAAGTTGGGTATCTTTTACATAACAGCAGATTGATTGTAAAAGCTTTTTTAAAAAAAAATTCAGTACTGGCTCCCCTTGCATGAAGAACTCCTCAGCTTCTATCAGTTTTTAATCACTCTGACTTTTTTTGAAGTGGAGCTGTATTGAACATCTTTGCAAATAGGCTCGGACTCCAAAAGTGTAGAATAGCAAGAGCAGCAGTCTGGCGGTTTATCTCTCTATACAGCTATCCATACTAAGTTTCCATTACCTTGTTTTTTTCATTAAGTATTTACTGAATATATTGGCTTGCATAATTGCATTGTGAATGCCTGAACTGCATTTTTCCTGTAACTATGTGATGCTGAGAAATAGCATTTTAATTTTAGCCAGACATTCTTGCATAATGTTGCTTCATGGTGATGCAATTTCACTGGCATAGCATCAGAACAAAGAATACAGCATCAAACAAGGATGTAAAAACAAATTAAAGGATGCTAGAAGTTTGAAGCATTGCTTTAAAGATTTTAATATGCTTAATATACTTGAAATTTTTTTAAAGCTTTGTGTGTGTTTGTGTAACAAGCTGTGTGTTCTGTAGAGCTTTTCTAATTTATATCGGTGTAATATTTTTCCTTTGATTTGTCTCTATAACTCCACTGTGGCAAAGAACATCCTCCAGAAATGATGTATTTTAATTACAAGGCATATGCAACCTATGTATTTAGCTGGGCAGTAAAATTTAATTGCAAAGCTTTAAAAAAATGCTCCTAAAAACACTGCATACGTTCAGCACACCTGAGTCTATGGAGCTAGTAAAAGATTCAGTTAGTTTACTAAAGCCATGTTATCTATAATGCCAATTACACTGAAAAAATAGAGACTAAAAATTGCATTGAGTAGAGGATAATGTGAGATGCTAATTATTTATGATACTGACCTATTCTATACTGTAATCTCTTCCATGTATAAACTTTAATTATAGTAGCAGTCCTTGCAAGTATTTTTTCTGAAATAAAACAGTATATAATTCTTCCTGCAGATTTTGAAAGGTACAACTTAATTGAAACAATATGGTATGTAAACAGCTGATAAATTAGAATTCTTTTCAAACTTTCTTGTAGTAACACAAGAAATTCTGTAAAACCTTTCAGGTTTTTTTCACATCCTAGATTTTCCTGAAGCTGGTTGCAGTAATTTTAATGGAAGAAAATGGGACTGATTGACTTGTCGTGAGGTCTGATCTGAAGGCCATTCGCATCACTGGAAGGGATTCTCCACAGTGCTTGGGAGTATTTCATGCTTGCAGGGTTTTGTTACTGTTCTGTGTCTAATACTTCGACTTTGTTCAGATATCAGTATTTCTAGGTGGTGTGTATTTTTTGTCTTGTCACATTTAGATGTAGCAGTATCATCCCTGAGTGTTGAAAATTCTAGTGTGTAATTGCATTTTATAGTGTTAATATATTTGTTGCTGCATTATTTTTATTAAGTAGCTTACAGAGATGACAAATATGTGTTAGAAAGTTGGTCTGTAAAAGCTGGATGCTAGTTAAGATTTAAAAGAATGCCATACAAGTCAGTTGAAGACCAAAACTTTGGATAGTTTTTTGAGAATCACGTACTGTTAACCTTGTTTAAATTGTGTAAGTAGTTTATTACTTGTAATTCATTGCCTTATATTTGTGGTTAAGGTACTGAACTAGAATTCCTCTATAAATATTAGTGTAGGGTATTCTTTATTTATACTGAATAAATCAAAGCAAATGACTTGAACTTTCTCTCCAATGCTTCAACTTAAAATAAATAATTGGAAATCTGATGATTAGCATCAAGTCATATTGAAGTCAAAATTTCACAATAATTACATGCAACTGATCAATAGAACTAATTTGTGATAGTGTCAGTGTAGACTTAGTAATCTAAGAACAGTAATATTGTTGCAATTTAATGGTTGAAAAATACATGTAATGCTATCTAGCATGAAAACCTGTCCTCATTCACAGGGCAGGTTTTCCACTGATTCTGTGGTTTCCTTAAAACTGAAATATTTTTAATTCAAGAATGTTTTGCTTTAAAACAAAACAAAAGAATAGGGGGGAGGGGGAAGCAAAAGAAAGTTTAATATAGTGAGACCCATGGATAAAACAGAATTGTCTGCAATATATTATCCTCTCTGTCAGCAAGTATAGATTAAAGTTGACTTTGCTTCTGTAAGCAAATGTTAACATTTTTATAGGAGGGGTATCCTTCTTAATGACATGTTACATATGCATATTTACCGTCAGATGTTAACATGTTCACAAACTGCACTGTTAACAAAGTGAAACATGTGGCTTTCTAATGCCATGGAGTGTAAATAATTTGAAGATTTAAAGGTCACAAGAACAAGATATTGAAAACATAATTACGTTTCATGGCAAGGAAGCAATTGAACCTTAATTAAAAGTAGCTTAAATTTTAATTTATGGTTGGATTTTTTTTTTAAGTAGGGAGGCACTTTTGGTTTTATGTGGGGTGTGGAAGGATGAACATTTTGTCTTTCATATTTGAAGAGGAACTTTTTCCATAGTGTAATTAAACTTTGTTATGAATAAAAACTTCACAAATAACTTTTAAACTTTTTGAAGTGGCTTTCATTCGCTATGCCTAGGAGTTTGAAAAGCACATCCCAAAGTGCACGCAGGGGTGTGGAAACCTGGCTGTCACTAGACCTTTGCTTAGGTGCCATTTGGTTCACTTGCATGTTAATCTCTACCTGCTGTATCGAATATGTTGGAAGAGCTCCAGCACAGAGGCTACTACTTCGTGCATCTTCTAAACCCTCAGCAGGCTCTGCTGTGGTTATAACATCTCTTCTGGAGAGCAGTATCATGCTGTAATGTTAGAACACAGTTTAAATGAAGCAGTTGAGTGGAAATAAAACTTTGATTCACTTCCACTAATACACTGTTAGACACCTTACTTCAGACTAGGCTTTCTAATGTGTTTTTTCTTGGCTTTAATTGGACTGCTGTTTGCACAGCATTGGTGGTGGTTGGTGTAGGTTCTTGATTTTCATGAATTAGTGCTAATTTTTTTGCTTTCTTCAGCTTTCAGCCTATGTAAAGCAATCTGTACAACCTAATTAGATTTCCATAAAATCAGAAGCTATATACTTGCTAAATTAAATCTGATCATTTAAGGTATCATTTTTGTCAGTATGTTATAAAATTGTAGTTAAAAATGTTTACTAGAAATGCAGGTAGATGCACTTTAAAAATCTAAGCACAGATGTGATTATTTGTAAACATAACCTATAAATAAGGGGAAACTTAAATAAGGGGAAACTTAAGTATCTAGGTTGTTTTGGTTTTTTTTTCCTGACAGTCTATCATGGCTTGCCCACACTTTGTTTCCTTCACTGAAATTATTAGTAGTACATGTATTAGTGTATTTGCTCATTCTGTCACATAACATTTAGAACTAGTTTAAAAACCTTTGCTTTAGAAATTGTGACTGAAAATGAGAGGGCAATAGGGAAATAGTTATTTTTGTCAGTGACTGATTTTAAAGGATCTTTGTAAAATGGTACTTCTACTGCAGGTTTCTAATTATTGTGTTTGTCTTAACATAGAAACATATTGTAATTATTTTTAAAATCCAGTATTTAAAGTGAGAAATTGCTTGCCTGACAGGCAATGAAATCTGGAGGCTATACTATCTGCACTGTTGTTTCTGACAATCAGATTTATTTTGTCTCTTAAACTTTAGGTTCTTTCTTTTCCCTAGTTTGTTTCTTTATAGCACTGTGTGGGAAACCGTTATACAAAAGACTTCTGAAATTATTCAGAGATAGGATGGCAGAAGAGAGTGCTCTGTTAACTGCTTATTAATTTGTTTTTATTAGGTACCACATTTTATGCATGTTGAGCTGCATTGTTATAACACTTAGTTGCATTGTGTGGCACAGATTAATTACTTGGAATTGGAATGCCATCAGAGCTATTTTCTGTATATGAATGCTAAAGATTTCAACTATTTGTCACGTCATCTGCTAAATGTATGATAATAGTACAAGTGTAGTAGATTGGGTGTTTCATTACTTATTAAAAATTATCAGTTTAAAGTACAAAAGCCAAACAGACTAATTTATTCAGTTTCATCTTTTTTTTCCTTTTCTGTCACTTTTTGATTTAAGTTTTTTCTCTTTTTTTTTTTTTTTTTTGATGGGTGGTAAGCGTGGGGAGTATGTGAAAATCTTACACTTTGGAACTGATTTAAAAGGCTTTGACTAGAACCATCTGTTCCCACCTCCTAATCTTCAAGTTGCTCTTGAAAAATAGGCCAAACCTTATCCCAGGGGGGCTAGTGGATACAACTATCTACAACAATAATAAGACATAAAAATACAAAATATACAGATACTGGAAGCTCGGTGATCTGTAGCAGCCTACTCTTGCTTCTGGATGGTTTTGCACATCTGGCTTCCTTAGTGGGAAGCAGAATATAGGATATACATGGGAAAGAAGCCACCTATTTGCCTGTTAAATAGTATGACACTAGTATGATGACATTTAGAAAAGAGCATCATCATCTGCCGCATGCACGTGTTTCCACTTTAACAGAGAAACTGATATTCCATACACTCTGTCCTCTCAGACCAAGTTAGGAAAATGTTCCATTATGTCACATTTACGACTAAAAGTGGGTGCCTGAACATCACCTTTTTAAAAATAAATAAATGCCCTGCAAGCATCAAAACAAGGCACAGTGTAGGGATGATGCTTTCTGAGTGGTGGTTTCATGCACAAATCCCCCCTCAACATCCTGCTATACCTTTTCCTTGATATGGCTGATCACTAAATTCTGTCACCCACAACGTGATTTTAAAGGTAAATGGAGACTGCTCGGGGCTAATGCCTTATGTCAGTCTTCTTGAATCCAAAGCACTGTTTTAACTGCTATATATACGTAGAGTCCTCCACAGCTTAGATTTCTGTCTTTGTGATTTGGCATCCCTCTGAATTAGTTGTAGGGGCCAGTGAGATACCACAAGCAGAAATACTAGCCCATGTGCAAAAAAACCCAACCAAAATAACCCCAAAACCTACCAAACAGACAAATGTAAACAGCACCATCCTGCAGCTTTATCTGTCCACTGAAAATCAGCTTCCAAATAGACTGTTGGTGGAGGATGGAAAATACTTTTTCAGGGTATTTGTCCTGTGTCAGACTTCTTTAAAAAAAAAAAAAAATCTGTTGCATTGGAAAACTGTGCAGCATTTTACAGGCACATACTCTGTTGCAGTGATTTGTGACCACAGCTCATTATAACTACACAACCACGTAGTATGCAAAAGCTGAAGCTGGTGTAATTTTCACCAATACAGGTAGTAAAGCTAAGAGTGTCTTCACCCTGAGATGGATCTTCCTTTTTGTACGAAGTCAACTGTGAGAACGTTTGTCTTGTTTACTAATGGCATATCTAGGCTTCATCCTGGGTGCTGGAGACATGAATGTCAGCTTTCCCAAGATGAACCCCATGACGGCTGTATGCCTGTAGACAATCAGTGCAGAGGTACGGTAATTAGCAAGAGTCAGATCCTGGGCTATGGTATTTGTTCCTGGAAGAGAAATATTTGCCAGGCAACTTTTAAGAACCAGATTTTTTAATTAAATCCAATTTTTAAAATTAATAATCTCTGTCAAACTTAAGTAAAAGGTAGCTGTAGGCTACTGTAGTCCCCTGGTCAGGAAAGTCCAATTGTATGTATGTATGTAGGTGTGTGTGAATGGAACGAAAGCTCTGGGAAGAGGCTGTTGGTTGTGTATTAAACACAATTATAGAATCATAGAGTGGTTTGGGTTGGGAGGGACCTTTAAAGGTCATCTGGTTCAACCACCCTGCAATGAGCATGGTCATCTTAAAATACTTCCAGATTTGTTTGAATACTACAGGTGCCACAGAGAAAGCTTCTTTTAGCATACATTGTTAGAGAAGTTTACGGAATTATTCTTCTGTATGTTTCTCAGGTCTTGCTCAGAAGAAGAAGATCCCAAGCATGCAGAAACTTGTGTACTGCGCAACTGGTGTTGCTACCTGAGTAAACTGTTGTTTCAGTCCCTTCTACAGGTTGTAACACAGCCTGTTTGCTCTAATACTACTACTCTGATTTTGGCTTTGTTTAAAACAAACCAAACCAGAAACAACCACCTCCTGTGGAGTGGTACAGGAATATAGTGTTTTTCTCTTGGGTTTTTTGGTTGGTTTTTTTTGGTTTTGTTTTTTTTTCAATTTTTTTAATAAGAAGCTACATGTAAATTTATGTATTCTTCATTGTGGTTTTTTTGTCTTTAAATAACTTGATTTTAAAGTTTGTAAGTGGAAAGCTCTACTGCATAATTCCTGGTTAAATACTGGTGGATTTAGAGTAGCTTTGCCCCATAGCCCAGAGTTCTTCATTCTCTCCCTATGAAAAGAATTGTGAAATGTTTAATTTAAACAAAAAAAAAAAAGGTTATGTCTCAGAAAGCTGAAAATGAAGCTGAATGTAAATTTACTTGCCCCCAGGCTATTTCACCATCTACAAAACACCATCCTGCTTCACCTGTGATGACTTAAGATCTTTATTGAGCAGCTGACAGTGGATACAAACTGCCTTTCTACTGTTTTACCCCTAAACCAGGAGTGTCTTCATGCATAATAATCTTTAAAACCAGAACGTCCTCTCTTCTAATCTGTATGTCTTTTTTCAAATCCTTCCTTTAGAGACCCCCACTTCTGAGGCATGTTCCAGCACATCTGTAGCTAAGATGCTGCTGTTGCCTGAGCTAGCTCATTTAAAACAAACTTCCGCAGAGGAGTGTGTCCATCTGCCTCTTAATAAATGGCTTTATTTCATAGTGAAAAGCAGCAGAGTTTAGCTGCATTGAGGTAGGATGGCGCGTTGGTTGTCCCTTTGGACTGTGCTGCTAATATAGATAAGAAGGTCCATGTAGCAAGGACCGTAGCTCCTCTGTGTTACTGCCTTTCTTGTAAGATCTGTCATTGTGGCATCCTACGTGCGTTTTGTAAGGACCTTTCATCTTGTATGTGAAGTGAGGAAAGCAACAACTTCCATTTATGGTTTCCTACTTCAAAGCACGAGCTGCAGTGTAGAGGTTCAAAGATGGGCTGGTCTCAGAAGTGCATATGCTTCCCCGCCAGAATGTATGTGTTACAGCCATTTAGTCGTAATAAGTATTGCATGGGTCACTTTATAAAGTATACTCGCATATTCTAATGACTAGGTTATGTTTATAAAACTGCTCTGGAAAAATAAATGCTGTAGGATTTTTCAAGTGTTGTGTTCCGTGGGAATAATTCAGACTTTGCAATGTGATAACTGTTTTTACTGTGTCAGGCACTATTATTAGCATGCTCCAGTCGTGACGGGGCTGTACCCCAAGCTCATGGGGATTGCTGTTTTTTTGGATTTGTTTTCAGAAAAGTCATTGGGGTTTTTTTATTGCTCCGAGTTCTATGTTGATTTATTTTTTTTCCTAGGACAATAGTGTACACCTCCATTTGTGTTACAGGTGCATATAGCACTTGATGTATCTGGTTAGATCAGTGCTCCACTTGGTGTGTTCCTGATCATAGCCAGAGCCTGATCCTTTCACAGGAGGAGGGAAGGATGGTTTTTTCTCCCTCATCGTCTCACTGCAGTGTCAGTAGGAGAACTGGTATATGTCTCTTGAATAGAAAACAAAACACTAGTTTTATTAGGTGGTGACATTGTTTTGTTTAGTGTACCAATAGTAATTGCTAATTCAAGCAGTCAAGATGATAGTGACTTCTCTGAAGCACAGACATAAAAATAACACTTTTGGCTCTAAACATCTCTAATGCAGAGTAGGCATGAGCCTGTTTAAGGCATCTTTGCACCAAGGGCTGTTATATCCATTGCACCTTTGACTAGTGTGCTAATACACCGTTTAGAAAGAGTTACTGGTTCACGTTTTAATTATTGGCTATTTGTGGACCATACATATCAAAACCACAAGTTACTGCCATTAAAGCTTTATTAGTCATTGCTTTTGCATAACATTCATATTGCAGATCTCAGGAGCTAATATGTTGCACTCTAGTTGATCTAGTGAACTGTGTTAAAATGTGGGAAGCCTCTGTAACTCAGTTTATGACAATTGATCTCAGGGACTTTTTAATACATTTTTATTTCAGATTTGATGCCTTGTAAGTGAGAATAAAGACATTTTAAAACCAAAATTATTATTTTGATATAAATTTATTTAAAAAACTGAAAATAAATCTTTCCGAACTTGCGCTTCATGATATCCAGTTAGAAAAATTCTCTCTTTTCAGAAGGGGAAGATTGTGCCAGTGTTCATAATAATTAAACATTGTTGCAATATATCCAAGGCTGCGATGTTGCTCTTGAAAGATGAAATTAAAAAGTACCTTCTGAATTATGTGACACTGCCCCTTCTTAAGTGAGCAAAGCATTTGAAACCTTTGAAAACATAAATGCAAAGTTTTTACCATGGAAATTAAGCAATTCTAATACATGTTAAAGTATTTTTAAATATTAAGTGTAGAAATTAGGTGTAAAAATGTGCTATTTTGGACCTTTTTTGACCCTGTTGACTTCCTACAATTAAATAACAATAGATACATTAGATGCCCTAGGTAATTTCATCAGTATGCATTAAAAGTAGATAGTCACTACTAAACATTTTCATGGTCTTCTGTACAATAAAACAGGAAACAATTTGGTTGGCGACATAGAGGTGGAATGCAGTACGAAAATGAAATAAGATAAAACTCCCTGTGGAGAAGCAGTCTGCATGTTACACCCTGAAGGGATGAATGCTGATACTGTGCACGAAAGGCTTCTTTAGAGAGTCATGGAATTTCTAAATATTTATTATGGCAGTATATAATGGCTGAATTACATAATGTGTTGCTGTTTCCTGCTTTCTATATCCTGAAAATACTTGATAATTCAACCTTAAGCTTAAATACTTCTTGTAGTTTCATTAGAGTCCTGCAGATAGGAGCCGTGGAGCGATCAACACTATTGAAAAGAATATTTAGGAGCAAAAAAGGAGATTAGTAGGGAACATATTCTAATGGCTAAAATACTAGGCTAAAAGTAGTGGTCCCGGGGTTTAACTCTTCCCTTGCCATTGACTGTTGTGAAGTGAGAGCAAGCTAATGTTCTGATACTCAGGGTGATGCAATGCTCACTTGTGAAAATATTTGCAATTCATGATATAAAGTCCTGTCTTTCTGTTATGGTTTATTTAGCTGATTTATGGTGTATACAAATAGACTGAAAATTATTTTCATTGGTTCTTGTGTTTGCAATCTGCAAAAGCTTATTCAGACTGGAAGAACGAAGCCTCTGTTCTTTCACTTTTGTTTCTCTTAAATAGTCTTGGAGAATCTTTGAGTGTTCCTTCTCTTGTTATTCATCAGTAACAGCGGCATGGTAAAGTACAGGTGTTGAGCTGGTCACAAAATTCTAAATAAAGTGCTCACTGGAATAATGTATAGGCAGGTCTTGGTTTATGAGAACCTGATGTGTTATGCTGGTCTTACCTAAATGTTAAGATGTTTACTTAAACCTTAAAATGTATTGGAGATGGTTGGATCATCAGCAAAGAAAGGAAATGAAACCCAAACCAACCAAACACTTTTTCAGGAGTAATGGCGGTCTTGGTATCCTGAGTAACTAAAAGAGGAAAAACAAACCCTGACAATTGTTCCTAGAGTTGGAAAAACTGATATTTACTAAAGATACGGACTTGTAGATAAAAATGTTGGATGTATTGTGTGCATACATCTACAAGCAGCTACTTCATGTTCCAAAATTCAAGTTTAAAAAGAGCTGTTTTTTCTAATCTCACAAGTCCAGTCTGTGCCATATTGAGGTGCAAGGAGTGATTCTGAAGTTCCTGGAAATTCTCATTATCTCATTCCAGTTAGGTGTGGGAAGACATAGCCAAGGCAGAAACTGTGCCAGCACTTCCCCACTTCCCCAGTGGTCTCCTGGTGTGCCACTGCCACCAAAACTCCCTGTGTTCTCCTGTTGGAAGCTCTAAAGCCACTAGAGCAAAAATGTGTTGGGGACCTTCTCTCAGCCCATCTGGGACTTAGCCCTAGTATTTTCCTGAGAAGGTGCTGCCTGCTGTTGCTGCTAATGTTATTGCTTTGGGATGAGAATGCAGAGAATGGTGTGGCTGCAGCCTGAGGTTTGGAATAGGTAGGTGCCTAATGCCATGATTGGATTCAACAAATTGACACAAGAATAGATGCATAAATCCTGCAAGAGGTCTGACCGAGCAGGGTAAGGGACTCTAGTTTCTGTTCTCCTAGCCTGCGGAGCAGCTAGTGCAATACTGAGCTTCCCTAGATTAATTCACACATTTTTATTAATTCTTTGGGAAGAGCAGTAGCTGCTAATTGGAAAGTCTGGGGCTAGAACTGCCCCTGAATACACTTCTGGTGGTAGCATTTGTATCCTTGGTTTGGCTACTAATAAGACTTATTGCTCGAAGGATAGGTAGAAAAGTTTGGCTCTTGGAAGCTTGTTGCCTGGAGCTTTAAGGAAGAAAACGCAAACTGTTTTTAAATCTAAAGACAGATTTTAATTGAGCAATAGGGAGCTGAATTGCAGGACTCCAGAGTTACAGTACTGTTTGGAGGGTACTTTTGGTTTTGTGGGTTTTGGAGGGGAAGGCAAAGTGGGTTGGGGTTTTTTCAAGTGCCAAAACAAAGCTTAAAAGACTACTGCAAAAAGTTACAGGTCCTGATTTACCCTATTTACCCTTGTTGTAGCTATTCTTAGGAAAGTGGACTGCCTCTTCACTGTCTATTCTGGTGACATTTCTGTCCTTTTGTGGACTTCTAGAGAAACGAGTTGTTGTTATGTATCTCCGTGACTGAGAAGGAGTTTATTATAGATTTTAGCTGGCCGTTACACCAAGGTAAAGGTCTGTGAACATAACAAGCAAAATGTTCTTTTAGTACGTCAGCTGAAATGGATTTAATAAATGGATGAGCAAGCATTTTTCTGTTTTATACCTGTATAGGCAAACTAGAGGCTGTTTTAAAAGTAATGCCCTAAATCTCTTGGGCATAATCTGATTACTTTTGAAATTTTGCGATGAACTGACACAAGTGGCTTGCTGGGTGTTGATTCGTGGTTCTCTGACTGAAAGCTAGCAAGCTTGGTTTGATTGCTGCAAAGCTACCTGAAGGAGAGAGGGCTTCTTATGACTGGACATCGTTAGTCTCATGCATTATTTGGTGGTGGCCAATAATGAGCAGCCCAACTTTTCATGCACACCTGGCTTGTTACTGACCACATGTTCCACTGGACCTGAAGAGACTTTGACAGGATCTGACCGTTAGTCTGGTGTACAAGAAACAATCATGTACTAAGGTGATTTGGAAAGCTAGTCCTGGATATCTGATACAAAGCCCAATCTTTTCTTAAGAATGAAGTGACTAAGATCCTGACGTCAGTCTACCAGATGAAATTTGTACTGTTGTTTATTTTTTCATGGTACCCTTTGACATCCTGCTGGGACAGCCGTTCCCATGGTTTCTGTACCAATGGGCCACTGTTTACCCTTTGCCTTTTTCGTGGAGAACTCTATGTATTTCTGCTGAGTTTTTAATTAAAAACACTTAAACGAGATCTGGTCCTGCAGACCATTAGCTTTGAGCTTGTGGATCATCAGAGACCTATAAACCAGGGTGTGGAAAGCAGTGTGCTAAGGAATTAATTTAATATAGCTGAGCAGCTATATTTAATAAGCAGCAGCAACTGCTTTGTCTCTCAGCTTCATTTCTTGAAGATGTAATTAAGAGCTTTTTCCACCCCACTGCTGATCCCTCTTTTAACTGTAACACACAGATGTTATACAGTTATCCTAAACTGTAGTGTTGAAACTTACATTTTTCACCAGCAAATGTAAAAGGTTCATTAAAAATTTCATTAATATTTTCCTTTGTCTTTAATCAAATGTAATGACCTATTGTAATCCCTTAAGATGTAAATTAGAGTACCAATTAATTATGATGATATTAATTAAGACTTCAGTTCCTCCCCTGAGATTTCTATATTGGCAGAGGCCATCAGTACAGTTCACTCAGCTGCAAAAATCAAAACAAAACACTGCTTACTGTTAAAGGCACAAGCTGGTATGAAGAAAATACTTCTCTGGGAGCAGATGAGCACATACACCTTCCTCTCATTAGAAGAATGCTTTTTTAGGTCTTCTGATATCTCTTTATGTCAGGTTACATATCTTTTTTTCTCTACAAGTAAGCAGTAAGCTTGTAATGCTACTAATGATCTGCTCCACAATTTACTTAAATGTTTGGCACTTTGAGTAAAACCACAACAGATGCATGGGAAAAGTAAAAACCAACCAGCCAACCAAAAAAAACCCCAAACAAACACTCCCCTCCCTCTCCTGCCAAATTATATATATGGGAAGAGGGAGTCAAGAGAACCTCTGTATATGTAAATGGAGATGTGGGAAATCTAAAACAATTTTATGCTTGCGATTTAAAAAAAAAAAAATCACCTTTAAATGTAACGTTGAGTTCATTCATGAAAAACTGTGGCCAAGAGAAGCAGTAGAGTGTCTGGTGGGTATTTTGAATCAGCTTCTTGAGAGACAAAAATGATACTGAGGCATCAGCCAAAGCTGTTGTGTTTAGACAAGTATGATTTTACTATTAATACACCAGATGGTGTGCTGCATTAAAACTTTCTGTAACATGCAAAGTAAAAGTTATAGATGTCAAAAATAGTGTAAAGAGGTTTCCATTTTAACGTCTGCAGAAGAGTATATTTGCCACGTGACAAAGCGTGTTCTGTGATGCTGCTTGGAAGCAACTGACATTCTGAGTCAGTCATACAAGTGCAGTTAATGCTCTTCTGATTAGGTAAATATAGTGTTCTACTTGATATTATCTGTTCACTGTATGGATGAGCGAGTTTTACATTCCCTTGCCTTTCTTTGCTTTTCCCTTAAACAGTAACTTAGGTTAGCAATAGCTTTGTTCCTCTTCTATTCCTTTTGTTTTCAGAGGATGGAGGTGTGGGAAAGGGGCGTGATGAGGAGAAAACCAATGTTTTTATAGCTTTTATATGGTCCTAGCTCTTCACTGAAGTTCAGACCTCACTGAGATAAAATGGGAATGTTGGAGCACATATTTAGCTGGTAGGGACAGGGTGGATTTCACAGTGTGGTACCCACAGGCTGTTGCCTCTAGGACAGGTAGAAGGCAGCAGTGCCACATCTGCAGACCAGGTGAAGCCAGGAGCAAACTCAAGCCTCTCTTGGGTTGGTTTGGACAGCACTGCAGTGAGGATTGAGGAGTGCTTTTGCAGGAGGCGTCCTGTCCGCTGAGGCAAAAAAGATTTCTGCTAGAGAAAATTGGTCGTAATGTCAATGCTATGTAAAATATTTCCATGTTTTAGAGGTATTTTTCATATACGCACGTGCAAACATGCTCTCTGCTAGCAGAGCCACCTTCTTTCTGCCATACTGGGGTGGAACAGCTCGCTGCGCTAGAGTCTTCTCCTTGTACCGTATTTTCTTGTAGCTATCTTTAAAACAGAAAATTTAAACACCGGTGTTCTGCAAAGCCTGTGCTCACGTGGGGGAAGTGCCCCTCTTCTGCTTTGTGAGTACTTCTGCTGGGGCAGCTAGAATTTAACCTATCTGTTATGCATACCTTGAAGTAGTTTCTCATATTACCAATCCAGCTACTCAAAATCATGTGGGTTTAGCAATAGTTGTATTTTGTGTTTTGGTTTTTAAGATCTTAGTGTTTTGTGTTCTTTCTTCGAAATCTTCTCTGCAGTCTTGAAGAGTAGACATTTTTCTGACCTTTTAAAATGAAGGAATGCCATCTTTTTTATCATGGGACTCCAGGAACAGGGTGTTTAAAATCCAATAAACTGTCTCCCCATTCTCTTGCATTTACCCCTTTATTTACTCCAGAGAGTTTGGTGATGGAGTCTTGCACTAAAATTGGGTAAGCATGACTAGTCATCTTCTGTTTTTGAGATGTTTCAGCAATGCTTTTCTGCAGACTACCATAGATAAAACCCCTATTTTTCTGTCAGATTGAGGTAATATTCTACTCACTGTCATGTTAGGAGGAATTAATATTTTATAAAGATCTGCTAAAGTCTTAACAGATGCTCTATGTACAGTTTAACTCAGTTCTCTGCTATTGGAACACCTTTTTTCCATATACTGTAGCTTCCTTGAAAAGGGGTATCCATGTTCACAGGTACATGATGAGTATGTTTTATTCGTTGCCAAAAATGCTAAGAATTAAATTTTAATCTGTTGAAGTATGTTATTCCTCACTCTTCTATGCAAAAATATCTGTTGAGTTTCCCGTGATTCTCAAAAACAGCTGAGACCAGTCATGAAAAAGTGTGTTCTTGGCAGAAAAATTTTGAGAGCTTTTATTGAGATGAAAAATTTAACTGTGGCCACAGCTCTGGTCCTAGTTAAACTTTATCAAGCAACTTGTATGACAAGTAAAATAATTTTTTTTTTAAGTGAATGTTCATTTGACTTCTTGCGTATCATACCTTTCAGCTGACTTCCATTAGCTTGCTGGTGTTGTTCTTTGTGTTCTCTGGTTATAAATTTAATCCTACAAGCATAATATAAGATAGTGTATGGTCTCAGAATCCTGACAAAGGAAGCACTAACCCCTCTAGACCAAGAAAGAACGAAGACAGACGTGTTTGTTTTGACAATTGCAGCTGGTAAGTCATGAAATTCTTTCTTTACTGAAAGTAGATTTCTTGACATCTTCAATGTTAGAATAGGTCTGTGACTGAAAAATGTTTCCCTTTTCCTAATTCACTTTCAACGAAGAAAGCAGTAGAATTGAATAGAAAACTTACATTAAAACTTGTGACAGAGTGGTTAGCTGCTACCATTTTCTGATTACTTATATAAGTTAGCCTTTAACATTTGTCATAGTGAGGACAGTCACATGCAGTTGAGCATCATGAATCTGCTTCAAAAAAGGCAAACTGAAAATCACAAGAGTAAAAAATGGGGTAGGTGGGGGACTTGATAACTATAACTGAATAAAACTTTGAAGACTTTAATTAGTAACATTTTTCTAATGAGTTTTGAGGATCTCTCTTCCGTGAGCTGGAATTTTAGGCAAAGGTGTAAAACCCAGGGGATCTGACAGTATGTAACTCTTCCTGGAAATAAACAGAATGGCATTCTGTGAAACCAGGTGAGAGAAGTCTCATCTATACCTGTTATAATATACACATTCCTTAATGGTTTTGCGTCCTGTTGTCCTTTGCCTGTTTTTCTGAGGACTTAACGGGCATGTTCTACCAGAGATGGTGCAAAATTTCTGTGTGGTGTAGGCAGAAATTAATTTTGTTGCCACAGGGGGCATGGGAGATGGCTGCATTGCCTGCTGGAGCCTGCTGGAGGCTGCTGCCTCATCCAGACCTCCTCTTTCAGGGCTGTAGCAGCCCACTCGGCTCTCCAGCCATCTGTCATAATGCAATGTATGGGCATGAATACCCTCACCCAGGGAGGGAAGCGGGGGAAGGGCTGCTCCCCAGCAGTCTTGCAACTCTAGACTACTGCTGCCTTTGCCTGTGCCTAAAGCCAGCCCTGGTTCTGCCCCACTGGGATACCACAGAGGCTGAATGTAGCTGGATGGAGAGAGGCCTCCGGGGGAATGCAGGGGTGCAGCAGAGGTGTTCCTGTGAATCTCGCACGCATGTGCATAAATTAACAGCAGGGGCTGCAGGTGGGAGATGTATTCATTTTCTCTGTGCATGACAGCCTAATGTAAACATTGCAGTGTGAACCCACAACTGTTAGCTAATATTGCAAGATCAGGGAGCCTCTGACAGTAAAAGTACATAAAGAGAAACAATGAAATCTTGGGAAGGCTCATATAAAATATTAAAGACGACCATTGAAGAGTTCAGTTTTTCACCTAGCTGAGGTAGTTGGGTGTTCACTTGCCAGCTTCTCTCCTTGTCTTTTAGAAGGTCTTTGTGAGATGAGGGGAGGTAGATTCAACTTGGTGGTGAGAGAGGAGCAAAGTGAAAATTTTGTTCTCTTCAGCAGCTTTTTTCAGATATTTCAATCTGTTTTCGTTTGCAAAATCCTGATGGAATGATCTTGAAAGAATTATGCCTGTTGTTCTTGGCATTTCATGATCTTACTCCATGCAGTGTGAAGGACCTGCTGCTTGTCCCAAAAATTATGAAACTGAATGGAGATTGATCTTGGATGTGCTCCAGTGTCATTCCTTAAGCCTTACATTTTATGAGCTCTCCCCTTTTTCCTCTGATTTCCCTTCTCTCCCTCCTGCCATGCTCCTTTGCAATGACCTTTGTAGGGCCAGGGATTTCACTTTCTCACTTTTTTTTACATGCGGTGAATATATGTCTCCATATAGACGTAGAAAGACTAACATATTTCAAAATAGCAGTTTCAAAGTATTTTTGCACTAGATTACCAACTAGTCTGCCTCCTGACTCAGCCAGGGTATCCGTACATTATTCCTGGGTTTTTTTGAGAAGTGTGGTCTCCTGTGATGACCACAGTACTGTTTGATTTACGATCCGTCCAGTTAACGAGCATGTGCTTGCCTAAGAGAGAGTATGCAAACAAACATGTGACAGTTTATTTTTAATATATATTATTTCTAATGCAATTTAATTGTGTCTTACCATAGGAGTTTCTTCTGATTTGAGGTCTGAATTCCAGAGTGGCCAAACTTTCCTTCTGGCTGAGACCCCCATGAGATGAGATTAATTCCACAAAGGCTACTCTGTCCTGGACATTAATTATTTTTTTTTTTTTCATCAGTCTCTCAAGATCTTCTAAATCTTTGGAGTTTTCTTTTTGAATGGAGTAAACGCTTTGACTTCCCTTATGAGATAGTTGATGATCTCATTCATTTCTAACACCTTTTATCTAGTTTAGTAATATGAGTTGCATACTGATCTTTAATAATAATAATAAAACAACCACAAATTTTGCTTCTATGCAGCAATTACAGGATCAAAGAGCTTTGGCTTTGCTCTTGAGTTTGACTTGTACATTTATTAATGTACAACTTTTTTTTTTTTAAGTAGGTGAAAGCATCTTGAATAGCCATTTGGTGGCTGCCACTGGATGTAGCTGTCCTCTTGACTTCCCCATGCCACCTTTTCACAGGAGATAAAGTCACGAGATCAGATACTTGTTGCTGAGCTGTTTCCAGAAGCGTTCCTTTGTTTGCCAATGTTCTGAAAATATTCTAGGCAAAACATCCAGCTAGAAAGGTGAATGGATTTGGTTTGTTACTGAGCACTATTATTGAACCCATGCTTTCTTGCATAGTATTACATAGTATATTATGAATTGTATTTTACACTCTGCAGTGTCCAGTAGCTGCTTTAAGTTCTGCCCAGTTATTTTGCAAGGTATGAGGATTTTATTTTTTCTTCTGTTAAATTAATATTTTTCTGTGGATGGCTATCTTCTTATTTACAGGATCTAGGATTCTGTCTCTTCTTTACTGCATTTTTATCTTTAATGCACCTCAAACAGACTATTTAAGGTAATATTAAATACTGTCTCAGGTTTGTTTAGTTCTCAGTTTTCTGCTGAGTGAAGTCCGTACTCCACAGTTCATTTGATTTGGTATTTTTTTATTTTTTGATTTCCACAAATAAAAAGATTATATTTTTCTGTGAATCTCACACTCTGAATCTTGGTCCCATTGTTGAAAACCACCCAAAAGTGATTCAAACAGCAGTAGGAAATATTACCTAAAATTCTAAGAGTAGCCTTTTAAAGAGAGAAGTCAATCTAAGAATTAAAGCAGGTGACTGGAAAGGTTATGGATTTGATCATGCTGATTAGAGTGTTTACGAAGCTGCTTAATGCCTACAGGTCTTGCAGAGCAGGATTCTGGATTACGGTTCCATGATAAATTTACAGAATTAGTAAACCAGATTAAGGACAACATTAAGATGGTTGCTTCAAAGACAAGAGAGGTTCCTCTTATAACTTAAGCTGCTTTGCAAACCTGCTTCCATTGCACATTTTTAGAGTCTTACAAGCAGCAGGACCTCTGTAGCTGTGTGAGTGGCTTCTCTGCTGGGTCTTGCAGAGACTTCTTGGACAGGGCAGTGTTAGTCCTTCTCCCTGCTCCTTTGTCAGGGGGCTCCCAGCTCAGCTGAAGCTGAAAACTCCCTGGGGCCCATCTGGAAACTTATGGCTGAGATAAAGGAGATAGACCAACCACAGGATTCTTGGTTATTCAAGGATAATCTAAGTGTAGTAAATTTTAGGTAACTTAAAATGCTTTCTTGTAATTCTAAAAATTCTTTTGTATTCTCCTGTGCTTAATTTTTTCCTTATTGTAAACTAATGCAATGAATGTGGGACAGGGGCTGCTTTTGTTTTCTTATTAGAAATGACTGTCATTAAATATTGCTTGTCTCCCACGATGAGGCTTATAATTCACAGCTGTGAAGTTCTTTGACATCCAGGGACAGAATGGTGAAGTATTGCCATCTATCTTTCCATTTATGTTTTCCAACTCTGATTTTTCTTGTTCCCTGAATCGAGTAGTCTGACAGCCTATGTTCTGGAATAAAGTAATTATTGTTATTGCTAGAGACTGCAATAAGCCAAGGATTTTAAAACCAGTGACAGATTGCCGGCTTCCTTGGTAAGGTACCTCATCTTGTACTGAGACAAAAGTGATCTCTTACATCACTGTCCAAGTTCAATGTTTGTGTTTAAAATAAATGGAACAGATTATTTAAAAAAGAATAATTAAAAATAGTTTATTTTGTGAAATTATATTAGGCAATTAAAAGGCAACACTAAATCATGTTTTCCATCTTCTTTCTGCCCTTTCCCCCCTCCCTGATCATAGGAAAAATAAAAATAGCACATAAAATCCTAGAGAAATGGAAAATGAGCTACTAACAATCAAACGTTTCTTGCTGGATCCTATTTGTAAATTGCAGATAATTTTTGAAGTTGCAGGGTATGTTCCACCCTGTGTTATCTTCCATACATCAGTGATGTCTAAATTTTTTCATTATGTGTGCTTGTAACTGTATTTGTAACATCTGGCTGAACAAAATGCTATTTTTGAAAATAAACACAAAGGTGGTAAGCATGATTGTTATTTATCAGTTGGAGTTTTTTAACCTCTCGGAACTGTGTCTACTCTCCAAAAGCTTTTCTCTTTCCCCCCCTCTTTTGCTGAGAGCACATTTGACACACAAACAAAAGTGACTTTTGTCTTGTAATGGAAACACGCCAAGCTGTTTGACACACTGACAGGTGGGATATTATTTAGTGCTGCTGAAATTTGGGTTGTATGGGGTGCTTTGTTCCTCCTAGATTGTGTTTTGACTTGCATGTTTCTGACTGCCATTGTAGCATTAACCTTCTTTATTGGACTTGGAACATGCCTGCAAGAGTTAGCCTTATAAATGGCATCGAGGGTTTTTTTCCTACATTGTTAACAAGTTTCTGAAACAAATTGTACAACAGGAGTTAAAAAGTTTTCCTTTTGTATGTTTTTTTCCACAGTAAATTACCCGTTATATTTAGGTGTGCGTGCTTTTTTTTTTTTCCCTTTCACCCTTAGTTTGGAATATACAGTCATAAATAAAATATTTAAATTGTTTTCTTCAGCAACATTTATTAAAACAGTGCCTCTGAAACTGCAGTCTGTCAGTGGGGAAGGGAGTTTAAATTATACAACTTCAACATCTGTTTACGAAGTATTTGGAATTTTCTTCTCTTTTTGTTGGGGTCAGGCAGTTGATTTTGGTTTTGGTACTGGAAGAGTGCACATTTGTTATCTCTGTGCAAGAGTATCCCAGCAGGAAGCAAGCTATGATGTCACGTTTGTAACGGTGTAAGCAGGAAAGAGTTGTTGGCCACCAGGAGTCTAAGCAAATACTGTCATCATTTTTATGCATTTTGTGATTCTTTAGGCTGTTGGTGCTGCTATACTGACTTCTCTGTTGCGTATCATGATTGAAAAGACATGTCAAAGGGAAGGTCTTCTGTAAGTCAGGAATGTTACTTAGTTACTTAGTTTTCCCTGAGCAGAGACAGATGCTCCTCCATCGGACCCCAGTAGAGCCAGAAGTCCTGCTTCTGAGAGACCTCTGATTGAGGTACCTTTAGGCTTGCCCAGGTGCCCGGTGTATGTTCAGACTGCAGCCCCTGCCTGCATGCCATGGGGCTGTAGCAAGTCTGTCTAGAAGTACTCTAAGAGCTTCTGGTGAACCTCAGTTTCATGTGAATAAAAATCTGTGTGTCCATACATATGGCTGGGCTCTTGTGTTCCTTGTTTTAGTGGTGCATTGAGCATTGTCCCCTTTTTTTTTTTTAATAACCTTAAATTTTCAGGCAGGTAAAACTCATGGCATAAAGCAAAGGATTACCTGGATAGTTCTGGGTATTTTGAAATCTGTGAGGTAATTTGGGGTAGAAAGGGATAAAAATTAGAATCTGGTTTTCTGTTAAAATGAACAAATTGTGAATTTTTAGCTCAGTGATGTTAGTGAGATGTTGATGACATACTCAGGATGACTTGTGCTCAGGTTATGTTACGCTGGGTTGTAATGTTATAAACATGAGAAGTAGATTTAAAGAAAAAGTCGTGCTCAACTGCTGGAGCAGAATGGGCAGCGAGGGGCAGTCTGAAGAGTCAGGTGAATATTGATCTCCTAGACTGTAGAAGACTTCTGGGTAAAGTTAGCTTCTTCAGTTTCTCAATTTATGAACAGAAAGAATGTAAAGGTTAAAACTGGACAGTAAGAACCCAGTTTTCTGTGAGTTAAGTAAAAGTCCTGAGTAGGTAAGTCAAACCAGAAACTTCTTGATTTGCCATACGGGAAGCAGACACTAATACAGAAACAGGAAAGCTGATGTCTCCTGGATCTGTGAATGTCAAGACCAAATACTGTATAATGTTGATACTGTGGACTTAATCCAGGGTTTGTAATTAATTGCTGTATCTGCAGCATGAAACAAACTAATATATTATTGAGTTAGCAAGGAATCTGAATGATTCCCAGGCCAGGCAGCTCACTGAATTAAAAAGAAATTGGCAGTGAGTGAATTGGTGATTTCCCAGACCTAATGTGGTGTCCAGATTCTTTTTATTTGAATTACCATTGACAAATTTTGCTTCTGTGAAATTGTCTAATCCCTTTATAATCCATTTTTACTGTTGCTCACATGTCTGTTGTGTAGCTTGTTTTCAATGGTTGCAGCCTAGGTCTTGCACTGGCTTCTGATACAGTATTTTTAGGATGGTCACTCAGTGAACCATTTAATAAATCATGTTTGTCTAAGATTTCAGACTAAATGTAGATAGGTATTTTAGTTATGGAGTTTCTATTGCTAGCTTCCTGAATATCTTCAAATATTTGGACCTTAGCGGGGGTGCATATTGATATTCTTCTTTCAAGATAAATTTAAAAGGTATTGCCAAAAATTAACCTTCAGAAGTTAACTATAAAGCTTCTCAGAACTGTAGTAGTGCTTTGTGACTTGTTCAAAGCAACTTCTGTAATCTGTTAGCAGTAACTCCAGCTTTTAAATTTAATGATGCTAATGCTGTTAAAATGCCCGAAAAGGGCTTCACCTAGATTTGAAATCTAACTTAATGTTTAAAACATGGCATTGGTTTCCCTCTTCCTCTGCTGAACATTCGTGTGCTCTTAACTCTGCTGTTAGCATTTACTGTTATTAAAATCCATAGATTAGGAGAACACTCTGAATGCTTTTCAGGATGAATACCATAAATAACTGCATCTTGTGGTCCTCTCTCTTGATTACCTTCACCTTTACATATGTTCTTTTGTAAGCCTTCCTTACAAAGATGTAGGCAGATGAATGAATTACCATGTAATAAGCCAGAGCTTGAACTGAAGATGCATTTTTTTAGCTGCTGTGTGCTGCCCTTACATGATTTTAAGTTGCTTGGACTAGTGTGGCATTGAATGAGTTGGAAGTAAGCAATTGGTATAGACAGTGACCTGTGAAAAGACCTGATGTAGCAGAAGTCTGTACTTGGTTTATGTAATTGTACTGACTTTTTTTACCCATGTGCTGTGTAAGCTGGGCAAAGATCTCAGCATATTGCCGCTGTATCAGTTGGTAGAGAAATCTTTTCTGGTTTTCATTGAAATAAATTAAATAAAAGAAACAACTGATTATAATCTGCAGTGAAAAATAGAATCAAGTAGGCAAAAATTTGCCACTGAAGCTGAATTCAAAACAAAATTGTTACACTTACAAATAAAGTAGTGGAATGAAACATCTGTGATGTCTGTTTGGTCTTCCATGTGATCTATGTTACAGGTATAGTGTATATGCTATATAGTTATATATGTGGTATGTACGTTAGCGATCCAAAGAACTTTTGAAGTTGCTATACTAATATGAAAATCACTAAGTGGAAAGAGAAACATACAAGATGATTATATAAATCTGAAAAAATAAATTATTTCCCTGTGTCAGCAGATGTGTCTAAATGATTCTGTGCTATGCATAAAATGCCAATAAATAATAAGCTGGAATTAAAGAGCAAGAGAAATAGAAATTTAGTTTTCATATTTGCAAACATACAGAACTTCACAATTCTGATGATTGCAGGAAAAGATACTGACTTAAGGATGGACTAACATAATAAAACCAGATCAGAAAGCTTCAATAAAAGTTATTAGGATATGTCTTCTAACATTTGCTTTACAAATTATTTCAATGAGGACTATGTATGTATTTAATTTATATTAGCATATTTTGGGCAAGAAAGTTGACTCGGAAAGGCCATCATAACAATGGAGTGTGTAGAGATACCCACTGAGAAGAAATTTTTTTTTTTATATTATCCTAATAGTTACATTGAAAACAAGAAAATTACAAGTAATTAAAATATCAGACCTTCTTTACACTCATTTTTAGATGCTATAGAAGTGTTTTGTGAAACAGTATAAAAAATTGCAAATACCATAAGGTATTACTGTGAGATAAGAAAGCAATGAAAATTAAATTTCTTAGTCCATCATACCCAGTGCCAAGTTTCCTATTAATTTTAAATTGATGGTTTTATCCAAAGTAAGATCTCAGATATTGTTTAATATGTATGTAGCACTTTTAAAATTTAACCTGATTCTCTTCTCAGCAGAGGACTTTCTAAAGAGTATCTAATACTTCATCTGTACTTCCTGAAAGTATCAATGCAAGGATGAGATTGACGCTTATTTTCATGATGTTTTCATGAGACAACTGTGAAAAATGTAGCTTCCAGATCAAAGCACAATGTCAAAATTAGTAGTTTCAGAAGTCTGATATTTCAAAAGTTTGTGTCTCTGTTTCAGACATGTAGACCTTTACAATATTGAGTAAGACCACTATGTGTCTCTTCACAAAATAATTGCAATTCTAAATCCTAGACAATAGAATATCTGGAATTGAAACAGAATCAGTATTATGGCTTTTGATTTAAGTAGCCTGAAATGAAGTTCAACAGTAATAACTGCAAGTAGTAAACACTGAATAGCATGTCTTGTTGAAAAATCAAATCTGAAATTTCTTTGGGAATTTGAAATGCAATGTTCCCACTTATATAGATTTGAGTAAAAAAGGGGAAAACCCACTCAGTTAAATAGCTGTAGTAGGGGTATGATTACTTTCAAAATTAGCCTTAATCTTTCAGATGTTTAAATGCTTTAGAAAACCTTAGTGGGGTTTCTTTGCAGTTGTATTGCAACCATTGCTTGAGAATTTTGTGGAGTGGGGAGTAGCCCTGTTTTGTTCTGGTCATCCAACTTGAGAGCAAATCAGGTGCACTTTGGGTACCCAAGATCCCTGTCTATTCAGTGAAAAGGGTAAAATACCTGCTGGGGAACTAGAGGGAATTTGGGGTGCCCAAACTTAGAAGACTGAGGCAGTGTCATCTAGACGGTGGAACCACCATCTCACTGGAGAGCTTCAGCCTACTCCTGCTGACATCCTTCCCCTAATTTCTGTCTGGGCAAGAGTGAATCATTTCTTGGTATGCAGCACGGTTTTGACTGTTTGGCTGTGGATTGTACTTTCTTTGAAGCTGTTGATTTACCTCCACCTATCTAGTAAATAGATAGATTTACAAAAGATGTAACTTTGGAAATCTGAACTATAAATAGACTTTCTGGCAGAAAGAAAAGAACATCCTAATACTAATGAGGAATATACAAGGATTCAGAATACGCCAACTTTTCTGTCAACCCGATCTTTTTTTTCTGGTCACTTGCCTAAAAACACCATTGTCACATTTTATTGCCTACTTTTTTTCCCTTGTTTGTGAGAAACAAATGACAATGTTGTGTGATAAAGTACAGTAATCTGCATGATAAAACCCTTGACTTATTTTGTTCAAGCAAAAGTCAAAAAGAGGGGTATGCTTTCAAGACCTTGGAATTTCAGACTCAGATATTTTTTAATGTTAGAAATCAATATATGAAGTTAATTAGGATTTTTTTTTCTTCTGGTTAGGCTTTTTCTTTCTATAACAGTCCAATTAGTAAGAGAGAGGCAGATTCTTACTACTGTCCATTATTTGCAGTCCATAGGGCTTTAGGACAAAATTAATACAGAAATTGCTTTGAGTCCTTGATTCATTCTTTATCACTGGTTTTCATGAAATCTTTTGAAGGAAGTGATTGGAAGCTGACTTGATCCTCAAAATGACCTATTCATTAAATATTCCCATGTAGTACGAATTTTTATGTAAAGCAGCGATTTATTCATAATTTGAAAATTAGGTAAGATTACAATTTTCCTTCTGTATTAGTCTAGTAATGCTAGTCTACTAGTCTAGTCTACACTGCCATTTCTACAGCAGGATTTTGGCCAAATTTGAATCAAGACCATGAACCTTCTCATTAAAAGTTCTCAGGTTTTCCGGCATGTTTTTTGGGCAAGATTATTACCTGCTTGAAGATCACATTTTCTGTTGCTGTTGGATAAAAAAATATATATTCTTTTATAATAGTAGCTTTAAAAGGAATTTTCTTTCATGCTAAACTGCCGAAATGTTAGCTATTTCTCTATATTTTCATTAGAAATATTTTTTTCTCTTCTTTTTGTTGTGTTTATTTTTCTTTGGCTGGTTTGCCTTGCCATTAAAATGTGGAGCTTAAACCAATGGAGAAACAAAGTCTGAATAGAAAACAAACCAATCAGGAAAAGTTAAAACCACCTGGTGGCCTATTGCTTCTGAGCATAAAACATACCTTTCAAATTATTCCCAATAGAATTTGAGGAAAACGTTTTAGAAATGATGACTAGAAGCACATTTTAATGTGATATTTTAAGTGACTGGCTTTTCACCAAGTCTGGCCCTGTAAATGTGATAGATCAGTTCTGAAACACCTGCATTGAAGTGAACCAGTGATACCTTTCGACACCTTAAACCACTGGCCAGGTCCTGCATCTCAGGCAACAAATGTAAGTAAAGGTCATGATGTCATCACGCTGCTGTGAGGGTGCCTGGATTAAAATGTCCTGCCATCCAGGGAGGGGGGAACGAGGAAGGAGGAAGGCAGGGGGGGAATCTGTCATCCCTGAGGTAGGATTTTGAACAGTACAAATACCACAGTCGTCATACCCAGACATGACAGCATGCAGCAAGATTGTTACATGAAATCAGACTTACAATGCACAGTGGACCGAGTGACAATAAGGTAATTGTTGTACACTGAGAGACTAAGAAATGGACTTCTTGCACTTAATACCTACAAAAATTCCCTGCGAAAGAGGCATGCATAAAGGCAACATTATGTACTAGATTATAGGTTATTACACTGTAAGCACTGTGAAATTTCTGTTTGCCAGCATGCCAGAATGGAGGTTTGTCGCACTCTCCATGTCCTTTTTGGCACCATGTATCAACTGAATTTCCCTGCTATCCCTTTGGTAACCTTCTTCCCAAATTCTGACTAGGGCAGATTTTTAGTTTTGCAGCTACTGGCTATGAATTGGATGTCCTTCTCTGGTACCACGTGCAATAAGGATTTGCTGTTAAGCCTGTATATGTCTACAGGTGGAGGCTTGCATAGACTGAGATGACAGAAAGCCTTGACCTTTAAAGGAAGCATATTGGGAAGGGCAAGAAGATGTTGTCAGGTAATTATTGAATTTTAAAGTTGTTCATGATATGTGGAGAAAACAGGAAACATGTTTCATTGATCTGTTTTTTTCTCCAAATTATATGATATGACACTTGCGATTATGTTTTTGTGATATAGATATTTTGTATATGCTACATAATAATAATGAAGACTTTCTGTTGCTTGTCCTGGAAGAGAAGTATTTGTTCTACCCAGTTAAATTCTAAACCATCTAAGTCATGCTTATGAACTGTGTAACAAACTCAATGTTCAGTGATATTGGAGGTATGTATGTGCACTCTTCTAACTAATCATGTATGCAGATGTTCTGAAACTCAAAATATATTTTGCATGAAACTTGTTAAATAGTTTAACTGGATTAGTTATTGATTTCATTCAGACTGGCACTACTTGGTGGTATTACTGAAGCCATAATCTCAAAACTTATTTTCCATTCCTCTTTACACAAACTTACTGAGCCTTTGGCATCCTATTTTGAAAATGCAGAATGCAATGATTATTGAATAATGGAATAAACATTGAAGAATAGATAGAAAATAAAATACAATGCCTGTTTAATAATTGCATTCAGATATGTTATGAGCAAAATGAGTCCTTGCTCACTAGTTGTGGCCTTCCTATCATTGTACAATACCACTTGGGTTTGGTAGCAAAGATCATGAATGGCTTGAAAGAGAATAGTTTGTTGGTTTGGGTAAGCCTGTGTGCCATTCTTTTTGTGCAGAAGGTAATTTTATTATTTCAGTTACTTAAGCATAATTCCAGAGTGACCAAATTAAACCAATTCTTCTTTGAAATTACACTTATCTATCAGTACTGCAGATTGTGCACTGTCTATTTTTTTCCTTCAGCATTTGTCTGGAGAAGCTCTACAAGTGTCAGTACAGATGTGTCGGAAATATTTTCTTTAAGTTTTCTTTTTCAGTGCATTGCTATGCTATGAATCATTAATGCTAGAAATCTTCTATTAACTTTACCTACGTTTTTTCTCTCTAACTTATGTTAAGGGTTATCTAGTTTGTTGTACTGTCAGTGTTTGAAAAGCCATGCTGTGATTGAGATTGTGATTCATGTGGTGTGTATAGAGATGTGAGCGAAACAAACATAATGTTAGCTGAAAATGAGCCCTACTCATTTAAATTCACCATCCCCAAAAATACACTCAATAAAGCTTTAATATTTTTTTCCCTTTTTATTCCTTGCCCTTTCTAAAAAGTGCAATGAGGGCAGAGTTCAGTTGCTTCAGCTTATTAGGACTTTTTCTTCCAAAGGTTTACTTTTAAATGCTGTGTGGCTTGAAACAAAACTTTCAAAGAATACTTTTTTTACCTTTGCATAGAAGTCAGTCTGCTCCATAGCTTGGAAATTGGATGTCTGCTTGATACTACAAGCTGGGGTTTGTTTTTTTGTTTGTTATGTTAAAAGGAAAATATAGCTGGCCTTCTGCCAAGAGGAAGATTATCCAGCAACTGATGACCTCCTCTCTTTAATCTCCCTGTTGTTTTGATTTTTTTTGGTATGTTTGGTTTTGTAAATGTTTCATCACGACTGCGCTTTTTTTATCAACTTGGTATAACCACAAATATGAATATCACCATAAATATCTCAAGTTACATATTTACAGAAATGTTGTTCTCTTTCCCTGGTCTTCTCCATGCTGGAGGAGCAGAAAGAGAAGTGCTGAAAATGACTCTTAAGTCTTTCAAGCCTGGCATTGGGTGTTCACACATTTAATACTCTGGGCCTTTAAGTATGTTTACATTTCCTGAGGAAGCTTACAAAAATCTGTTTATTTCTCCAAGGAAACCCACATGAAGCAAATTTTTTACTTTCCAATAAAAATCATGGTTCCAATTAGTATGATTTTTGGGAAGACTAAAAATGTTGGATGATGCCTTTAATGTGCAGCATGCTTGTCAAATCATGTTGCTTTCTTCCGTGGAAATGCCTGATTTTTTCAGCATAACACACAGTAATTTTGAAAACAGTAGTCAGATACACAGAATACTCTGAATTAATGGTTATTAACTGTACCCACTGCTGTTCACAGCAAAGAAATTTCATATTCTGCAAAATTACTCGGAGATCACGAACTGAAATTCAATAGATGAATTTGTATGATGGACTGAATATGTTGTTGGTAGTTAATTTTTTTCATCTCATGTTGCAGGGGTGTATTTAAAACAATAGGGCTGATATCTTGCAAAATCCTTCCTTGGCTGTCAAAAAAAAAGTCTGGGAGACAGTACAAAAATCTCATGCATTAATATCAGCATAAATTGTATATTTCTGTTTTGGTAATAGATAACTCTGGCACCCAAAGATAATAAGTGAGCAAATGTGCAGACTTAATCTTCTATTTACTGCTCTGCATTTGATTAGAAAGATTTGTTGGCTTAAAATTGTAAAAAAAAAAATTCCATATTTTAAAATTAAGCATGATTTTAAAAGCTGCATCATAAACGTAGCTGCCAAACAACTCATACTGCTTTTTGCAAATGTTCCATTAAAAAAAAGCTCAATTTATGTTCTACCTACCTTTTAAATTTGTATTTTATAACCATTTCACTAGTCCTACAGTAGATGTGTAATTCAATAGTGTCTTTTTGGGTGTGAAACAGGGAGGATAGTTTTGCAAATATTCTATATTGAGTTTTTGCAGAGGTATTCTCACTGTGATATGATAATGTTGCTCTGCCTGTAAGAATAAAAGCACAGATTTCAAATGGAACAGAGCAAGTTTTAGAGCAGGGAGCCAGGAGATGTATGTTTTTATATGGATTCTGGCCAATGTCAATTGCATAAGGGCAGTAATCTGGGGCGTGACTTGGGTATCAGTTTTGTTACACATTCAAACTACTTCTGAATTTCTTTTTTTTTTTTTATCCTTGGAATTTTTCCAAATGTAACAAAAACAAGCAATTCATACTCTCTGCGGCATGCCTTGCCAGTAACTGAGGCATGTATCAGAATTAAAAGGCTGGTATAAGGCTGGGGTGTTTTTTTCTTTTTTTTCTTTCTTTTTTTTTTCTTTTTTTTTTTACCCCTCCCCTTAAAAAAGATTCTGTCTGGGATTTCCCTCAGAAAGGGAGGGGAAATGTCTTTCATGCTTTGGATACAGTGCTGACAATCCGTCTTAGTGTTTGCTGGAAAAGCATCTCCCTGCACTGAGGTAAAGCTAGTTTTAAACTGCACAGGGATTAGGGGTCACTGTAAAGTGGCAGCATAATAGTGTTGTATCCAGCAAATGTTTTCTTTTCATGACTGAAAATGATAATTTCAGGGCTGTGATTCATTTATTTGCATGTATTTTTCCAAAAGGAAATTCTGCTATCTTAATTGAGATAATGAGTCATGTCTTTTTTTTAAATTACAGGATTCCAGTTTTTACAGGCATTTAACATAAATGGCAGGATTTTCATTACTGAAGAAGATTAAGGATAGTAGAATGTAAGCAGGGACATTCTTCTGTTTGCTAATTTTAAGCTTTGTGAAAGATGTTCCATTCTTTTCCACACTGCTGCTTTCTATGTAACAGTAATAGTTTGTGGAAGTTTAAATCAACTACTATATGGATGATAAAAGGAAAAGGCAAGAGAACCTTTGTATTGTGATGACACATAACAAAAAGTTGGGAACAGCAGACCCAACTCCTTTCCTAGCAGCCCTAAGCACGTTCTGTACAGCATCTGCATTCCTGCTGTGTTCCTGACTGCCAGCCCAGGGCAATAATATTCTCCACGTTTCTCCCCTCTCTCTCTCTCTGTGTCCTGCATTGCCCTCCAGTGATGAGGAAGGTGGGACCACAGGAGATGGTGGTGATGCTGGAACTCCTGCAGAACAGTGGCAACCAGCTTTTGGAAAGCTGAAGGTTGAATGTGAATTTTAATGGAGTGCAGGAAGAAAGTGCCTGTTTCGTGACATGGGGACAGTAGAAACTGTGTGCAGGCAGGCATACTACCCCTGTGTAGTCAGCTGATCAGCAGTAGGGATGAGTCGAAGAGAAAAATGTATGTGCAGAGAGGTGGCAACGTGCACGGCGCTGTGGTTACCTCCAGCTAATCTATTGTTCCCTAATAATCATGTCAAGGTGTGATGACATGATGTGATGCTAAGGTCCTGCTAAGAGACATCACTTCTGCTAATAAAATTTGCTTTTTCATTAATGCGAAGGAAGAATTCCCATCTCTTCAAAGTTTGAGTGTTTCAGGAAGAGAGGTTCAAGTAGTTTGAATTAGGAATAGGAAGAGCAGGATAGCAGTCAACTTCCAAGTGAGGAGAGGCACACGGAAGCTAATCTGGTTCTCAAAAATTAGACTACCACTAGATCTTCCTCCTTTAATCTGGTCACTCTGTGGGCTTCAACTGACACATTGGTTGGGGTATTGTCCCCTGCTACTTAAGTCTGATGTTTGAGTTTTGGGCTTGATTTGAGGAGATTTTGGAAACTATTTTTGTGGGCCAATGGAATACTCAAGCTTGTTAACTGTAAGCAACTGCTAGTATTTGGGAAGTTTTAAAACTCAGCAAGAATAGATTTCCATAGGGTCATCAAATCCACATTTCTGACCTGTAACCCACCTAGTCATATCTTGTTGCTGCTACTTAAAATTCTGTAGGCAGTGTAGGTCTTCTAAAATGGCTGTAGTTTCGGTTTTTAAAAACTTTGACAAAACCCCCTGATTTTCCTAGATTCAATTTTGCAAAAATCCTGAACTATATCTTAGGGTGAAGTTGAGAAAGACAAAGCAAAACCCCCCACAGCCTTAGGCAGAATGCAAATATGGAAAATATTGCCTTCATAAATGGTTAATGTCTGACAAAGAACAGTTGAAAACAAAACCTTACAGTGGAGCATTCAACGCAAGCTTGAGACAGGGCAAGCCTGTGCCTTTGAATGAGAACATGCTGGTGGTATGATAAGAGAAGGTGTGATTTCAAACCAGTTTCTGAGTTTCAGCAGCTACGACTCAGTTTCAGGAGGAAGTTTGTTTCCCTGAGGCCAGATTTGTAAAAATAATCATATTTCCATGGATGTTAGGTGCATGAGTACCCTGGAAATCTAGCAGCATCTAGACTTGAATAATGAAGTAGGTAATTATGATAGGCTGTAACAGCATTACTAATCTTCAATCTTTTTTCTGATGAGTAATAGAAGTAAGTTAGTAAGTTTGAGATTATTCCCCCCTGCCCTGGTTCTTGGCACTCTTTTATTCCTGTGGAAAAAGGCTTAAAACAATTGCTTCGGTAGCATTTTCAGCTCAGAGTGGGCTCAATATGTTGGACATAATGTTTATTAGAGTCAGAGTTCTGAAGTCTCAGAGAAATTTCTGACAGGCACATGTTGTCAGAGGACCAAAAGTGTTGATGTTCATCAGACTGCAAAGTCCATATTCATTATCTTGGAACTGACCTGGCATCACTGCAAGTAGTGTTGCTTTTGTGGGTTTTGGGTACATATTTCTCCTTTGTAGCTAACTTTGCATTTTTCTCCAGTTCTTGTGAAGACAGGGAGTAAGATTTATCTCCATTACACAGGTACTCTGTCCTTGGAGATATTCAGAATGTACCTGGACAAAGCCATGGTTGACCCGATAGAAGTTGGTCCTGCTTTCACAGTATTACAGGTCCTTTCTAACCTGTATTATTCTATCATTGTAAAATATTGACGCTGGGGAGATTTTATACATGAACGTGCACATACCCTTAGTTCTACATGAAGGATTAAGAGTGTAACAAGGAGCTTAATCATTAATTGTTTGGCTTAAGAAATAGCAAGATTGTGGGCAATGGGCTTACTCCATAATAGGGTACACAAATTAATCAAATGAAGTGAGGAGATCTTGGTTCTGCTGATGTCCTCATTTTTCCTAGTTTGGCCAAAAATGACAAATCTACATAATGTTCAGTGCATAAAATTAAATTAAAAATAGGTCAAAATCAGAAATTAATTGTGAAGTTAGGAAATCATGTATAATAATATCTTGACAGAGAATACTGTGTAGGCCGTTCGCTATTAGATAGAATGAATGTATTCATTCTGTTTTGTGTTTTGTGGACTGAATGAGCTTTCTATTGCTCCTTTGTCATTGTGTTCTCCTTTTTGCATAAGATTAGGTAGAGACAACTAGAGATAGTTTTTCAAAGTGGGATGTATAGGTGTTCCATTTTACTGAGATTTCAATTACATGTAGTTGCATCTCTGAGACTGCATTTTTCACATAACATGGCTGATTTTATGTGTTCATTAGGAGCATGTAATGTTTTTTCTCCAAGTCTTAATTCCAGAAATCCCTGCGGACATCCCATCTGGTTATGTCATGATCCTGGCACATAATTTGTTAAAAGTGTCTCTGGGTAGGTCTTTATAGCTTTTACAAAATTCTGCACACTATTCTTAAAAGAAATGGTTTCTAATTCCATCTGAATATGTGTAAAGCTGCAACATAGTTTCATATCATAAAGGTGCTGTGAGGAAATGGACTGAAATCCTAATTCTATCATGTTTGGACTTCATTTACTACACATCTCTTGTAATTATTGCAGCACTAAAACCTATTCTCATCAGAATAAGCAGGCAAGTAGCTTGTCTTTGCCTGTTGGAGAAAAAAGGTAGGATTGGTGGTAGGGAGGCTTGTTTTACAAGGTAAGGTGCAGAGGGCAGGTTTCACACCCAAGCATGATATTGTCATCAATGAAAACTTGTAACTTCAAAACTAGCAGCTGACAGATGTGCACTCCACTACTGTAATGGAAAACCTGCTTCTTAGTATGCCTTACTGTTTTTTTGTACCATAGCACAGCCTGAGATAGCTATCAGAATTTATTTTTACAGAAATATGTTGCCTCTTTGAGAGCTGCAAGTTTGCTTGCTTCATTGGTTTATCCCTCATAATTTATTAAATACTGACATGGCCAAATATTTAGAGATCTAGTTTCCCCTTAACATTTTCCCATGCAGTATTCTTTTGTGTTAGGAGTTACATTGAGAAGAGGACACACATGGCAGTTGTGTGGGTCGTGCTTTTGGGGCTTGCTTTTTTTAAATCTTCTCTGCTGGCACAGCCATTAGAGATTTATCTGCAGTCTTCTAGTTCTGAGTTGTTCCCTATTTTTTTTTAATAATAAAGTGAGCGTTTGCAATTTCTGTTCAAGGAAGAGTAGGCCTATTTTGGGTAACTTTTTTTTTCTGCAGCATACTCAACTCCCAACTCTGTGGAAGGAGCTGAATCAGTTTGACAGCAAAATGACCAACTGTCCAAGAAGGAAAAAAAATCATGAGAAAGCTATCCAATAGGAAGAACACATAAAGCCCATCAAGTGCCTTGCTGGTCACCCTGACTAGTACTGTAAGTTGCAGGACTACCTTTTAAATCTGTGAGTGGCCTCTACTTTGTTCTAGTGTTAGTGTGTCCTTGGGTCCATATTTTTCACAGAATCTAATCCTTGAAGATACAAATACATGCCTAGTGTGCTTCCCTTAAAGTGCCTGGACAACTGTCTGCCATTGATTTGTGAGTTAGATATGGAAATATTCTCCCAAACCATAATGTGCTGTGACTAATCAGTAAATCCAAGTCCAATCCAATGTCTTGGTGAAAATAGGCTTTTAAACTGTGAGGTCTTGAAGGGAGATCTAATTGGGTCTTCTAGGTATTTAACATGTTTGAATTTGTAAGAAGAAAGAGAAATTGCCTGTCTTCTGATTTTGGTCCTGCAATAACTATGGTATTTTATGTTAAAAGCTGAAATTTTCATGATCAAAAGTAGTTTAATGCGAGTACTTTGGGAGGCTACAGGCAAAACCAGCTTACAGGGGCCAGAGAACAGAGTTCCTGCAGAAAAGTTCAGTTTTGATACCAATAGGTATATCTGCCCTTCCTTTTTGTTTCCAAAAGTGAACACCAGGCTGGAGTAGGACCTTAATGTCCATTCTCCTGCTCAGTGATACAAGCCCATGCTGCATGACAGCAATAATTTTCTTCCCTGAGTAACGGAGTTTGGTGCTTGTCCCTCCCATCTGGTTATCCTACTTCAACAGTTTCAAGAACAGCACAGCATCCTGCCTGCTAATATGGGCTATCCTATAAGCAGCTGATGAGGGCGGCCCTTCATTATTTGCTATACATTAATGTATGGGATATCTTGTTAGGCCTCGTTCCCAGTTTGTAAAACATATTTACCCCTAACCTAGTATTTGAAATCTAATTCAAAACAAGTAACAGGTGGCAGTTGACAAGAAGCCAGAGAGAGTATGGCTTAGGGGCTGGAGGCATAAGTGTCACACTGCTTGTAGTCTGAACCAGAGCTTTTCAGTCAGGCTTAGTACCATCTTGTAATGTACCTACAGAAAAATACATTTTTGTGGGGGTAAATTGTGTCACTGCAGGAAAACAACAACAACAAAAACAAACAAACAACAACAACAAACAAACAAACAAACAAAAAAAAACCAAAACCAATTACTGGTGTATCTGGTCCCCATAGAGATGTTTGAAAACTCTGGGATGGCTCCAGTGAATTTGTCCTCGACTCTGGTGCCATTCCCTATTATGGGTAAAGGTAGTGGTTGTGATTTTTATTTTCTTTGTCTCATAAAACAAACAAAAAAACAAACCCGGTACTAGCTGGAGGAAGGTTGGGGAGAATTCACCCTAGCAAGTTTTGTTGTAGAGGCTAAGAGTTGCCTTTTATACTTGAGCATAGGGGATCACCATGTCAGTGGGTTTGTGATGGGTTAATGTGGTGAGGACAGGTCTGCAGCTGCTGTAGCTTTCAGGATGCTGCAAAACAGGTGTGGTGCAGTTTTCTTAGGGCTGACCTAATGATCAGAGTAACAACAGAGGTAACAATGAAGGTAACAACAGAGATGTAATGTCATGGACTTCTGCTTTGGGCTAGCAAGCTTTCCATCTATCAAAGTTTGCTATCAGGGTTGCTTGTCCAAGGATTTTTGGTGCAAATGTTAGATTGTAACTTACCTTCAGTGCTTTGTTTTTAGGCGTACCAGCTCAATGGGAGCTTGTGTATCCAGGCTACAGCGATACTTCAGTTTTGCTCTGGGGACATGCTTTCAGAGCCTTTCTAAACTTCTTTTAAAATGGGAAGTTTCTCTGGACCCTGAAGCACTCAGGAACCAGAAGCACATGTGTCTCAGATTTGTGCTGTAACCATATAAACAGATACCATTTTTTCACTGCATGTCTCTGAAACAGGTCACATTCTTACAAAAGAAGGTAATGTACTGGAAAAATCATGTTATTGGACCTCACTGGGTGTTGCAAGCGCTGTAGCTTTTGCATATATACTCCAATAGGTAGATTCTGTGTAAAAACAGCTTCTAAAAGGCTAAATCAATGAAAAGGACACCAACCCTGGCTTTTCAGCAGCTGTGTGGGCTATATCTAGGTGTGGGTAACACAGAAGAAAGCTCAGCAGAAGTTCCTCTGCCTTTGATTATCTCTAGCCTGTTCCCTTTCCCTCTAGGAGCTCTTCTACCTCTGCTGGCTGAAGGCAAAGTTTCAAGTCCTCCTCCATTTTCAAGTCCTTTATTTAAACCATGGGCATTTACAGTGCATTATTTAATGTATTGGTGAATAAGACTTTTGGATGGGATTTTGAAAGTGGTGTTATTTATTTCGTGTTTCAACTTGGTTTGAGGTTTGGGGTGTTTTTTTTTCCCTAGTAGACCTTAATATTCTTCCAGTCCTTGGGACTGTAGTTTTTTCTTGATGTCCTTAGCCAAATAGTCCTTTTCCCCTCTATAGATGATTGGAGTATTCAGAACCTTGTGGTATTGCAGGCTGTACAGTGAGACCTCTGTTACTCTGTGCAATATAAATTTGATTCAATTAATTGTCTGGCTTTAATAATAATCAATTTAGTAGGGATTTATTTTGTCTAAAAAAACAAAGCAGTTTCAAATTAGGCCTGCTCACAATCCAGTCTCTTCAGATTTCTGTTCTGTTGCAAAAGAGAACATTTTTTTGGTTTTGCTGTACCATGTTTTTAATGAAGGTAGTTAAGAAATTTTAGAAAATACAGTGATTGACCATTCTCTTTTCTTGGTAAGAATAGAGTAAAACAAAAACTGTAAATGTTCTGAGTGTTAGAACAATATGCTTGTAAATAAAGTATAGGGATGACTGTTACTACTCTTCATTTACAGTTTTATTTAGCTTTTTTTCCTGAAAAATTAACACACTTTATACTAACAAACAATTCTGGCTAGCTACTTATTTTGAAGAGGTTATTATTTGAAGGATTTTTCTTTTAAACAATTCCTAATTGGCTTTTCAGAATTCTACCTGTATTGTTGTATTCCCTGTCTAGTAATCTTTTGACCCCTTTGCACATGTTCTAAGTGTAGATATTTAGAAATCACTTGTTTCTTTCATTAAATGCAGATAAAAGAATGACTTCTGATCAGTTTGATCAGGTAGTGGTATGTCAAAATGCTAAGAAAAAGAAATATTTCAAAAAAGTATTTCTTACAAACTTGCAGAACTATTTGAATTTTCTGAAATAGTTCCTGCTGATTTTGCATTAGTGTTATCTCTGTAGAATAGTAAGCATTAGCAGCAGAAAATCTAATGTTAAGTTAAAAGGTTTTGTAGGAGCATACATCTGGAGAAGCTTTTATTTTTTATCTAGGAATATGTCTTACTCCGCATGTAGGCTAACAAGCATGTCAATGCAAAGCCAGCTGAATAACTGTATGTTAAGTTACAGCAATAGCATGGTTCTTCTGGGGTCAAGCAACAATTGCTAGGTAATTTATTTCTTCAATTTTCAAAGGGTTTGAGTGCCAGAACTATACAGACACCAAAACCAGAACATTGTGGAAGAAAAATATTTAGAGTGTGCCAGTGTATATCTTCAGTACAGCAAACTTTCAGCCTTATTATGTAGGTAATGATTTATTTGAGAGAAAGAGTTTGGAATATGCCTACTTCCAACTGAACTTGAATTTTACATTATTGTATTGGAAGGATAGAAACCCTTATATAAATTTGTGTGTGTGTAAGAACTGTTTAAACAACTTAGGTGATGTGCTAAGAGAAAAGTATCTTTTTATTAGTAGGATTTTTTTATAATAAGTACAGCTTGTGGACATATTTCTAAAATGTAAGATTTGTGAAAAGAGGAATAGTTTTTTCATATGTGTCTGCATGACATCTGTACTTAATTAACAAGTTTATTTCCAAAAGTGCTTAGCTGAAGCTCAGAAATTAATCCCAAGAAATCTTTTTTTTTCCTTTGAATTACTTTTTGTTAATAAAAAAAGCAAGAAAAAATTATGCCCATGTGTTTCTTGCTTGTGGTTAGTCCAGACATGCTTTTTCCAATACAGACTTTTTTTTTAATGCTACACCACTAGTAACATTTTGAATTGCAGAAAACACTTTTATAAAATGTTGCAGTTATAGAGACTTTTTAGCAGAGTTTTCTGTTTTTATTTCCCATATGTACAGGATATTGCTTTGACATATCAAAGAACTGGTTCTGCTGCAAACAGAAAGAGGGAGCATGTACTAAAAGTAACTGGGGATGGGTGGGTAAAAAACAACTGGAGGAGGCTGTGCAAGAGATTCAGGTTGCTTCCACCAAACAAGTCTTACATTCATTCCTGAAAGTCTCAGCCCTGGCTCTTTTGCTAGCTTTCACCAGTATGGCCTGCTTATCAAAGCACTTTATCAGTGGGGAAGGGATGTGGGTTAACCACTTCACTCAACTCGAACTTCCCAGCTAGCAGTCTGTCACCCAACAGCTGTTTTTCAATACATACACGATGTGCTGCGGAGCTGATTCAGAGCTCATGACAAGAACGGCATTGTATTATGGGGCTTGTTCAAGTTTGGCGTTAGTTTCCTATAAGCTTTAAGGGAAAAGAAACCAAGCGCAGCTCCAAGGTTCTGCTTTTTTTTTGGTTGTTTTTTTAAAAGTATTTTCCCTGTCACAGTTAAGTGTATGTGCATAAGTTTAAAATATGCAATGACCAAAATATGGATTTCAGAGCATCGGTATGGGGATTTTTGCTTGCTGGTAAACCCCTAGCCCTTACCATCTCCCCTTCCTGGAAAGTGTCAGCATACCTGTTTCAAGTGCCAATATATCAGACCGGATCAATCAGTAATTTTGTGAATGGTGTATCTTTAATATAGATACAGGGTGTGAATGTGTGTGCCTGTATTTCTATTTATTTCCATTGTATTTTTTCCTCTGTGTGTATATAGAAAATAAAAATAGATTCAAAGGTAGACTGAGTTTGAACGTTTTTTGCGGGGCAGGTTCAGAGCACATTCAGAGCTGGGAAACTAATTTGCTGTGTCCTTCAGTGTTGGCTTTCTTACTTAAACACAAGTTAAATATCTAGCTTTCATGGGGGTGAACCTAACGCTCTGAAAAGGCATAGATTTAGTGCAGGTTTGGGGAAGTGGCAGAGAAGAGGTTAATACCATGCCTGCTCTTCAGAATCCAGGCGCAATGGTGAAACTGTTGAGCTTCCCACAAGCTGCTCCTGGGCCTGGAGACCCCAGAAAACAGAGGTCCAGTGTGGGGGAGGCAGGGGATCAGCAGAGCAAACCCAAACCCAAGCAGCTGGGAACCTGTGGGGTGGCAGGGTAGGCTAACAGACCACCCAGTAGTTAAGAGGGTCTAGGGTGGATTAAAAAACTGGAGGAACAGCAAAGGGGTTTTTTTAGTTCTGTGCTAGAGGGAGGTGTGTGGGATGGAATTGGGCATTGGATGTTTATTAATCACCTCTTGTATTAGCCAGAGGTTAATACAGAAGGATTATTTCCAAGCAAAGTTCATGTAACTTGCTGTGAATACCTTCTTCGTTCTCAGTGGGTGCCCACAGCACCTGGGGCCTTCACTAGAGTAAGGCCTGGGGTGTTGCCCTGGCCCCTGCTGCGCTGCTCCCCGTTCCTCCCCCTTACCTTGTACGCTGGCCTCAAGCTCATAGATGCTCTGTAAAATTTCCAAGCTGCACTAGTTCTCTGGAGATTAATAATTGCAGAAGGAAAGTGACGGGAGAGGAATGCTGTTCTGCCAGGACAAATCTTGCCGGGGCGGGGAATAGGCCAGGTTTGGCTCCAGTGTCTCTTTGAAGCTCGTCAGGCTTTTATGTCTCTCAGCTGGGTGAAGTACACTGACAAACTGCTGATTCTTGGCAGGCTACAGCATAACGCTTCACCTTGCAGACCACAGGCATCCCAAGAGAAGATTACCCCTGCACCACCGTGAGTGTTTTGAGTCTTGCGATACTGCAGTCTTCTGAACACCTTCTGTTCAGCCATCTTGATGGCAAAGCTCAGCCTCAGGCTGTGGTTCACGGTTCCTCCTGAATGGTTTCATGATGACTTTCCAAAACTGCCTTTCTATGTGAGGAATGTTTGTCATCAGAAGGCTTTTCCTGGGGATAGAGTAGGAGGAGGGGGTGTTAAATATTCAACTGGTTCAGAATTTCAGCATTTACATGGGATACAAGTGAAGTCTAGAAACAATTTACTTTGGTTACTTTGACAGAAGTATGACAAATCCTGTTAATGAGTTATATATCGGTCTTTGAGCTTGGGCAAATGAGCTCTGCTACCAGACTATGTTTTCATTCTTTTCCTTAAAAATAGCAAATTAATGCTAGTACTAGAAAACAGCTGTGATACAGAAATTTTTGCTATCTCTGGCTGATTTAAAGGTCTTCACATGGTTATCAATGACATTCATTAATTTTGTACGCTTTTATATTTCTGATGGAGGTGTTCAATTTAATTCTTATAAATTGCATGGGCCTTCTTTCATGACCAAGAGAAACAGTTGCCCAGAGTGAGTTGTTAGAAAACCTCATGCCAAAGGGAGGTCATGTTCTGTGGATTGCTCCACTGCTCTTTATTTCAGGTTCTCAAATGCATTTTACAGGTGTGAATCATATCTCAAAAGTAGGAGGCTGTAAACATGAGGTGAGCGTCATCAGTTCTGAGGAGCAAAGTTAGTGATTTTCAAAGGTTAACAAAAACAGGCAGAACAAAAAATTATTTTTTTTTTTTACTTTCTAATCCCTGTGGTTCAATATTCAAGGTAGTTGTGGCTCTTTGAATGTGGGGATTTACTTCTGCTATTGCTTTCTCAAAAATTTGTCTGTTTTGGCAGTCCACGTATTTGATGAGTTTGTGTGATGCACATATAACAAACTCTAGCTACTGATTTTAAGAAAAAAAAAATAGTTTAGGCCATATATACATATCCTACAATTAAAACTAATGGATATCTTAAACTTTGAAATACAACCATAAAGGAAAATATCCCAGTTGGTTACCAGGTGGGGAGTCTAGGTGGCCCAGATAAAGGGCATTAAGACAGGATTATCTTCAGGGTATCATAACAGCCTTTCCTCCCTATAAGAGGTCCCAGACAGGAAATCGGAAGCAAGAGGGGCAAGGACAAAGGATTATGGACCAGGACTCACCTCAGGAGCCAAACTTGTTTTTTAAGTTAGTTGTTTGACCAACTGCTATTGTTTAATGATGTGAGGAAACAGTGGGTGACTTGCAGCAATGGAAAGTGAGCAGGATTTTTCTTCTGAGGGTCAGACTGGCATAGCCCTATCAGAAATTTCAGAAGAATAGAGACTGTGTCAGGAAGGCAAATGAGCTTTTACATAGCTGTACCTTAAAGGATGAGGGCAAGTTCCAATGATCAGGGCTCTTGAGTATTTAGACAGCCAGGTGACAACCTTGGGAAGTAAGTGGTATGATAGCAGGTTGGTACCCCATGAGCCATGGCCGCTGCAAAAAAAAAAAAAAAAAAAAAAGGCAATTCAACTTGGTGAACCCTGAGTTTTAGGTAAGTGACCTTTGGATGCAGGAAATAATCTCTTCTAGCTCCCTGTCCAGCATATTGTAAATAGAGAATTTAATTGTTCGCTGATTGTAGGATGTAGGTGTAACTTGTTTATGCTTGGTAATGGGTACATATTATAAATAAAACTATAGCCTGCCATTTTTTAGTCCCATGTTAAGTTATCATGTCGTCCTTTATGATGTGTAAGCTAATAATTGGGAAGGATTAAATCTGAAAGTAAACCTTAAATTTTTTTCCTGGTAGGTTAATTCCTCTAATTTTGAAACTAATGCTAAACTCCTGCATTTTGAACACTATTTGTGAGCTACCTAAAGCATGCAGGAGGTTGTTCTCAGGAGTATTTATAGCACAGCATTAGTCTTCAAGAGGGTTGATTGTCCATGATTCTGCACGCTGTATAAAGATGGCTGTGGGTGGTGGTAGATTCCTTTGGAGAGACATGCTTGGATATTGCATCAGTACACCTAGATTTTTATTAACACCTTGGTAACTTAAGAGCTGTCCAGAAAAGGTTAATAAATTTTTCTTTTAATAATTTTTTTTTATTTTATCATTTAATTTTGCCTTGTTGATTTTTATTGACTAGTTGTGGGAGATGGAGGTTGAACTGAAACTTTTTACACCCCAGAACATGCCCATTAAATTTATTTCTAAAAACCTTGTCAAAATACAACAAAACAACATATCTTTCTTTTTGCAGGACAAATGCATTAATAAAGTAGTATATTCCCCAATGCATCACCAGTTGTAATTTATTGTAAAATGTGAATTAATTTAGCAGCTAAAACATTGCCCTCCAGTGTAAAGAAACTGTTAAAAAATTTTTGAAATTAAAATAGAGACAAAATTCTCTTTCATATTCTGTTGAATGTTAAAGGTGAGATTTGAATGTTGCTGAAGGAAGTCAAGGTTGAATATAGAATTTCCTTTGTATCTGAAGCAATGAACAAGTGATGATTTGTCCGGGTCTATTGTTTCAAGAATTACTGTTAACTTAAGAAACAAAGAGGTGCAAAGTGCCCTTTGGAGAATCTTGTTCATTTTGTCATTCCTGCAGATATGAAGGAAATTCTCTATTCAGCAGAATCCTTTTTGAAAAGGGTAACGATGCAAGCTTTGCCACCTTCCCTTTAGGAAGTGCTCTCCAAACAGCTGAAGGGAAACAGAAGAACATTTTTGCTGCTGTGACTAAATGTAGGTCTTGTTCAATTATTTGGCTTGCTTCGATGTCTATCCCCTCCTCACCCAACTGTAAAGGTTTACCTGGGCTGCAGGACAAAAATAACACCAAATTCCTTGCCAACCACTGCAGCCTTTCTTTTAGATGCCTGCCGCTGGTTAAGGTAGAGCTCTCCTGGAAGCGGAGGCTCTGAGGCTCAATCACCTGTGCTCCTTTCACATAATCTTCAAGCACAGCACCGTTCCCCTCTACAGTCTGTCTTTTGGTCATTGCTGCTATTTCAGTTCTTACTAAGTTTAGCTGTTGACTGATTCTTCCTGTCAGTCCTCAAGCCACTGTTTTGTAACTTGGTTAATTTTAATTAAGATTTCCCAGTAATGTCATGGTAAGACTGTGTTGTCCCTGTGTAAGGTAAAGGAGTTTTGCATGTTCGCTCATTCCTGTCATAAGATACTAATGAAAGCATAAGGTAAAACAAACAGAAATATCTCTGTGTTGAAAATGCCCCCAGAAAATGCATGCTCAAAGTAGAGGTGGGCCGTTAGTATTTCTCAGGCTTGGTTTCGGTGTTACACTTGAGGTCACTATTATTGCTCATTGTTCACCCACCTCTCACAATTCCTGAGGCTTCTGGGTGAGTGTCCTGGTTTCAGCTGGGATAGAGTTAATTGTCTTCCTAGTAGCTGGTATAGTGCTATGTTTTAAGTTCAGTATGAGAAGAATGTTGATGATAACAGTGATGTTTTCAGTTGTTGCTAAGCAATGTTTAGACCAAGTCAAGGACTTTTCAGCTTCTGATGCCCAGCCAGCGAGAAGGCTGGAGGGGCACAAGGAGTTGGGAGGGGACACA
>JANZLQ010000030.1:13595314-13609236 GCA_026212715.1 Elanus axillaris
CCGATCTAATCATAAATCATAAAACATGTTTTATGATAAAATTGGGCAGTAGCTTGTAACTGGGAGCAGATAAAAACTGAAAACAAAGCACAGTATAGTTGACTTTCAATGCTCCAATGAACTTGAGTGACATATAAATTAGATCTTTCCAGCAGCTTCTTGCTTAAACCCAAACTGATTAGTGTCTGAGGCAAACTTAGATATGTGTAGTTTCTAGACTGCCCTTACTGAATGTGAGTCCTCCCCGAGGAGAAAGATTCCTCTATAAGTGATAAGGGTAATTCTGAAAGTTTATTGCTAAATCTAATACATTTCTGGTCTGGTCAGCATCATATATTTTTATGTTTTTAAAGTGAGAGAATGCAAAGCAGAAAGAAGGAAGGAAGAGGAAATCCTGTGCATGGGTAGGGTGGAGTGTCATCCCTTCTGTGGCTGGCTTCTCTCAAGTTAAAGCAGGACAAAAAAAGAAAAATGAAAAGGAGTATTAGTAAAAAACTTTTATTCCTTTGCTGTTATTTTCAGTGCTGAAGGATGGAAAATATTTTAGATGGTCATATTATTTATTTTCTGTACACCTTTTCTAGGTGTATTTTTAACTGTACTTTCAGTTAAAGAAGCAATTATCTTGCCTTAGACAAAAAGATACTCTTTTTTTTAATGGTTCTTTTGCTATCTTTAATGATATCAACTGATTAATAACTATCCCCAAAAGTTAAATATTCAGAGTTACAGGTTTGCTACTGCAAACAGCATGGGAAAGCAGGCTCTGCTCAGTCTGTTAAATTATAAGGAAGGAGTAAAATGAAAGGTTGATAGTAGGAATAGCTTTAATGCTCGAACTGCGATTATTTAGAATGGATATTAAAAAGAAGATCATTAACCTCAAAGATACAGCTTCTAAATCACATTTCTATATGTTTTTATTAGCATGTTGCTGATTATAAATGCCTCAGGCTTTTTATCACTGCACCTTTGTGTCTTTACTTTAACAAGATGTTTTTTTCTCTGTGCTAAAGGAGAAGAAACTGCATTCTGCTGAAACTCTTTAGAGCACTGGTTATAAATAGACTTGGAAATAGCAACAAGCTGGGTCCACTGCCTCTGTAATGGCCCTTTCCAAATACTTTAAAACAAATGATTCATCAAATAAGGAACACTAAAAGAAGAAATCTGCCAATTTGTAGAATTTGACTCCTCCTAATCAGAGCAAGGCAACAGGATGTTGAGTTCCTGCCCTGCACCTGATTAAAGCCAAATGCACTAGGAACAGCTGGGAATAAGAGGAAGCGCCAAGCTCTTCTCAGTTGGGGGTAGGACAGCAAAAGAATTTTTTTAAATCCCTTCCACCTTTGTTGTTCTGTTTTCCTGACTCTTTGACAGATAAGCACTTATTTCCTCTGGTATTTGGACCCCTTAGAAACCACGTACAATATACAGAACATAGGAAAAGGCTATATGTGTATGCACCTGGCCTAGGCAGAGTCAATTTTGGTCACGATATTATTTGACATTCTTCATCACCATAGTATAGCCAAATTGCTAACTTTACAGACTCTGGTCATGCAGGTGCCAAATTCTCCGAGTTCTGCCCACCCACCTTCAGCAAGTCAAAAGCAATAGAAGCAGCGTGGAGACCAAGATGCATTTTCCATCTGGATTGCCGTGGTAGTTTTCACTGCTGCATGCTCACACAGAGCCCCTCAATGAACGTGTTTCTCTTTCTTTTATGGAAACTCAGAAAAAAATGTGAAACCTTTGTCAATGCTTTCTTCCTGTGTTCTAGAAACCATAAAAAACACAGCTTTTTAAAGCTTCAGAGTACACACATGCCCTCAAATAAGTGTTAAGCAGTTATTTTTCCCCATGCAGTTGTAGAATGTGTTGCAGATTACAGCCAAGCACAAAAAATAAGTGTCTTGTAGCATATGCTGTAGGTACAGTAACAGTTATACAGTGGTTTACTGCTTAAAATACAGGAATTATTTCAGTGTCAGAAATCTTCCAAGAACCTTAAGACAAAGCTCCTTCTTTAAGATTTCTTGAAGTAACTTCTTATGTGATTACTGCTGAGCTTTTTGCACTCATATCACAAAGCTACTTTATGCATGCACAGCTTCCTTTCTGTACCTTGTGTCAATAGCACAGGCTGTTTGCTCGTGCAGTCCCTGGGTCTCATCCAACAAGCAATGAGGTTGGGAACAAGACCCCTCTTGGCTTCCTTAAACTTTGGATCAGGCCTCCTGCCGCTAGCACTCAGTACCGTGGCATCCACCACTCGGATCCTTTCTCTCTCATGCTGTCAGGGGAGCAGAGTAACAACCATTACTTTAATGCTTCAGAAAAGCAGGCAATTAAAAAAAAAATAATTCTTTTTAAAGATGTCCCTGAAGCACTTTTCTCACATCTTGAAATAAAGGAAAATGTGCCTAAAGAAGTCTGCATTCACTTTTCTTCTCTCCTCTCTTTACTGAAGCTTGCTGGTCTCTGTTTCTATGCATCCATTTTTTCTTCAAAATTCCAAGTTAATGTCGGTACCGTTTTGTGAAACAGTGTGCCTGCCAGGAGTATTGGGGCTCTCACTGGCTTACCATGGCACTGTGAGAATAGCTGCAGCCAAATTTTATGACCTGGAGAGCTGTGTATTTAAGACCTTACTATATGTCAACCAAAACTTTGTGTCTTTATGTCAAGCAAAGAAAAGTGATACTTACATAAACAGCTGGAAAGTCAAGAGGCTCTGTGGATGTTGAGAGAACAAAAGGATGCTTCCATAAACTTGTGCTATAAAATAGAAACCTCAGGTACTTTATGTTCCTCTTTTGACTTTTCGGGGGGTGCAGGGTTTTGACTGAGGCTAGGATGACCTTCATGTGGTATTTCAAGGGAAGAACAGTGAGCAGGTGTCAGTCCCAAACCACCGCGCTGCCTTCTCATCTGGGCAGCCGGAGGGCTTTGCCCCTTGAGAGAGGTGAGGTGGGCTCTTTCAGCAAACTGACATTGCTTGAGGAAAACGGGCACGTTTCAGTGTTTAGCAGGTATCATTCTGTTGTTTATGGCTTTTAGCACCTGTTAGAAAGCAACAAATTACTCTCTTTTTCCTTTGATAGTGTATAGCCTAGCTCGCCTATTAATTTGTAATGTGCTTTCCTAATATAGCTTAGGAAACTCTTTATAAATTATTGTTCATGCTACATAAGACAATGCAACAAGTTGTATTTATATTGACTAAGTTAAAACAGTGGAGCAATTAAACTCCTACTCATCACATAATGTGTTTTTCCTCTCTTGTAGTGCCAAAAAAAAGGTGCTTGAAAGTACCAAGAGATGCGCTCATTTTCTCTGAGCTAATGGAACTTGCCTGCTGCTATTTTGGAATACACAATCATTGTGTATTCTTAGATGTATCTATATTTAAAGCTCAAAACAGATGTTGGATGTTGAGACAACTTGTGGAAACCTGTATGTCAAGTCTGATTTTTTTTTCTTTTTTTTTTTTTCATTATCCAGCCCCCCCCCCTTCCCCCCTTCAGTTCATTTGTGGAAAGAGATTGCTTTTAGAAGAAAATGTTCTAATAGTTAGAGGTTAATTGCCCTTCATTGAAATTGTGTTTTTGAAGAAGGATGTGCAAAACCTGTGAATGAGTTTATTGAAGTTTTCCATTAGATTATGTAGTTTAAATGGTTCAGTAGATATTCTATGTTTTTCAGTGCATATTATGGTTTCAAAATAGTATTGTTCTCAAGAAATTTGTTTCTGTGTTTAACTTGGGGAAAAAAAATTGAAAAAAGATGGATGATACTATCTAAAAATCCTCAAAGTAATTTTTAGCAGATTCACACAGATAAATTCTTTGAATTATGTAGCTGTCAGAATATGACAAGTGGATGTGTTTGAGGGGTGCTAGTGCACACACATGTATATGCAAATATAAGTGTATGTCTGTACATTCTCCCTAGGGTTTATTCTACCAGGTACCCCAAAGGTGGTGTGCTGTTTCTTTCAGTAAATTAGAATCAAGGCCCTCTATGTATAGTCATATATATAAAACAATAACTTTAATGGGTTTTGGCCACATTACAGACATTCCAAAGTTTACTTCATTTGTGTTTTCCAGATCCCTTCATGCCAGAGAGATAAAGCCAAAAAGGAGAAAACAAATTTTTTATGATTTCACTCCTACAATGCTTGGTCCCAAAATGAGCCAAAGGAGTGTTTCTTATGACTTATTTTTCTTTTCTCAACAAACCCAGATGGCTGTCTCTGTTTTGGGGGGCTTTTTCCTCCCATTAACTCAGAAATAAGCGCATCTCATGATACTTTCAAACACCTTTTTTTTTTTTTTTCTTCTTTTTTTCCTTTGGGGGGGTGGTGGTAATTCACTAAACTGTTATAACAAAGTTTAGCAAAAGCACATCCTGTGATGTTGGCAGAGACATGGTTGCAATAAAACTAATACTAATGAAAGGAGGAACTCATCAGTACATGTGAAAGGTGTCTTGTGCCTGGGAAAACCTTTCATTTCCTTTCAAATTACTCTTAACTCTCTAATGAAGTGCTTTCACAGTGTAAAAAAGCTATTTCCAGTGTGTTCCTCTCTGCAGATGAAATTGGCACAGACACAGCAGAATTGACCTGAACTGTAGTAAAACTTACTTGCTTAAACAGGATTTGGGGTAGATTTACTGAACATTTTGGTCTTATAAGGCATTGTGACAAATTTAATGAATTTCAGGAGCTCTAGTCCTGTTCATCTACTTTTTCTTTCTGTCCCTCGATGGAGGGGTTTTGTGATGTGACTCAGGAGACAAATGCAGGAGTGTAACTTTGCGACACAAGCCTGGGAGTGAGGGTCATTTTGTCTGCTTGATTTAGGAGACTCCCCCCCCTGCCCCTTTCGTTTTGGATCAACATGAGTGAGGTCCCTAATCTGACAAAAATGCTGATGAAGGTAAACTCTCTTCATCATTGCAGCTTAATCTGGCAAATCAGATCCAGAGGTGTGCAAGTGCAACTGCTTGTGAATAGTTGATTAGTTGATGCCAGCAGAGCCAGAGAGAGAAGTCTGATGCAGCTGTCTTTGCTGGGCTCTTGTGCTTCTCCACTTTGCCTTTTTGGGAGGCACAGCAAGGGTTTAGCTGTGTCTCGCAGCTTTTGTGTGGCACGGCAGCAAGGAAAGCTCCAGTGCCTACAGTAATGTGCCTTTGACTTTTGCTCAAGGTCTCCACCATGAGAAGGTTCATAACCACCTGGAAATTGGACTTCCCATCTGCAGCTGTGTAAGTCACAGCTGCTGTGTTGCACATGCCTGGGGTCCTGAGGGCAAGGCCCATCTTCTGAGATTTTCCAGGTACCAGTGTAAGCCTTTGTCTTTAATGCAGAGTTACAGTCTAGGAACTGACTTTTACATGGATCTGCTCTGTACACAAATCTAAAAGACAAATAAGTTTTCCAACATACTATTTAATTTAAAAACCACAAGAAAACAATACTTAGCTAGTTTTCCTTACGGAAACCCCAGAGAAACACCGCTAGCCTTATAAATATTTATGTTTTTTAAAAAGGTGAGTGCTGAGGAACCATTAGCTATCTGTCTGATGGTTTCCTGGTGTCATCAAAACTGCTACTTACTAGAAATAAGGCAGAATTTTAACATACTACTGAGACATTTCCTCTTTCTTCCTTCTCACATACTTGTTTTTATCTCTATATCATTCATCAGGCTTCCAAATAGGTTCGTTACTCACAAATCTAGTGTTTTGTACCTTAGTAATTTACTATAATTTTTTAGTTGCTTTACAGTTTGCAAATAGAATTGATTGCATTTTTAAGTTCTTAAGTAAAAAAAAGGTTTACTCATGGTTTAATATCTCCTTTAACTGTATTTCACCTTGCGCTGATAAAGATAAATATGCTGGGGTAAGATACAGTGTTTAGTCTAGGAAAAGGCACTGGGGCATTCTGATACAAGGCACATAGGTGAGCACAAATAAAGACCCCAAAGGCAGGGCGATCAGTGCTATGGAGACAACAAGCATCTGCTCTGGGTGCCCAAGAAACGCAGCAGCAGCTTAGTTATCCTGTGAAATACAGTCTGCGTTGCTTCTGCAGCACAGCATTCGCTCACAGACATTCTGTGGAGTGCAATGCAATGATTCCTGCCACCTCCTCTTCTCCTCCTCCTCCCACCAGTGTGCCTGCAACTGCTGCTGACCTCACCTCTGCCCTAAGAGCTGCACTTGGCCTGCAGCGCCGGTAGGTACAGCACCGCTGTGGCATAAATACAGCAGGGTTGTGCTGCTCCACTCGAGACGGTGAGTATGGTTGGAGACAGGGTAACTTTGTCTAGGGCTTGGCAATGCCCAGTGTGCCTGGGTTTGGGAATATGGAGTAGGGATACCCAAGGTGGCTCTGTAAGGAGCTGGTTGGGGTCCAGCGGATGTGTTAGCCAGGCTCTGTCCTCTGCAGAAGTGGGCATTTCTGTCTCTGAAAGTAGTTTAGTCACATAAAAGTCGGGGAAAAGGTTTGAATGCTGAACAGTAGAAACTGTGGAAGAATTTACAGGTTGCAGCAGGTGCTGAACTATACACATGGCAGTGACATGACAGAAAAACAGTGAAGGTGATGCATTGTCAGGAGACTACTGAGTAGAAATAAGGAGTCAATATTGCTTATATAAACTAATATGAGAACACCTCAGGTCTTCTGCTTTTCAGACTATTTAGAAAAAAGGAAACAACTCAGAGGAAAGATAAAAGTGATTTTATAGGACTGGAAAACAGCCTTCCAGTAAATGACATTAGGAGACCACTAGAGTTACCTCATTACAGTGAATGTGAAGGAGCTATTTGATCCTGTTCACACAGGGAATAAGATGTTTGGTATTACAGGGTGCTTAACCTCGCAGGCAATTATGCGGAGATCCAGTGCTGAAAACTAAAGTTAAACAAATTCAAATGAGAGAAGAGGTGCAAATTTTTAAAAGTGAGGACAATTAGCAGTTGAGCGGCTTACCAAAGGATGTGAAAGATTCTCCATTACTTGCAGTCCTTAAATCAAGATTGGATGCCTGCCTAAGAGATATAAATAACTACTAGCTATTTATACAGCTTGATACAAGAATCACTGAGTGAAGTCATATGGCCTGTGTTATGCAGGACTTTTTTATGCTAGAAAAAGGAGGATTGTAAGTAATATTAGCTACACGTGTATAATTATTACTTATAAAGATAGTAATTGCAAAAAAAAAAAATTTTCTCTTTCTTTAGTAATCATGTTTTCCTTGGATTTATGTATGTATCTGTCAGAATAGCTGATGCTTTTTCAGTTTTCTTGCCTGCAGACTTAAATAATACCAGCTATGTTTTTTTTATGTTTTACTGTATATGAAATTAAGCAGTTATTGATGTTTCTGGGTTTGCTTCCAGATTCTTACACTAGCATGCTTCATACTAAAGCATTTGAACTATAAACACTGAAGCGTTTAACCAAAAAAAGGGGAAAAAAAAATCCTGTCTCCTTTTGAAATTAAAAGAAAAATGCAAATATCTCCAAATTTTATATGGAAAATTAAAACATAAAACTGATTCTATATTTCCTTAGATTATTTAGAAAGCCTGAATTAGCTTTGGTGTGTATATGTAGTATCTTAGCCTACAGATTTCACATGCATGCATCTACATAAAGAGGAAAACATATCTGAAGATGTTTCAACTAAAAAGGACAAGGTAGAAATCACCTGGTTTATATCCAAGTAATGGTGATAGAAATCAAATTCTTCTGAAACTGTAAAAACAGAAGACATACAGAGGTCTCACTGGTTTTAAAAACCTATTCTAATAATCCCAGAATTACAAACACAACTTTAAAAGAAAAGGCCTAGCCTTGCTTTTCTTAGTTATAGGCAAATTAATTCTGTTTGAAATTTATAAAACTAACTTCTCTAAAAACAGGCCTTCTGAAGGTACTTTGCTGAGCCTTAGGTGTCTTCAGCCATCTGTAGTGGATTACCTCCTCTTACTGTATTTCAGCAGCGGGGTGGTGGGAAAGCCTCGGTGACGACGCTAATGCAATAGGCATGATCCTTTTTTCCCTTTCAGTCTATTTTGGCGATCTTGCAAGAGGAGGGTAGCAGATCTAAATCAGCTACTGTAGCAGTGAGTGTGCTGAATGCACTTTGATGTCCTCCCTCTGTTATGTCTTCTGTAAGGTAATAATCAGGCAGGTAATAAAAAGATTATTAGGATCATGCCCAGCTTTTGATGTACTTTGCTTTCCAAAATTACTCCACTGGGGTGGTGGACATAGTAAAAGTTGGCAGAAGGCTGGGCAATGGAACTCCGGAAGGGATGAGAAGACACTCGCTTCAGCACCCGGCTGTTGTTTGCAGGGACTGTGGGGCGGGTGTATTTGCTGGACGGATGATTTGAACCAGCGGCTGCTCGACTCACAACCAAACACTTCAGCTAATTCATCACAGGGCTCTTGAGCGCTTCAGTTATGCAAACTTAAAAGGTTAAGGCAGTAAATAGTTTATTACCACTGAGGCCCATTGAACATTGATCACTGTTGAATTCCCTCTGTTTAGATGTAACTTCTTTTGAATTATGCTCTGTAGGTTTAGTCTGAGAGCAGGATAATTGCCGTGAGGGCTTAAAATTTGAAAGCAGACACTTCTACAGCCAGAATGCAATAGGCTGCCAAGACAGACTAGTGTGAAACAATACCGTGTTGTTTTTTTTAATTCTCAGGACTTGAATGAGGCAATAGGAAAGACTGTTTCGTGAGGCATGGATGGGTAAACTCACGTGGTTTGCCCCCTTCACGCCTATTAATAAAACCCTTACTATGGTCCTATTTCCACCCTCTTGGGGGTTTATGCTGCAATTCTGTGCAGCTGATGGTTCTTCTTAACCTCGTATTGGGGAGTTACTTAATCAGCATGCAATTAAGGTTTTTTTCAGTGTGTGCATTGGTAAAGTGAGGTTACAGACATTCGAGAAAGTGCTCCTGCTGCTCATGTAGCTGTATGCATTTTCCATAGCACGCCTCTTTACGTTCAGGGTTCTTACTCTCACCACTGCGAAGCTCTGTGTTTCTGAAACGTGGTTGGCAGTATCCCGTCAATGCATAGTGCTGGTTGTGTGCCCAACCAGCTTTGTGAACATCAAGGTGTGCCAAAACATGATCTAATGGCTCCAGGCTTTGGATCCAGATTTAGTAATTTCTCTAACTCGGGGGGGAGGGTAATGGGTTTGGGAGGGCAGGTTACAGTTGTAGTTTAGAAGTATAGGCCCACCCCAAATGTTATGTGTTTAAGCTTTTTTGATCATATGTGATATCACCATAGCATATGTGAACATACCACTGTTTTTTGGTGATCACGTTCCTCCTCCTTAAAAAGCTGAAGTCTCATAAATTTAGACCCTGACCCAACCAGCAGCTCCACTAGGATGAAACCCTGTGTACATGGGGAACTTCTTAACTTTGCTGAATTTGTGTATGCTCTTGAGGTTCAAAATTAGCTCTGGTTAAGCTAAGGTTATTTATGTTTACATCATTTATTCTTCTTTCAGTAAAAGCCTGCTGATATAGACACATAACGAATAAGACACATTAGAAATTTTACAGGAATTTGAGCCTGTTGATTTATTCTTTTGTAGTATGTTACATAGGAATGTAAACTTTTAAAGAGGACTTATAGTCTGGACAACATGCTGAACAGATCTGGAGCTAGTTACCAAAGATAATATCTGCAGTCTTTTGTTCCAAAAATAAAAATGTTACTTCAGAATGCAAATAAAGGGAGCTGAAATGTATTTTTCTGCATCATAAATGGAATGTTTTTAGTAAGTTCAGATAAATACTTTTGTCAAAATATACTGGAATATCATCAGTAAATTCCAAACTCCAATTTTAAATGTATGAATATTTTGATACAGATTTGAAGAAAAAAAGGAAATCAAATAACAAAAATAAAATTCTTGTACTTAACAGGTTTCTATAAAGTTCCAGACCAAAGCAGTAAAGTGAGAGGGGAAGAAAATACTGGTGAGCAGTCAATCACTTTCTCTGTATGTGGCCATACTCTTTACTGAGAAAACAGTACCTCAGCCTTGCCAGCTGTGAAATTTTTAGTTCATCTTTACCATGCAGCGCTTCACTTTTTTTTTTTTTTCTTCTTTTAGACAGAGCTGTGAACAGATGATGGATGAACTGTAGACTCATTGTGTTAGAAATACCTATTTCATATTAAAAGCTCAGCCCCTCCTTGACAAGGCAGTCATCCCCTCCTGTAACAATAGAAGAAACGTCATGGAGTCATAGTTCAGCTCCAGTGAAAGACTTCATTCAAGGATTTGATGAATAGCAAAGGGAAATATGAGAAAAACAGTTTGACAGCTAAAACCTTTTTGTTATCCCCTCTTTCACTGTCTTGAACTGGAAATTTTCCTATATATGTAAGGTTAGGTGAGAATTCCCGGTGCAAGCAGCATAGTTTTCAGCTGAGAGAGATTTCAAGGGTGAACCTGCAGATTTTAGAGAGACAAAGAATTAATCTGAACTAAAGCTTGTGCTGCACAAGATGTGCATTTAGAGCAACTGTTGCATCTCATCTGTTCTTAAAGTAGCTTCAGTTTTGCCATTTCTAGTGGATCTGAAGGAAATAATATTTGTTAACAGACTTCTGAGATGCAGTGTATGTTTACTCTGCTGTGTGCTGGAATGTCTTTACATACAATTTTATGAGCATACTAGTTTTTCAGATACTGAACATCATACAAATACATTAATTGAATGGATGTTGCATTTAGACTTTTATGGGAAGCTATAATTTCAAAAGTGTCAGTTGTTTTTAAATGTTTATGAGAACTAAAGTCTTGGGGTAGTGTTGGGGATGCACAAGACTCCTAGGATCAGATTGTTATATAATTTTGGCATGGTATCTAATTAGATCTCATACCTGCATATGCTAAATTCCTGTGATAAGATGTTGCACAGTGCTGCTGTCTGCTGGCAGAGAGTGAATACTATCGGTTCAGTAAAGTGAATCAACTATCTGTGCATTCCCTCACCTGAGGAAGAAAATACATCATTTATTTCCTCATTCCACAGGATAAAAATTCCATGTAAATATGTTATTAGGCTGATACATCACTGTACTTTACAAGAAAAATAGCTGTTTTCTCCATAAATTTGGCAACCTTATAGCATGAAAAAATGGGTCTTCATGTGCATTTCCATGTAAGTAGATACCAAATAGTTTGAATTAGATATATATTAGCTATGTCTATTTACCTGAGACTGAGGATTATCTGTATAGCTAGCATAGCTCAGAAATTTAAAATAGGTTGATTGTCACTTTTCTTAATAAAACACTTCCTAGTGTTATCCACGTAATTTTTTATGAAGTGTTCAGATTTTTACAAGAGAATACAGAGAGTATAAAACTTCAGTGCTCCCTAATGATATCTTTTAGCACTACGAGCAGAAGAAAAAGGTGTGGTGGTTGTATGCAGGTAGGATTGTCAAATGATGTTGCAGGTTTTAGGATAGCACAGTTTATCTGAATTTTCTGAGACATAGCCTTTGCAGAATGAGGTTTAATTGCATTTTGTTTGTTGCATTTATTAATCCCCTTACTATATTAACTGAGAGCTACTGACAAGTTTGATTTATATACATATGTGGCTTTTTTTTGACTTGCATTTGCCTTACTGGCTTTTGTTTATCTCTGTTTTTTTCCTTTACCATACTGACATGAGACATGACTTCTTTTTACTGATGCTGTTAAATAGGAAAAATAAGAACTCTTAACAGTTTGAGCTTAAAGGTTTCACTAATATAAACTATCAATCTTCTCTTTTTCATAATCAGAAATACACCTTTTTCCCTTTCCTTTTCCTCCCACCCAACAGAGCAGGAGAGGCAGTTCTCGAGGGTGTGGTTATCATGAGATAATAGCAACCCTGAGGGATTTGAAACACTTGGGTGCATTTCATACCTTGTAGCTGTCCAAGGATGGGATTTTCACGAGGGCTCCACCCCACTGTATTTATTTTTTTTATTGCATAAATCAGTTTGTGTGCTTAGGGATCATTTATCATTTCCCTAATATGCACCAGGGTACAAACAGTACTGTTCTAGTTACATTCAACCTCCTTATTTCTCCCTCCTTGTCCTGCTCAAAAAAAAAAAAAAAAAAAAAAGTTGGCAACATGCTAAAATTATATAATGGCGGTTCTGTATTTAATGCAGAAATCATACATTATCCTAAAAACCCTTCACCCTTGAGTACTCTTTGTACTTCTGAGAACATGATATATGGCTGAATAGTGCACTTAGCAACCATGACTTCATTTAAATCTTTCAGTTTCTGAGAAAGGGATTACTGCCTAGAACCTAACCAGTATTAAAAATACATATTTTCAGATGCAACTGCAGTTAACATCAGCTTAAATTCGTGTGTGGAGAGAGCAGTCATGCAACATGAGAGGTGTTAAAATCTATAGGAGTAGAAAGTGCTTGCTGAGGTTTTCCTTTCATGGCAAAGCTCTTTAATTTTTTAGCAATTACAGAATTCTTTATCAACATTAACTATTTACATTTCTTAGCCTTCCCAGCACAGCTTCTTTGGTATATGCTAGTGATGCAGGATCGAAAATTAACTAATGTTTCCAAACTCCCATATGACACTTTAGCAATTTCCTCTCTTTCTCTGGCTAACAGGCAGCGCTGTTATGTTTCTCCCCAAGTTCCTGTGGTTCCTTGACAGAACTTCTTGCATCCCAGGTGAGGATGCTCAGAGCCCCAAAGCAGCTTGGGGCCAGCACTCTGGAAATTAGCTAAAACTCCTACTGCAGCCATGAAATGCAGCATTCTTAGCTTATGTCAGTGTTGTGTGCAATCGTGGATCTTAACTTGCGGTATTTTTTCATCCAGCCGTACTTCACAGTTATTCAGCACATCTCCCTCATGGACAATCACTGCTTATAATGACCTGTGCAGCAGGACTCTCTCAGTGGCGTGTAGAAGTTCTAAAGATTCCTTCTTTTCATATGTGCATTTGTGGGCCAATTAGTATTATGACCTCTTCTTTGGTTTAATACAGTGTGATAAAACTTGTAGGCTGAACTTGACTTTTTTTTTTTAATGTTTTTGTTTTCTTACTGATTGACAAGCTCTGGAAACACAATTTCCTTAGTTTCAATTAAATTCTTGTGAGTACTGCTTGCTTGGAAGGACATGGAAACTGAGTATGCTGTGTTATAGAGGCTTGCAGGCATGTAGAGAAAAAATGTTTCGAAGGGAAGATAAGCTGAAAAAATCCTGAGATAGATTTACATGTTTCCTTCCACATTTATCTCTCTCTGAGATAAATCCACCCGGTTGATATGTGCTTATGATCCTGCTATTTCTTGACTGAGATATCTGTGAGTCATTCAGAAAAGAAAAAGCTTGATTGAAAAGTGCTAATTGAAATAAAATATTTGCATACAATAGAGACATGGCACCTGCCTGAGCTATACATTCTTTTAAAAGTAAAATGCAGCCATACACTATTTTACAGACTTCACCTTATTTGTGAAATTTTATGTTCCCACTGATTGTGTCCAATTATTTGTTCACTATGTTTTGGCAACTTGGTCTTGTCTTCCACATTGCTTTTCCAACATGCCTCATCCTGAGGCTGCAAAATTCACTCTGAAAGCTGATGGAGCTTTTTATATGCCAGTGAAGTCTTACTCAAAGCTGCTCTGAGGTGAGGTTTACTAGCACGTTGAATGCCATACTCTAGTATAGACAAAGAAGAACACTGTCTTGTAGCTGCCAGTATGGTCTCTCGTCACTACAAGAGACAAAAACTTCAATGCTGTTTTAAAGCATAGTCAGGTAGACTAAAGTAATATAGTATTTGTTCGTG
>JANZLQ010000030.1:13609336-13636276 GCA_026212715.1 Elanus axillaris
AGCACGTTGAATGCCATACTCTAGTATAGACAAAGAAGAACACTGTCTTGTAGCTGCCAGTATGGTCTCTCGTCACTTCTAGCACTACAAGAGACAAAAACTTCAATGCTGTTTTAAAGCATAGTCAGGTAGACTAAAGTAATATAGTATTTGTTCGTGGAGGCAAGAGGGGAAACTCCCAAACTTTCTGGTTTTATGCGATTAGTCGACTACCACATCCCTGTTTCCTGAATGGTTTACCTTAATGTTCAAGTGAAAAGCAACTATTATTCCTAGTCCTTTTCTTTGTGTCAGAACCCAAGAGATAGGTGAAAAACAGGGCTGAGGTTAGTGTTGTGGGTTACAGTACACAAATCAATTGTGATGTTCTGCTTTGATTTATGATCACCATGCCTCATGAGTGCCAAAGCTGCCCTTTAAAATTAATGCCTATACATTATTTTCTAAGAATTGTAGTGGAGAGGCATTAGTAGTCAATAATAAATATAAGAATAAAGGCAAAGGGGATGCCAGCAGAAAATTTAACAAACTGATTTATTTTCTGAGGGTATCATCCTGCTTGTTCAGAAAAGGGAAAAATAATAAAAAAGTTTAACCAGAGGGTCTCATCCCTTTAAGCTCTCTGCCCCTTGGCCTTTTCCCCCTTACCCCCACATACCCGTCAAGACACATGGTTTTTTTCTGATTCATCCCACAGGTTTCTTTCTAGCTAGCCACCCACATCCTTCTGAGGCAGATGAGTTGATTAAGTAGAGCATTTTATGCAGGGAATCACCTTTAAGTTCAGAGTACTCACTGTCACATATAAAACAAAAGTGTTCTCCCTGAAATGATACAACTGGAGAAGATGTAAGGCTCATGGTGTCCTAAGTATCAGAACCACATTAAAATCTGAGTGCTAGCAGTTGTGATAATAGTGCATTCCATTCCTGTAGCTTCCTACACGGGATGAAGAATTATCATAGTCCACTTTGAGGTATGTAATTATTGCTATCCCCATCTTGCCTGAAATGGAATGTTAAAATTAGGTGTTACTACAGTGGTTTACTGAAAGCTGTTTCTACAGGTTTATTACATCATTCCCAACAAAGCCATCATCAGCTACTGTGTTTGTGGATGCTATTAATACCCTGATTTTAAAATTAATCATACGTAGTGCCTGTACATGCACTACAAGTAAGGATATTAGTGCTCATCTACTAGGGTTCACCCACTTTAGCATTTCAAGGTGGGGTGGATTTTTTTGGTTTCTTGGTTATAATTTTAATAAATTTAAAGGATTCGGTGGTTTTCTTTCAGGGCAAGTACAAACCTCAGACTATTGTATTTATTTAAAGAATGTTTTTAAATGTCAGCTGTTCTCAAGAGCAAGTAAAAGGAAAAGAATGCTGCTGGTTTTGTGGAGAAAAAAATTGGGTTTGGAATCGTCCTTTCTTTGAGTAAGATTTTGGAGTGAAATTTCACAGAAGATGACCTTATGTAGTGGAAGAAAAAACTTTTTTTGCGCTGTTCAAAAAAGAAAACTGAAAAAAACCCTGGTGACTTATTTCTTGATGTGCTGTTGCATGTTTATTCATTATCCCAGTCATTCCTGTTGGAGTACTGGAGCAGAAACTGGGAAAGTGGCAACTGTGGGAGCATGTCTTTTGTCAGTACGTACATAACCATCCAAATTTGCCCCATGCAATTAGCCATCCCAATTTAATTCTTAATACACATGCAGTAAAAATGAACAAGAGCCTCAGAAAGTAATTACATAGAAGTCTGAAGTATGCTGAAAACATTCTAGCTGAAGAAGAGTTGGTGTAGTTTTTGGTTGCTTTATGGCAAACCAGAAAGTAGAACTAAGTCTGTGGAGGTGTAACATTACAAAGAATTGTAAGTGGTTAGTACCCATGAATATGGAGTAACTGAGGAGAGTGAGTCAACCAGGAATAGGTCTGAAGTGATGGCATTTGTTTAGAAGATGTGTTTTTATAGTACTTTTCTCTAATGGTGGTATCTTTGTGAAGAACGTGACTTTAGTATTTTAAGAGTAAACTGAGTGCACGAATGAGGGCAGACCTTGCTTGCCTGCTGAGTGTGAGTACTTAGCATCTCCTTTGCCACACAGTTGCAGGCATTGGACTCTGAGCTCTGAACCCCCCCGGGTACTTCAAGGCAGAGGATGTTCCCTAGATAGGTGTGCCAAAAAGAAGAAGTCATGGGGGTTTTTTCTGTGTGTGCGTGTATGCACATGCATATTTATGTCCTTAAAACTGCATGTTCTCATTTGTCTCCTTGAAGTCCTACCTGTTTTGAAAGCTCAGCCACAACTGAAGCATCACAACATAACAAGCTGCAGTGTGTGGTCAGAGCTGAGGTATCTCTTTACTCTTAGGCTGTGATGAATTAAGGGATTTGATTTTAGAGTAGCTGGCCATAAAAGAGAGCTAAGGTAAGTTGCTTTATCTTTCATTTACTGTGGTTTAAGAGTGCTTCTAGATAACATTACCTGGCTCTGTGGAGAAATAGTGACTTGTTTTCTTGCAGTGACTTGGCTGTGTCTGCACCCTTAGCTTTCAAATTAAATGACTGACTCAGACTTATTTATGGGCAGTCCGTCTAATTGGGTTTGTGGTCCCATTGATAAGTAATACATGCACATTCATCTAATGAACTTTTTTTCTCACAATATCCCTGTGAAGTAGGGAAGCTCTTTCAACCCCCAGTTAGCTGCAAGGAAGGAGATAGCAACTCTTGTTAGGAGGAGGAGAAAATGCTTTCACTTTTAGAAAATGAAAAATTAGAGATTTTCATACAGTAAGAGATAATAGCTTTTGTTAAACAGTATAGAAAGTGGTTTTTTATGAAGTTTGTCATATCTCTATAGATGCTTCATTCAGAGTGTGTACAGCTTCATCAGAATGACTTACAGGACTTAACCAGCAGTCAGTGTTTTTTCTTATCTTTTTATCATGAGCAGTGCTACATCAGTTACTAGGCTATAGCATGGAAAACCAACCCAAAATAATGACAAATATAACTTGGAGAACTGGTCAGACAATTGTTGGTAGATAATGAGTGAGGAGGGAGGAAAAAGAGTTACAAAAAATTATCTTTATTAAAAATTTACAATTTTATAGCAAGTTTTAAATTTGTAATTACTTGAATTTGAAAAAATTGAGAACTGATTCTACAAAGGTTCTGCGTTTATTCAGTACATTTTATTTCCAGATTAAATGCCCTTAAGGAGAAAAGACCTTCTGTCAAAAACCAGTATATGAAATATTATTTTGTTTCCTCATGGAGGGAGGAGCATTTCTGATACTTCAAGAGTACCTGAGAAACAGTTGTTTGAACTGCTTCTAAGTTTTCTAAAACAATGCCATTTGTCATGAGGAACTGCAGTCTGGGAAGTAATCTTTTTAAGTGATAAATAATAAATGCTGAAAACATACAATTTTTCTCTGGTTGAAAAGGCAAGACTTCTGGCAGGAACCATAAACCTAGGGAGATTTTTGCCTTATGCATCTGTAGGAATTACTAGAGAGTCAGGCAAGGTAGTAATTTGCAAAACATTGGGGTAATTCTAGCTTCTAGGCAACACAGGAATTGTCAACATTTGGGAGGGTCCATTGTGTTCAGTCATGTTTTGCAGAATTGTTGGCTAGGAAGGCAGAGAGGAGAAAGTGTTGTCAGCAAAACTGTACCATAGTAGATTATTGCTTTAATTCAATATCTATCCTGCTATCCATTGAAAGTCTATCAAAATGAAAAAGCAGATAGGTGGTGAAGGTTTGTTGGGTTTTGTGGGGTTTGTTTTTGTTTCTTTTTTCTTTCTTTTTGCTTGTGATGATGTTTTTATCACTTCTGTGCAGACCATCTTTGTACATGCTTTGAAAGCATCAAGGAAGCAAGGATAAAAGTTTTAAAAGAAGCATCAGACATAAAAAAAAAAAAGCATATATATTAATACTATACCCTAGTTGTCATGTTAGAATTTTAAATAACCTGTATGTTTTAAATTCATTTCTTTGTATTTGAACATGAGTAAAAATAGTGCTATTTCTTTCAAAGTGACTGCATTCCCTGCATGCATTTTATTCATAGCTCTCTATTCCCCTGGTATATATAAAGCTAAATGAATTGGCTATCTTTTTACATCTCCCTTTGAATGTTCTCTAGTGACTCTGCAAGTTGCCCCTTTTTCTCTTTCTACTAAATAGCATTTAAAGCTTCTGGCACAGCTGGACTTCAGCTTTTAGGGTATTACAACGTCTCTAGCCATTGAAGCTACAAAATTTGAAACATCAAAACCCATCCAGACTTTGCTGCATTCGCCTTGTGCTTAACAACTTAGGTAAACATATATATTGTTGAAACTATCCCTGAACAAAATCATGCTGAAAAGGAATAAAGAATCAATGCTTCTTTTTTGAAAGCTTTTCTAATCTCTGTAATTTGAAACTAAAGACTTTGAACAGTGGGTCGGAGATTGTTCTGCAAGATAAATCCCTTGCATCACAGAACCCTGACAACTCCCCAGTTCCATCAAATTAATAACAAATGGATGAGAAGATAAGCAAAACTAATGGGAAGGTTACATTTTTGTGACAAAGGTTTATGGCCATACTGAATCTTATGTTCTGTGATATCCCTTCTCCTCCTCCTCCTCTGCTTTGGTATTTTTTTACTATCAGATCTGAGCATTCCTCTATCTGAAGCTTCTCTTTGGAGGAGATATGATGAATAGCAAGTTGGACTATTTGCCTCCGAAAAGTTGCTGTGAACAACTTTCCACTCCCCCAGTAGAAATTGCTAATTTTCTACAAGATCAGGCCTCGTTCTTGCACACTGTACATCCACTTTCTACTCATTGGATGGTGCTATGTGTCTGAACATTGAAACACACTGCTGTAATCCTATCTCCTTGTCTTCCTAAAATTGTGCAATAATTACTTCGGGAGCAATGTCCCAATGTCATCTGGACCCACTCTTCCCATAAAGCAGGACCAGTTTACAACAGGTGGCTCAGGGCTACATTTGATTAAGTTTTGAGTATGTCCAAGGGTGGAGGTGCCACAGCCTCTCTACAACCTGTTTCAGTGTTAGACTACCCATGTTGTTAACTTTTTTTTCCTAATATCTAATAGTAATTTTTCATGTTTCAGCTTGTGTCCATTGCCTTTTGACCTGTCTTTGGGCAACTCTCTTTTAATCCAGTCTGTTAAATTCTCTTAATCCACTAAATTAGCTAGTCAATAAACAGAAGAATAAACAATTTACAAATTGTAAATTTACAAATTCTCCTCTATTTGGAGATCTGTTCCAATCCACACCTTTCAATCAATAGTCAACAGCCAAGACAACTGTACAGGACGTAGAAGACTTTGTTTTATTAAAACAGAGAACAGATATTCCATTTTAAGGATTGTGGCATCAACATTTTGAAAATAATAGGCAACTGGTAGTTCTTCTATACCTCTTAACTGGTCAGGCATGTACCAGCAGGCTGCTTTAAAGGCAAAGGTGAATGTGATGACCTTGTGAGCTGGATTTACAACTGCACCTGTGGTTTGCCAGGGAGGCGTCACTTTTTAAAGAAACAATAATGAATCCAACTATCAACCCCTACTAGTCTGGCAAATATAAAACTTTAATTACTCAGGGAGTATTTCTCCATGCTTATTCTCTGCTTTGGGTTGATTTTTTCTCTCTCTCTTTTTCCTCCAACAAAAAGCAAGTAGTATTTTTTGCTCATAAGAGGAAAAAGGAAACCTGTTTTAATAATGCCAAGCTATTTCTCTTTAAAGATTATTTCAGAGAGTTTACATCAAGAAAAATTTACCCAAGCCAAACCATGAGAAGTTGCCATATGAACATACACTGTGGAGTATGTAAGGGGGCCTCTTGCCCCGAATCCTTGAGTATTTCAGCTGCACAAAGAAAGTTGCTGCCTCTTACGGAAGACTCTGCTGCAGGGTAGTTCAATTTCAAGATATATGGGGACTTCAGGCAGTCTAGCAGGACTCTTGTATCTCATATGGGCAATAGCAGTATAACTTAGCTGTTCATGAACTTTTTAGTGCTCATGGAGCTGAAAGGGAATAGCTACTTTTTGATTCTGCAGTGCCTGACCCTTGGGGATGTAGTGAAAGGTGATGCATGGTTTTGCTGCCGCTGTTATCCTGACTAATTTTTTCAGACTTAGAAGTACATGCTTCTGTTGTGAGGCTTCTGCTTCATCCCACCCCCTTTTCCCACACACACGTTTCCCAGATCTCAATACACTTGGAGAAATGAATGGTGGGGAGCCATGAATGAACTCGACTCTGCTTCATCCCTCATTTGTGTTCTTTTTGAGGATGCAAAGGCATATGTGTTTGTTCGGGGCAATGAACGTGTTTACATTCAAGCTCCTCTTTCTTGTGTCTAATGAAAACCACTTTGAGGTTTCTTGTATAAGACCAAGCTGGTCCGTGAAGCAGTCTGTTGTGGTTTATGGCGGGTTATAGAACATGAAGATCCCAAAACAGCAAACAGCTTATTTTTGCACTTTGGTTTGGGTCTTTGCATTTAAACGTGAGCGTGAAATACTGGCCCACTGATGTCAAAACCAAACTTCTAACCACTTCAAGAAGTTTCTGCAGTCACTCAGCCTGCAGTTCATAGTATGATAGAGCTGCAGTGGAAGTCAGCCACTGGGGCCTCAGCATAAGCACTGGCAGAGAAGCACATCTTCTATCGATCAACTGCACTACTTATTTCTTCACATCACAAATAACTTGAAAATCCAAGTTATCCAAGCTCTCTTGCTGCAGCAATATTGTGAATGGCTTGGGTTAACATGAGTTTTAGGAAAAAATGTTGACCTCTGCTTCCACTTATAAAATTTTTCCTTGCTAATTCTCTGCTTATAATCATGTTGACAGATTACTCTATTTTTATACAGATCACATTTTTGTTTTATTAATGAGAGAACAGGGAAAGAAATAGGAAAGAAGATAAATCTACAAAGGCATATCCCTTTTATCCAGAATTACAGTCATTTTTTTAGTCAATTTCTGTTTAGCTAAAAAGTTGAATAGGGCTTTAAGATATCAACAGTGTTGCTTAATAATAAGCAGTTCAGAGGTATTGAATTGATTATTTTTCTATATAACAAAAACCATATAGTTATTTGGGGGGTTTTGGTATCTTTCAACTACTACATTTATTGGATGAGAAGGCAAACTAGTTAAGCATTCATTATGAGCTAAGGAGTTGGGGGGAAGAGGAATTGTCATGTTCACCTAGAAGGTTACCTGACATTTCTGTAGATATATATGTTCTTCCCCATCCCTTTGACATCACCCAGTTTCCCCTAAAATTCTTTAGATTTCCTAAAATCCCTAGGATTTTTTTTCCCAGTGTGTTAGGACTTTATAGAAATGCTTGGCCCATAGTCTGTGTTAGATTTAGCAGCTGGAATGTTATGCTTTACGTGCCTGTTCCTAGGGGTTGAGCAGTTTGTTTACTGAGATGATATAAGTGATCCCAGTGGTTTTTATTGGCAGTGGAAGGCACACTGAATATTCAAAGCAAACAGAATTGATTTTAAAGAATACAAAAAGGTAACTGCCATGAAACTTGTGAGATGTGAAACATTTCTGAGCAGTTTTTCCACTTTGTGACTTGCTTCTTAGGTATAAACCTTTCTCAATGCTATAAAGAGACCTGATATATAAAGAGACCTGATATATCTTCTACTCTGCTAAATCTAAAGAACCTACTGTAAGTTTTTTAAAGAGAGCAAAGATTCTTATTTTAATGTTATAGTTAGGTTAGTCACTTTTGCCTTTACAGTAAAAGAATAATAATTTACATTTATATTAGCCTATTTCCTGCTGGGGCTCCACATAAGCTTCCCTCTTATAATACCAGCCTTCCAGAAATCCCATCTTCTGAAACTGAGAAGGCTGTAAGAAGGAGATGAAATTTCTAATTGTTATTTGTGCTACTTAGGTAGAGCGTTGGTATAGGTATAGAGGTATATTCTGCTGGCACACACTATTTTTTGTTGAAAGGTAATAGTTAATATGATTACGGCCCATCTGTTGGATTGTTCCAAGTGACAAAACAGAGATGACGTATTTCACAAAGCCAGACCTCTCTGTGTACTAAATTGATAGTTATTTTCAGAATATCACCACTGTTGACAACACATTGGTCAGAAGCAAGTATTAAGTCTGCAAGCTTGTATATAGTACTTATAGATGTGATAGGAATATGTTCTTGTGGAGGGTAAGACCCAGATGTTTTCATTTAGATAGTTTTCAGTAAGCTTTTGTTAAAGACCTTGCTAAGCTTGGTTTTGAATGATCAGTTGGGAAACATCATATTTAAAACATTGCTCTATTAAGTTCAAATCTCTTGTAGAGATTGAATCTAATGATTATTAAGAAAGAAAGAAATGGGAGGAAGAACAAGAGTTCAGATTCAAAAGGTAGAAACCAGTTCACAAAACTCATTGTAATTCTTGGAGCCGCGTGAAAGAGACAGTGCGGTTCAGTGTTATTTGTATTGTGTTCTGTGATGCCAGGAATGTTATAACTAATGAAACTGCTTTTCTCAAGAAAATTTTATCATCCTATGGGTAAGCCTCGCTTTGGACATTTTTACTTGCCCAAGAATGTATTTGAAATGTTCTATATTAGGTAAGAATCCAGCAGTGAATATACTCAGTATAGAGAAGTCCATGTATATAAGGAGTCAGACTCCTTTTTACTATTATTTGAGGCAAGTCTGCAAGGTGTTCAGGACCTGAAAACCTGAAACTGAAGTACTTTTGACCAAGGATTTAAGTGTCGCCTTATCGTTCTAGCCACTTCTAATGACACACTATTATCGCTACCTATTGAATGGAATAAATAGACACATCTTAAGCATATACATTCACAGTATCTCCAGAGATCAACGATGACAACTACAAAAGCATTGTGTCCCTATTGCATATGGGAAAGGAGTGTCAAGGTCACTCAGACTAGCATGTTGTAAGTAGATGACTTCTGTTTTGTTGGTGTCATGCTTTCCCTTTGTCACTAAGTCTTTCCAAAGATGGTGAAGAAGTATTGGATCCATGCCTTCAATACTCTTTGAGAAAACTTCCAGGTTTAAAGTTTCTGCTAGGCAAAGAAGCTTCTTTTCCCTACTCCAGTCATTACAAAAAACTCCTGGTGGTGTCTTCAAAAAAGATGCTAGTTGAATATCTTTCTTTACACAGTTGACTGTAACTGATAGTTTTGGATTTTTGAGGTTAGAATGGAGCATCTATCTTAGGTAGCTAAACTTAAAAAATATTGTGTATATAGTTTCTCCAAAGCATGATCAAGAGCGTCTCCATTAGGCTTTCTGCTCTGACTCACCACTGGCTTTATTGGTGTACAGGGAGATGAGCTTCCTAATTTAGGCATGTAAGATAGTTGTCATAAATTAGGCTGTTTGAAAACTCTCCTCTGTAGGTATTACCTAAGCTCTTTTTTCCACTGGATTAATGTCTAATCTTTCAGCAAGTATTGCTAGTTTTTTGTCTTCATACACCTGCCTTTACAACCATTTCCATTAAGTTTTCGCTCTCAGTCTCACTGAGCTCACTGCACCAGCAAAGATTATTTCTATGAGTAGCATCTATTGAATCTGTTTCTGTATTTGGTAACTATAACTCAGACCCTGGTCTTTTTTTTTTTATTCTGCATGCATGTCATTTCTCTCTTGCACATCCCTCTTAATGAGATCCCTGCATTATTTTCTTTTTTACCACAGACTGCCTGCTGGTCCTGCACAAAATAAGGTGTATAAGGAAAGTGAAATAATGTAGTAATGGATAACTCAGCACCTTTTTCCACTCTGCCCTGCATTATCTGTAACTACTTAATAAATCCAGTATTTTATAAAACTCTTTTATGCTGTTAACTTTGAATTAGAATCAAATTAAAATCCAGTGTGCATTTATCTGTATTTGTCATGGTACTGCCCCTACACTGCACAGAGTGTCTTAACAATCCAGCATTTTTGGTGTTGGAGGTTTTAGTGGATAAAGCCATTTTTTATTTTCACAAATACCATTCTAGTCTAACCTGCACTCCAAAATGAAATGAGTTTAGTGGTCTGAGTCCTGTCCCCGGTGAACAATAGTCCGCATTACAAAACCACCAAACAGGCACAAATCTGGTGGTTTCTGCTCAAGGACACTCAGATCCGGCCAGCATGGAGGCACAATTACCCCACACCCCAGGGAGTGATTTTTCTAGGTGAAGATTGAGATCATTCATAAGGCAATAGGGAAAAGCATCACTTGTGTAACTGGTCTCTGCATCAGCCAGGGAGAGCAGTTACCAGTGCTGCTGCCGCAGGCTCATTGCTCACTGTGGTTAAGAGGTTTTATAATCTGGGACCTCTGAATTGAGACCACCTCAGTTATATGTGCAGTTTGTAGTAGAATATGTAAGCAAAGATTTGCATTTTGGGGTGATTTTTTTAGCAGGTTATTTGTTGGAAACTGTACCTTAAAGTAGGTAAATTCCTGAGTCTGCTGCAATTAGTGTTTTGCCTTTAGTTAGAGAGCTGGGATCTTACAGTGAATATGTGAAGGTACTAGCCATACAGTAAATATACTAATTTATGTTCATTAGTGCATTATTCATTGTATCACCTATTTATTAAAATGAAAATGTTTTCCTGAGAGTTACTCTGACAGCAAAGCTGAGAGACCTTAAGTGGCTGCCATCTTTGTGCCAAATGGATTAAAACAAAAAATGCTCAGCACTTCTCAGTAGATCAGTGCTCAGTTTCAGCTGGGTCATACCAGGTTAACAAGCCAAAGTATCAGGTTTCTTTTTTTTTCTTTCCGTTAAAAAAAAAAAAAAAAAAGTAGTAAAGTTTGGTTTTGTTCATACCATTAGCTATTTCAGATCAAAACTCTGTGAGAACATTTTTATTTTGGAGCGCAGTTACACAATTTAGGTTATTTCATACCTGTATTAAATTAACCATAAGCGCAAATTCAAATTAATCTAATTATATTTATTTCATCTGCAGCGTAAATAAGCCTTAAAACTCTAGTGTTTACTGAATAGGAAAAGTGGTTTAAAAGTAGAAATGGATACAGGGCTATCTGTCTGAATCTGCAGAGACTGAAAAAATACCTGGTAAGTGACAGGTTTCCCACTGATTTCACTGTGGTAGCTCAGCTTGTTCAGCTATGGTCATTCACCCTCTACTCCATTAGTAGTTACCTTATCACTGAAGACTTATGAAGGGAGGATCATAGATTCATACTATCTGCCTTTGGTAGTGTCTCCCTAACCTCTAACCTAGATCGTACAAAGAGACTGTAACATTGCCGTCACTCTAGAGCTCGTTCCTGAAAGTCAGTCATCAGCCAGAGGGGACATATAGAGAGTTATTCTTCCTCGGGTCAGGGCGATGGGGGAGATTGCTCTAAAAGTCCATTCCCCTTTCTTTTTTTATAACATTGGCAGTACAAAGAGGGAACATTTTTTCAAAAACTGGCATACAGAAGCAAAGTCCCTGGGTTGGAGAGAGGATGTAGAAGGAAGGAGGAATGTGCCTCTGGGATGAGCACCAGTGGAAGAAAAATCTTCAGAGTCCAGGAGCTCTGCCAGCACATACAAACCACTAGCCTGTATCCACCAAATGAGCAGGGTGAGCTCCCTTCCGAGCATTTTTATTCCTGGCTTCAGACTGGGGTGGTCACAACACATCTCTTACCTTCAGCTTACTTTTCCCTGGTTTTAGTTTTATTCTGTAACTGCAAGGAATAGCATTAATATATTTTTTGAAACAATCTGAAAGCTTAGACTCAAGCATTTTCTTGTGGGCTATGCCACAGTCAAGCTCATCATAAAGATAACTGAGAACTACTGGAGCAGGAAGTGAAAGAAGAGTCTTGTCCCAGCAGCGTGCACAAGTTTATTATCATACTTTGAAGGATACGTCAGCTGGAGGAGCTGTCAGGTTTCTTTAGGATACCTCCACCCTTTGCTCTCCCACTTCATAATCCCCCTAACCTCTGTACAAAAGCCACAGCTCTGGTACACCTTAGTCAATTGGGGTTGGGGGTGTCATTTGGTAGCAGATATTTGTAGTCTTCCCTTCATTTTGATGTGTGATAAATTGCAAAACTTTGGACCTTGTTTAAGGTTTGTGGTTTTTTTTAATACATGTTCATGTTGTCTGTCTAACCTAGGTGGTTTTTTTTAAATATGTTTTGGACAATTTAACCAAATTCAAGTGTGTCAAAGATATTAGGCCCAAGTGAATATTGTGAAAATTGGCAGCTGTGGAGACGAGAGGGAGCATGATAATGCTCCCGCTGTGGGGAGGTTTACCCCTTACTTCGCATGGGAAAATAATCCTGAGAGAGAGATCAGGGAACACCAGTCTTTTGGTTCTGCTATTTATGGAACTACTTGTATATTCTTGGAAATCCTTTGAGGGTACTTTTGTAAACTGAGCATCTACTCTGTACAAAAGTGTCTAGATGGTCTGTGACAAGTGATGTATTTCTTTGGTTGTACATGATCACAGCATGTTCTGGTTCCCCTAGTAAAATTGGTGGTTTTTTTCTTTCTTTCTCTCCCCAAGATTTCTTTCGACCTAGCAGAATATACTGCTGACGTTGATGGGGTTGGCACTTTACGGCTCCTAGATGCTATTAAGACCTGTGGCCTTATCAGCTCTGTGAAGTTCTACCAAGCCTCCACCAGTGAACTTTTTGGAAAAGTGCAAGAAATCCCACAGAAGGAGACTACCCCATTTTACCCAAGATCGCCTTATGGTGAGGATCACTGATGGTGTGTGTGTAGTGTCTGTCTGTCTGTTCTCCTTGCTCATGTCTCAGGGCTGAAGTCATTTGGGTGTGAGATTAGAATGACGATAGAACTAAAGTGACTAGACATGTCGAGAGGCATACCTTTATGAATTACTATATAAAAAGTATTTGCTACCGTTGCCTGGGGGTTGGAAATTAGCATCTCACTTCATAAGACCGTGTTATTCAGCTCAGAGGTAGAGAGCGCTTGTGGAGGCGGGGGGAAGGGTGGCTCTTCCTTCACAATGGGTTGTGAGATACCGCTGAAGTGATAAGGTTTCATATTTTTTGTTGCCTAAATGAAAAACTCCCAAGAGCTCACTTCTTCCTCCATGAACTCATATGAAATTTGAAACACTTATTAAAGCAATGTGCATAGAGGACTTTGGTGATAAAGTTTCAAATCAATTTGAGTGTTAAGGCACCAGATTTTTGCTTTTACTCCTCCAAAGTAGGTTTTTTTTTAATAGCAGAGGTCACCACAGTGGCATATTTCACACACTCTGGCTGTGTTAATTATATTGTAAAAGAAAAACTGCTACGCTTGAGTGTGCGTAAGAAAACAAGTGAGAAAGTACCTTAATGCTTCCTGGCCAGTTCAGAGAGTGCACAGAAAAGGAGTATTTTCCTGTTCAGCTGCTGTTTATTGGGCTGGATATTTTTTCCATATGAAATGTGACACAGGGAATGAATCAAATTCTAATGCACTCTGCTGTTGAAACATGGACTTCACCCTGTGTGTGAGAGAGATGTGCATGTGTGTCTGTCTGAGCTGTGTATAAGCAGAGTGGATATATGTAATGCTTTAAAATTATTTTTGTAGGAGCAGCAAAACTGTATGCCTACTGGATTGTGGTGAACTTCAGAGAGGCCTACAGTCTCTTTGCTGTGAACGGCATCCTCTTCAATCACGAAAGCCCCAGGAGAGGTTAGAAATCCATGTGAAACTGTTCCCAACTTTGTGTACATCTGACCAGAAAAATGAAACAATGCATCCACAGGTTTCATTTAAACTTGCTAAAATTCTGTTGGGAGGGTGTCATAACTCGCAGCCTGCTCACGGTGTTTAATGCAGCCCTCCTGGCAGTCTCAGAGCCTGCAGAACAGCAGCTTTCCCTTTCAAGCATCATATTCCATTTTGCAGCCCTCTGACACTGAAGAGAGCCTTGTGTGTCTGATTTTGTGTATCAGGGCTCTTGAGAGTCTGCATTAACATCATAACATCCCTGAGTTTTACTTCTCTCTTGATAATAAGTTAAGGCTAAAATGTTAAAATGACACATTAAAAGGCCAGTTTCGTAAACATTCAGGTGGGCGACTGCATACCAGATGCAATGTCAGGTGTGACTTATACTCAAGATTTTTATTTGCATATAAATGTCAAGTTAAGAGACAGAAAATAGACCATCTAAATTCATAAGAGTAATGATTACAGCCTGGTATATTTTGAAAAATTTGTAGATTATGGCCCATACTTTCTGGCAAGATGGCTTTTTACACATGGCTTTAAAATGCCTTTCTGTTTCATCCTTAATGGCAATGCAGCTTAAATTCTACTTAATCATCCCTTTTCCTCTTGCAGTACTTTATGAACAATGAATATTGGTATTTAGTTTGAGTAAAAGTCCACGGTTGATTAAAAGTCTCTTATACAATGATAGTTTTCCTCTGCCCTTAAAGTACTGTGACTGTAGAAAACACTCTAAAATTAAACTTTAAATTAACACAGAAAACTGGATTCTCAGTGCAGAAACCTTTTATTGTGGTTTGTTTCTAAATGAAAAATAAATTCAAGTTTTACAGGAATGCAATTACATAAATTATAGCCTGGCACAAAATATAATAATTTTAATCCTACTTACAAATACAAAATAGACCATAATTGCAAGTCTGCTTAAAAAAAAAAAAAAAAAAAGAGAGAGAGAGAGAAAAAAGGAGTAGGTGTCAATAGGATTTAAATATTGATTTCAGTCTTTGGAGTCACACCTGTGGAACCTCGTAGTACACTGGGTAAGCAGCATTTACAGTAAGTGGTGCATCAAATACTTGGTGGTAGAAGTTGGTGCATCACTTCATTGGAGCAGATGACAGTACAAGTTGAAAAGTAAAAGAGAATTGAATTCACTAGACTGTTTCATGTAGAAGCCCTAATACTTTGCTTTCTTTTAAACGGTTTACTGCAATATATGCTTGATGCACTGTAAACTGATGTCCAAATTGCTCCAAGTTACCATTATGAACTAAAAACATCCTGACCAAAATAAATGAGGGAATGTGCAATGACAAATACTAGCTTGGCCTGATTTCTAGTAATGCTAAGGAGCTACAAGATGAGATAGAAATTATAGGGACACATTTACCATTCATGCTGCTTCTCTATAGACTTGTGCCATTTTGAAGGAGGAAAATTTCAGTGCTCGTTGCTGTTTTGATCCCTCTGACGTGTTTCAGCTTTGACACTGCTGCAATGGAGCTTGCAATCTGAAGTCTCTTTTCAACAAATTTAATGTCCCTGTGGAGAACCCAGGTCTGTGCTTTGAAGTCTCAGGCTGTACTTTTGGTTGTGTGTATATGCTGCATACAGTTTTAAGCCCCTTATGCCACAAACAGGAATCTTATCTTAGAAATGTACATGCCTTGAAAGAAACTGCAACCACAGTCCAGTGCCATTTGCTTAGTGTTTTTATGGAAGAAAGTCTGAAAATTTATACAGAGAAGAAAATGGAAGAAATGTAGTTTTGAGGTTGTTTCTTAATAGCCATTCATCACTTTCCTGTGTTTTTGAAGACTGCAAGGGTGCTTTGGCAGGAAAAGAGGATTTAACTGGGATTTATAATTCCTATGCAGAGATGGTAATATACACAGAAGTTTTAAAATGCCTTATGTTTTGGTCTTTGGTGGTGATGGTGTTGGTTTTTTTTTTTTATTCTACTGATTTCAGAGATTGGGAATACCTAAGTAAATACATATTTTATTCCAATATTACATACCATTATTCCAGTTGGTTTAGTGTTACACTGAACTGATTAAATACAGCATCCCATTGATGGTGATACTAAGTGCATCTTGCCACATAAAACAATGCCTGGTAATCAGTGGAGAGCAGAAGGTTGTGGCAGTGCCACTTGCAGAGATGCAAGGTGACCTGTCCTGGCAGACAGTGCATATTTTTTCTCTGTATCTGAAGTGTTAATCATAGTTCTGAAAATTTCTGTAAGCTTCCTACAGTGAATGTATTTATATGGAAAGAATGTGAAGAGACAAATCCTAGTATTTCTTCTCAGCAGGGATCTATGAGGTATGCTACACTGTAAGGCAATGGTAAGGATGAATGGTAAGAATGCATTTTTGTACCTGGCAGCCAGTGTTGTGGACTGTGGTCAAATACAAAAGTACTTGTATTTGAAGTATCAATACTCAGAGTGAAGGATGATGAATTGTGGTTGCCTGCCAAGTGGCTGTTAGCAGCTGGTCACTGAGGCTGAATTGAACAGACGATTGTAAAGAGTTTGCTTCACAATCGCTCTTCATACAGCATTCAGATCTTACACTGATGGGGCAGCAATACATGAGCCTAGTAAAAATGAGAACTGTCTCACCTCAAGAGCTGCTTCCCTGAGAAAAGAGTTTGAGAATATATACCTCTTATTTCAGAATACCAATTCTTCTCCTTAACCTTCCACATTTTAACTCAGAAAGGAGCACCAGCAGTTAATCTCATGTAGCCTGTATAATAATAGGGAAGTCTACACAGAGTTCATAAGCATAAAGAGTGCTTAAGTCTAATATGAGAGGTTTCCTATTTCTCAGAATTACCAAGGCTTGAGAGAAGTGCAGGCTTTGAGAAGCTTATTTGATTTTCTACTTTCATCTTGCTCTGTAAGAGGAAGACCATAACAGGAGTAGTTCTTAAGATGTGACACCATACTGCAAACCTGAGCACAAGTTTTCTGTGTGGGCTTGCTTTTAAGTCTGATGTTTCATATGCTGACAGCCACAGTGACTTTACAAGAAAACACCAGTGATAAATTCCAGGTTGGTTGAACCCACTGTCTGAGCCTTACATTTTAATATGGGAATAGTCCAGCATTATTAAATTGCACAAATACTTGTGTCCATACTCAAGAGATACATATGTATGTAACAACAGAGAATATTATCTAAAATCTCATATGGAGTAAAATGAGTGGCTGTGTTAGACTGATCTTAACAAAATATAAAGCTACACTGAGCCTTTCTGTAGTATTTTCCTTTCTAATTTTTCTTTATATTGTATGTACTGCCTTTCATTTTGTAGTCACTTTTATAAGATCGAATAGTCACTTTTTGATCAGTACATGCTTTTCAGCTCACATAAATCAACACAGCTGCACTGAAGTGAATAGGGTCATGTTGATGTATGCCAGCTGAGCATCTGGCATAGTACTTGCAGTAATGGTCTGGTAATGTAAGATAAGCATAATGTGCTTGCTTTGGGGAAAAGACCTATATTAGCAGTATACCTTGCTAAAGCTGATTTCTTCAGTTACTTTCATCAATTTTATCCAGGTAAAGCTCAAGTGTTTCCTGATTTATGGCAATGCCAAAGGAGAATGGGATCTTCCATTTCTGAAGCTTATTTATTTTCTAAATAAGGCACTAAAAGAAAAGCAAAATGCTCTCTACAGTGGTAGTAAGCTACAAGGTGGTTCTGTTTCCAAAAACAAACAAACAAAACTTTAAAAACTTTTCCAGAATGCTGCATTTATTTATTTCTTTTAATTTTTCAAGACAACATTATGGGATATCAGACGGGGGAGGTGGTGGCCACCAAGTTGCTGGTGGTGGTTGAACATGGCTCCCAGTATTACCAGTGTGGAAATGTCTGACCCATAGCAATATTGGAAAAGTATTTCTGTTCAGTGAGATGACAGTTTTGATGGTGGACTAGTTGAGGCAATTAGCAAGTCTAGTTTTCAGGAAAGCTAGGGCTCAGTCCAAGCCTTTTTTACACCATTGGAAAGACTCCTGATCTTCTGTTGGGCTCTGGAGCTCACTGATACCTTCTTTTCTGAGTGAGAAAGCAAACTACTTGTTGACAGTGTCATTTGTTTCTTCTGAGACAAGCCCTTACTTTTTTTTTTTCTCACTTCTGTGTAAGAAGTTTTCTCAGGTTTACAAGATATGCCTTTGGATAGCTGAGATAACTTTCTGATTTGGTTAACCACTTCATTGCTTGCCTCATCTGATCTTTATCTGCCAAGATGTACAAACATGTACAGCATGTTTCCTGACACAATGCAACAGAAGTTTTGTTTGGTTTTTGTTGGTTTTTTTTTTTCCCTAAGTAATAAATACTTTGCCTCCACACATGACATCATTAAGTAGATCATTCAGTAGAGAATTTTTATTTGTCTGATACCAACTCTGGTAAAGCAGTTGTCATCAGACCCTTGCTGTATAGCCAGAGGGAAAGGATATAACTGCTCGTTTCTGTGATCTCTTTCAGCCGGGAAGGAAAAGTCTAGGTGTTAGATTGCAGGCTGAATGTTGTCAAAGTACATGTTGTAAGACTAAAATGAAAAGAAATCATGATTTAAAGAGAATGGGGAGCATTCTTTGCTTTTATTGTGCCTTTGGATCACAGGTTTCCCAAGGGGAAGGTTGTGTAGAGGTTGCCCTACTCACTGTAAATATATTTGAGTATCTTTTGAATTTACGGGGTTTGTTGTTACCTTTTTTTAAAAAGCTTTCAGTGTCCCTTTTGCCTCTATTTCATAGAGAAGGCAGAAGCAGATGGTGACATCTGCTACTGACTTTCACAAGAAATCCCTACAATCCCTACTGTAACAGCTGCTCTTCTGTGTCTCCTATAAAGAGATGTAGCCAGCATCTGCCAGATTTCCCTTTCTCATTTCTTTGGTTGAGGAGACGAATTGTTAGTCTCCTTACTTTCTGTGCAAGAGGAGCTTGGTCAACCTAGTAGTAAGTACCATTGGAAATACTGAGGGCTTTTGCTGGTGCTCTTTTTGTAAGTTTAGGCCTGTGAAAGACGTGTAAAATTTTCAGTGCAGAGCTATGTCTTTCATTTAATACAAAATTTCCCAACCCATGAGTGTATCTGAATAGCAAAAGTCAGGGAAGTGTTGCTTGTGTACTGCTGACTCCTTGCTGGATGAGATGAATGCAGGCTGGCTAGTATCATCAGGGATCGTCTGCTTAGCATATTGAAAACTTGATCGCTAGGTACCATGGTCAATGTAAAAGGAGTTACTCAGACAGTTGTGTGCTATAGAGCAGCCAAGATCATTTCATGCTTTTTAGTTTGCATGTTTCAACAGAGAAAGCATGCAGTGTCCTGAAGACATGCATTCTTACTGGCTTTTTCTCCCTGCTGTGAGACTGATCCTGCTAAGTGATCCATGCAGGTGTTTTCTTATCTACACATGCAGTCAAATGTCAATGGGGATAAATGTGGGCATTAGGGTCTATTTGTACAGATGGATTTGCAGTAATATTGACTGTAATAATAGAGAATTGCCAGGTAATACCTCTCTGCTATTTTACCTAAATACATGTGTTTTCCCCTTGGAAAAGTTCTGATGTTACAAAATAAGTTAATTCAGTTAATTCTGTTGATGTTGAACCTGATACCGGCTAATTAGTACTGATCAGAGCACATCACAATATATGGAGATTTTTGTCTGATTTTTATGTTGCTAATAAATCATCTTAATCTTAAACTTCTAGTGTCAGTTTCCTAGTACTAGCCAGTACTGATATATGAAGGCAGTGCAATCACACCAAAATACAAGTGGGCTTCCCTCTCTAAGCTTGTGTTTTAAAAGCAGTGCCAGACTTCTGAAATAATAACTGAAGACTGAGAATATTTCTGCATGCCTTTAGCTTTGGGCATCTGGGTAGTCCAGGTCAGTGCCATGGAACTTGTGTTGAACAGACTAACTACTGAAATCTTTTTGATTCAGTCTTTACAACAGTAGTTTGTGGAAATCCTTACCATCTCTTAATTTTTTTTTCTTTTCAGTCTTGAAGTAGCCCTGATTCTATACTTTTCTATCTGATGTACTTTTTTGGGGTCTATAACCAGTTTATCTAAGTAGTTATGGATATAGCTCATACAAAAACTAAGTAATTTCTTGCCTGTGGGTTTAGATTTTTGGAACAGCTGCATTCGCATCCCATATCTCTCCCTGAGCAAATTATTATCTTATCAGATGCATCTTTTTGTCATTAAATCATGTGCTCCCTTGTGGCTTATACTGTGTTGAGAAGAAAGTAGATTACAGTTTTTGCTATTTTCCGTGATTGATTTCAACTTCTTTTTTTAATCTCAAAAAAAAAAAAAAAAAAAAGAAAAAGCAGAGCATCCGTACAATTTACAGAATGTCAAAACTACTAAATTTAGAAAACCTTATCATGTAATTCTTAACATTTCTCAAGTTATATTAGCAGATATCAGTGTTAGTTTCTTAAACTAAGAATTTGCAGACTTTTTTTCTCTAATGAAATATCAGCCCAAAACTTTGAAGTAAATTGTTATGGAAGATACTGAAGTCACCAATGGGAAATAGGGTGGTCAGAGCATGTATCTCACCTGTAGTGTTCTTATGGCTTTGTTAATGCACAAACTTGTAAGAAGATTTTTAGAAATAATGTGGTTTAGGTGCCTATTTCCCTATTTTTTTCCCTTTGTTACATTTATATATCCCCGGGCAAAACACAATGGAAAATGTGACTGTTCTGCTTTTTTGCATATGTATAAATGAGAACGTGAAGTGAAATACAGGAAAGAATTGGGATTTTTAGATCTTCTATTTACAAACTAGCTTCAAGTGAATGTGGAGTTTGTAGAAGGTCAAAAGAACAGAACTGCCATAGTGGTTTCAGCCAGAAGTCCATTTAACCCAAGTATCCCATCGCCCTTGCTGGAACATTAGGGGACAGCATAGGAGACAGTATAGATACAGAGTGGTAATTGCAGACCCTAGTAGCTGATGGGTAAGAGACCATGCATGAAAGATGCACCCCAGTCCACTGCTCCCCCAGACCAGGGCTCTGTGAGAATTCAGTCCAAGCTGCTGCATGCGAGATCCTTTCTGAAGGAAACCACTTTAGCTGGTGAATAACACCTCCTTTGAATACACAGTTAAGTTGTAGTGCAGGTGTACCCAGGGTCTAGAACAAGAGAGCATACTGCAGGTTACAGTTCTCCAGATGTGGAGACTCAGCCACGGTCAACCACTTCTGTGTTTCTTCTTTTTGTCACTTGAGCCATTTTTTCTTGCAGTTGCATGTACATGACTATTTCGTTCTCTTGTAATTCACTAAGATTTCCTCCTGCATTTTCCTCCCAAATTTAAATAATGTCATTGTCTTTCTGAAATAGTCAGAAGCAAGGAAGGAAAAAAATCACACAAAAAGCAAAGCTCACATCATTACTGCAAGAGGTATGCTGCATAAATCAATCTGTCTTACATTGTTGATATTCTGTAAGTAATAAATGTGTAGTATTTCATTCATTGTTATTGTACTAATTGTTTCCTAAACTTCTGAAGACTTGTGTCTTTCTATGATTGTTTGCATAAATTCTCTTGAATATATACATTTCTCATGCAATATAATAGTGTGATTCTGCTTTGTCTGCATCCTAGTATGTAACCCAACATCAGTGATGCCAGTGTTCCCCTGGGAGTATAAAGTAACGACCATTAGAAATTGCTTACGGCTCATCTTTGGCATGCTTGGCATCACTGCAGAGCTGTTACAAAGTACGTGAGACTCTGTAGGCCTTATTCTGCAACCTTCAAATTTTGGGCATCATCTACCAGGTGCAGAAGCTTGAAAGCAGGTGCATTTACATAGCTTGTACATATACATTGACTGCCACACTTACCAGGCCCACCTTAAAAGTCATCATTAAAAGTGCATGTTCCAAGAAAGTTATTTGAAATTAACCCACTCAGCCATTTAAGATATGGGAAACTGAACAAGAGAGACTCTAATTGACAATAAAACAGTTCCACCATTAGTGGTTCGAAAAACACTGCAGAAGGAAATGTCAAGTGATTATTCCTCAATAAAGTCTTCAGGATTCATTAAAAACAAATAAATAAGAAATGCAATGTAATCATGTCACCTCTGATGAGATTCATCATACAGTGGGATTTTATAGCCGTGTCATAGGAAGGTAAGCTACTTTATCTGAGGTCAGAGAGAAGGTTAGTGCATTTAGTCAGAGCTTGGTTTGAACTTAGGAACATTTTTTTTTCTGCCTTGATTGCACTAAGTGCACTTGATTACTGACAGTTCCCAGAAAGGTGTGTTTCAAAATACAAAGCAAAATCACACAGAGAAACATTATATGTATAGGCAGTTTGATTTCAGACCATTACATGCATTATGTACTTTGGAGGGGTGCATGAAAGCCTTATGTTTATGAACATAACTTGTGTCACTTTGAAATTGCTGAAAATCTCAACAGTGGGACAGACTGCTGATTTGTGTCAGTCTTGTTCATGTAACTGCAAGTATCTTTTGAGCAGATTTTAACCTCTGTTACAAGGACTTATAGCGGTATATACTGTCAGTTATATGTGTTTCCCACACTGTTGGTGTGTGTACACCTTGCCAACTATGCTAAAATATTTCCTTTTCAAGGATTTGCCTTTCACAGGCACTTAAGATTTAGTTATATCTTCTACTTAATTGTTAGGCTCCATTTGGCAAATGAAAGCTATGTCCAAAAGCATGAGTATTCTCAAAGTTTACAAGTATTTATTGTAATTAAACCTGATACCACATGCTATTTAGGTGTTACAGTATCGGTTTCATATTTTGATCTATATTGTATCTGAGCCCTATAGAACGGTAGCTGTTAAAACAAAGGGTTGGGGGTCACAGTTAGCAGGTTTCTCACGAAACCTTTCAGGGTTGCTCTTTGGTATGGGAAAACAGATAAAACCCAAGCCAACAGAGAGAATACAATATCACATTTTCTCTACTCGCTCTTAATTTTTGCCTAGGACATGAGAGTTTGAGAACCACTGCTATAGAAATGCTGCAGGAATGCTGATGGATATTTATTTTTGATGGTGAGAGCTTGATTTCATGACATTAAATGTGAACAGATTTGCAAGCAGTAAAAGAATTGTCCAGCAAAGCAACTCAAACCTCCAGTTTACATCGTTTTTTGTCCTTGCTTATGTTAAAAACCTTACATTAAGAGAGATTTAAGGTGCTTATTCATTGCATCAATATCCATCAATAGGTGGGCTGAGAATATTTGCCAGAAACTTTAAAATAACAACCTATAGCAATCCCGAGTCTAGTCAGTGTGAATCTGGAAAACTCAGACTTCATTTTGGATTTAAAACAAATCTAGATGACATGAGAAAAAACATCAGTAACACAGAGAAACATTTTACTTGGTATTTCTTTTGAAAAATTTTTGAAACAGTTGCTTTTCAGTTATAAATCTTTGTGCTTTTTTTGCTGATACCTTTCTTTTCTCAGCCGCACCTCATGCCCATATTCTGAGACATGGGTAGGCATGTGTGCATCTGTTAGGGATACTTGAGTTGCCTGGTATGCTATGCACTCTCACTTACACTGAGTTTCTATTTGCTGCAGATTTTAAAAAAAGGACAGATCTGTTGTTAGCGTTACTGCACTTCTTCAAGATAAATAGAGGCATTGTGCACCTTCAAAGATCAGGAGCAGTTCTTAAACTTCCAAAATTTTATACAATTCTTGGAAAAATGGAGTAAATTGGAAATTATTCCTGGTCTTAAGCACTTTGTTGATTAGGGATGGTACCAGCAATATACTTCATTTTAATTATTTATGCTGAATCTTGAGCAAAGCCAATCCTGTGACCATACCAGGCATTTGAGTTTGCAAATACTCCTTTTTCCATGTGGTTTGCTTGCATAAATATTGCATGCGTCTGTCACTGAAAATCAGACTAGTAATTGCTAATTTCAACATGTGTTTTTTCAGCAGGAACGTGACTTCCTTTTCTCAAATCCTTGCATTGATTTTTTCATATCCTCTAGCTATGTTGTGGGGAAAGTAGGAGATGGCAGAAGTGTTCTGCCCCTTCTTTAATAGGGGAGCAGGATAGACTGGTGTGATTTGCTGCCGTGCACTATTGGGGTGGTTATTCAGGTATCATGGACAAACCTCTGGCCTCTGTAAGGTCTAAAAACAAGCAGTGTACACGCTTCTCCTTTTCTGAGTAGCAGAATGCTGTACTGCTGTGTGTGCTGGGCCATAGCTTGTCTGGATATGCTGAGATTTCCAGGTAGTGATTTGAATCATTTGACCTTTGGTGAAAAATATGTGTACTTGTCACACATCTGGGCTAGAAGGTGGCTCCATGGGTCGTCTTTGTATTTGGTGTGTCCTCATAGAAATGCTAGTGTTCCTACATTAAGGAGAGTATCTCTGCCTTCAGCTCAGCATGGTCTAGCATCACAGTCCTTGCTGTGTTCTAGTTCATGGTTTCTGTTTGCAGTGCTCCTCAAGTTTTGGACACTCTGTTTTCTAACACAGTTTTAAAATTCTCATAGTCTCAAGTCCATTTCTTTAAATCATATGCAATGGATACCAGCTAGCTTGTGTTTTGTTTGTGTCTTCAGGTGAGGATACTACTGTGAATGAGTCCATTAACTATTAAACTGAGCATGTAATACAAATAATAGGCATTTTTCTTTAAAACTGTTTGAGCTCTGCACCAAAAAAAAAAGTGTAGCACATATACAATTCTTTTATTTTTAGTATATTTAGTGGTCCCCACAGACCATGCAATATTTAAGAAAAACAGAGCAAGATTGGTGTAACAGTAACTCAGGCTGTGAACTTGAAAACTTGTTTTCATTTAACAACAATAGGCAAATGCTACCTTTGCTGCTTAGTTCTGAAAGTCCTGGTGTTACTAAAGATCTAGCAACAGTTTTTGTCCTGCTGGTGAATCCAAGATGTATTGCCAAAATAGTGTCAAAAAAGTAACCAATAAATAACAGGTCATTATTAAATTTTTACTTGTGTCTGATAATGATGCTTTTCTTAAGAAAAGTATCACAATCTTAAACTGCACTTAAAGGAAAAATAAGCTCTTTGTTTTGAAATCACAGGATGAAGCAATTCTGGGTTTGAGTTCATTAGTGTGCTGCAGTTATTGCACAACTTTGGTCTACTTGCAAGTAAGTTAAGTGTCTCCTGTCGCTTTGGTTCTACAGGTTCCTTGTGGGTTTGGTGGTGTGGTGATATCATCTGGTTTACCGTCACATTTATAGACTATGATAACCAGGCATCAACACCCATGAAGAAACCCACAGAGTCATCAGGGAACGTTCATTCATTTTTTCCAAAATTATGCATGTGTGTGAGTATGTGGATGAAGCTTGAAAATGGCTGCCTGTACATGAAAGTCTGGTGAAAGAATTAGTATGTTCAGTAAAATTTGCTGTAAAGGCAGAATAAATTAAAATTCTCCAAATTGATAACATACACGAGGGTTCATTTGAACTTAAAGTTGTTTCTACTGGTTAAAATCTGGTATTTTAATATTTAATACAAAAGGCTTGGTATTGAATAAAAAAATTCTGAAAGATTTAACACTTTTAAAAATATGCTTTTCCTTTAGAGTACCAAGAGGGGGGAAATTAGAACATTAACCCTCAATGGATTTAAGGGAAATGTCTCTTATTACTGTGTAGTCTATCTGGAAAGAAATGCTTATGCAGCCACACTATGCAGTAAGTTCTTTTTGAATGTTTCTACCTTTTATTACACAGAATATTATAGCTGTGATCCTACAAATACTTACAGAGGCATCTTGATGCTTACAGCCTCTGACTCTAAGCCTGGTTCTGTTGATTTTAAAAGGAAAGTTATTACCAGTAAGTGGATAATAACTCAGTTGCCTTGATTTTCAGATCTTCAGAAATTTCAGATTTTTCAAAGCACTGGGAGGCTTACATATTGAAAAGGTGAGCACTTTACAGAAGGATTTCAAGATAGAAGCATAACGTTAATAGTTTTAAGAGGACCTGATAATTACCTACTTCTAAAAGCAGAACTAGTCAACTATGTAATGATGTAGGCACCAGTTACCTGGAAATGTTTGCTTAGCCTCATTTCCTTTGTGCTCTAAAATAATGCTTGTGTGAAAACTGCTACGTTTAATGTAATTCATTGAAAATGAGAGAAAATTTGTGTTTCCTCTAGTACAAGAACATGGGCTTGTGATGGTTGAAAAATACCAATAACTAAAAAAAAAAACAACAAACAAACAAAACCAAAAACAAATGAAAAAACCCAAGTAAAACACCATGAAGAATTAGTAAATAGTTTGGTTCAGATCTGATTTTTCTTTGACTCTGACTCAAGTCATTTCAGTTTGGTCAGATTGATAATTATTTATCTGTCCTGGTATTTCTGAATCAGTTCAAGCTGAAAAATACAAAATTTTGAAATGTAAAATTATGTGAGAAGGAACTTCCTCTGGGAAATTCTCAGTTAAACAATTATTCTGATCCAATAATCAGGTATTTTGTTCTTGGTTCAGTTCTGGATTAGGTTCAACAAAGACTTTGGTTCAGGTAACAGTTGTGGTTCAGTTCCCATTTTAGGAAAAAAAAAATAACAGTTAAAACAGTTTTCAGTTCAGTTTGACTCTGGGGGAGAAAAGAAACAAATCAAGACAGCTTTTTCATAATTTGGCACTGCTTAATTACATTGTGCACTTCACTCTGCTTAAGTAAGATGCTTTATTTGGTTGTAGTATGCCCCTGGCTGACATGTGCACTGTACAGCGCTGCAGTGTTTGGCTAATACGTAGTGCCAAAGCATATGTGGGTTCAAGTAGAAAGATTACACTGGGATTAAAATAAATTGTGGGAATAATCTATATTGATTTGGTATTAGGCTGAAATAGTTTGGAGAGAGCTTGTGTTTGAGTCTAGAGCCACATGACATTTTGCCTTTGAGAAGATCAAGGAAACATGGGTATTAAAAAAAAAGGGGGGGGGGGGACTAGGGATGCTAAAAAATCTTAAACTTTAACCAGCATTTTTATAACATAA
>JANZLQ010000030.1:13636376-13654317 GCA_026212715.1 Elanus axillaris
GGGGGGGAAGAGGGATGATATAAAATCTGAATCTTGAACCTGCATTTTTATAACCTTATCATATAAAATGGGTAAAGAGAGTACTTTGTCATGAATAAAATACTGTTTACTGAATTCCACTGAAACTCCTGAGAATAACTTGAGAATTTAACTTCATTTAAGTAAGCCAATATGCCTGTAGTGCTAGCTACTTTTAAATCCCTCAGCAAATACTTATGTCATGTTTAAGTTTATTAATTCTGTATAATTACTCTGAATTTGATTGTTTTTTCTTTTTCAGCAACTTCTTTTGGGTTTCTTTTTAATTGGCAGGTGAGATGTTAGGGGACACGAGTGGTTTCTTTAGCGACCTTTTCTGGGCTATGCAGAAACATGACGGAGAAGCATTTTTTTCTGATGTGCTACATTTTAACTATTTTAAAAGAAACCAAAATGTTGAGGGTTTAGAGATTGAATATAATTTTATCCATATATACTTCCAAGGCATGGATGATATTGATTGGTGGTAATTGATGTGTCGCAGGTCAGGCCATGACCACGGCTAGTGCTGTGCATGGGCAGAGGAATAACAAAAACCAGAATGGGCAGAACCATGCCACAGTGACTACAAAAGGACATGATAGCCCCTTTTCTTTGAAATGCCACCCAAAGACACCAATCCTGCATGTGTAAAGTACTGTCCTTCGGACTCAGTTCTGCCTGTTCCTGACTCTGTGGGTTTTAACACATCTGTCTGAGGAAGAAAGCCTCTGCTTCCTCAGGAGATTTGCAGAAAACTTCACAAGAAGATCAATTACCCTAGGCTCATTGTTTCTTTAGGTTTCTTCTATTGTTATTTGCCCATCATGTGAGATCAGGCAACTCTGCAGCTGCTTAAATTTGAATTTAAATAGCTGTGGAAAATATGAGGACTGTCTCTCAGATGAATAACATGTATGTTCAAGAATATGATAAATAAGCTGATTTTTTTTTTAGTAGATCTATCTTGTATCATAACAATTGCCAAAGTGTTTACTCACAGGTGCAAAATACTTAGAGAGTCTCCTTAATCTCCAATTATTGTTGCCCTCTCGTCTTGACCTCTCTTGAAGTGTTTTATAAACAATTTAAAGAATAAATGAAGTATTAGAAACAGTTATTATAGAGCAGGCAAAGTTATTTGCTTTCCTTGAGTGAAGGGATATAATTTATAAAGGACTGATTACACTCATCTGTTTTCTGGGTAGCCTGTAAGTTTACTTTACCATGGCAAGGCAGAATAACAGAGAAATTGTGTCATGGGAGCCAAGTAAGATATTGTAGCGGTAGGAAATCCAATTGCCTTGTTTTACAGCTATTTGTCTTGTCTGTCGTTTCTGTCAAATGATCATTTGAATCAAAAGCGTTTAAAGAGATTTTCTTCCTTTGCGGTAATGAGAACAACAGAGACTTTTATGCTGCAGGACATTCCTACCAGGTCTTTCCTCCTCTAACATGGCTACCTGCCAGTCCTTGTTATTGTTTAAAGTTGCTTCATTTAGTACATTTTATGAAGTGGGTCTGCCTGGCTTTGTAGCTGTCACTGAGGTTATGAGTTAAGAAGGAGAGTGGGAATGGGGAGCTCTGATTCAGTAGAGCCTAGCAGCAGAGGAGCAGTTTAAACTGAGAATGTTAATGGGTAGCTTTGTACTTCAAACCTACTCTTTTCAAGCTATGCATTTGTATCAAAAGAAAAATACCGTGGAAAGCAAGTTTGATCTCTCAGCCTTACTGATTTTAACACGTTGCTCCTGCCTTGCCTTTTGTTTACAAAGCTCAGTACTAGCAAAACTCACTTGCAAGCCACAAAGGTTACCTGGGTGCAGAACCTATGAACAAGAGGTTGGGGTCAAGGTTATTTGACTCCAGCTCTCAGAGAGGAAGGGATATTTCTAGGAGGGAACGGCTTAAGGATTTCAGAAGCTCCCTCTGTAAGTCTGCAGGCCATTCCCACCTCTGCTGTACTCTTCTGTCAAGCAGAGATGAAATGGGATGCGAGGATTCTGGAACCATCAAAACAACAGAGCCTATTGGCTCCAACACAGCTGGAGCTGGGAAAAAGATGCCTGTTCCTTCTCTCTTACATTGCTTTTTCTGTCTCTTTTCCGATCTCCCTGTGAGGCAGACAGAGTGGAGGCAGTAGAGCAGCAGGGAAGAAGAAAGGGTGACAGCAACTGTCTATTCCACGTCAGAGGATAATTTTGTAGTGTCCCTTTGCAATTAGAAGAACATTTGTCAACCCTGACATCTGCCAACCACAGTTCTGCAGCCCCTGGAGAAGCTTATCTTACTGAAGTGCCTTTGTTTTCCCAAGCAGATAGGAGAGAAAGCACTCTCATTTCCAAGATCAGTATTTGAGTGAAGAAATAGGGCAGGATGTTGCTGTAGACACATATACAATTACATCTTCATTTCTAGTACTTTTGGCACAAGCAGGGAAGATGAGGGAGATACGTTAATATAGGCAGTTGGTGTCAGCATGATATGATTCAAAATCCTACAGTAACTCTGTATCCTACGGTAATTTTCTTGCAGGTTTAACACCCTTAGAAAATATCCCTTAGAAGCTCTAAGACACTTCTGAAATATTCCTGAGCTTTTACAGTCATCATTTTGAAATAGTAAATTCTGTGGGTAAACATTTGGTACTTTAGCACTGAAAGGTTTGGGGCCCTTTTTCAGAAGAGTGTGGTCAGAGGAAATCGGAGTTTGAGAGCTGATTCTTCGCCTGCTGCATCTGGAGCCTATGGGGTGCTCTGGGGAACAAATGTAGATTTGGCTGCAGCTCAAGGGAGGTCCCTTGTCATGAGATGACATATGAAGGTTATGCATGTAAGTACCAAACCCTCACACTCCCATACTGTGCAGCATTTTACAGCCGGGAGATAAACAGACTGTAGCTGTTTTAAAATAACAGCTATGTTTTTTCTCTCTGTTTATCTCTGTTTGGTGGGCTATTAGGTCCCTTTTGTTTATTCCTGCCTTGAGTCATCTTCCAGGTCCATGTGTCCTATAAATCAGGTACGATACTTGCTTCCAGATATCACTTGTACCTGAAATGCTGGGCACTGTAAACTTTTTTAAAACTCTCATGAATAATTGCCAAAAGGTGGTAGCTGCAGTGTCCCCAACAAATGTGCATTATGAATGGTCCTCTTCTTAAGCCTAGAATTCCTTTAAACATGCCTGTTGGGTTTTGAGTACCTGCAGTTAAATGGTGTTGCTTTTGGCAGGGCTTGGTGAGCAAATGAGGCATAATCTCTCTGATCTCAGTGGTCTGGTCAGCCAGCCATGACATTCTCAGTGTCTTTTCTTTCTACACCCTGTCTGAACAGAGCCATAGCCCAGGCAGCTCTCAGTGGGGTTGCCAAAGATTACCATGTGCAGTGAAGCAGCAGATGGCAGGACAGTGGAAAATATGCAGTCCCAATCCCTGGGTTCACGTGGGGTTCAGGGTTAAATTTCAGTGATTTCCCTCCCTGCTTCTCAAGCCCCTCAATAAACTGCCCTTTGAGAGACCAACTCTTTAGTGCACATTGGTAAACTATTTAAAATGCAGTTTTGTCCAGTTTTGGAAATGGGTTCTAGACTGCAGTGGGAAGATGAGGAATTCTGTCGCCATAGCACTTACAGTCTTCCTCACCATCCAAAGACATTAGTGTGGGCATAAGAAATGAGGTAAATATTAATACATCCTGAAAACTATGAAAGGAAGGGAAAAGGAACAGTGCAAACTTGATTAGCTCAAAAATTGTGTAATGACTGAACAAGGGGTGCCTCCACAAACTTGTGCCTATATTCTGATAAAGCCCTTGTTTGCACCACCACCTCCCCCTCCCGCCCCTCCAGGCTCCCTCTTCCTTATTCCTTGCACAGGATGGAAAGTTCTCACCTGAATGACTAGATGTTCGATCTCTGGGGGGAGAGAGCAAAGAAGGAGTTCTCTGACAGCAGATTTACTCTGTGCTCCTTTCATGACCACTCTTCAAGCCTTGCACTGAGAGCATTTTCATCCCTTTTGGACTCTTCCAGGGTACTTCTCTCTCATTTTTTCACCAATATGAACATACATAACTTTCTCAAATTCCTGTAAAACATTGGTATTATATCCCCATTTTGGGGGTGAGAAACTAAGGCATGAAAAAAGAAAAAAGTCTGCACTGATTGATTGGTTGACGTTCAGAATAAAACGCCCATCTGTTTGCATCTAAGGTCTTTGTAGTCACCTTGATCACCTTAAATCGCCTTGATTTAAGTGACTTTCTATGCACCTTTTCAGAATTTTCAGAAAAAAACGGGCTTTTATTCATTCTTCTGAAGCAACATTAATCAGACTGAACTGTAAATCTATAATTTCTTTTTCTGCAGTTCTATATCTTTGTTTAGCTTCAGACTCCATAGGACCCCTGCCTACTTCATTTCTCACAAGACAATAGTTTCTGCTGTCAGAACAAGTCTATTCTCTGCACAGAGAGCAATCCTATTAGGAAAAAAATTACAATATGTAATTAATCTAGACATGTTTCGTGAAACTTCATCATTGTGAATTCAAAAACAACACTGGCACACATAATCCTAACTTTTAGTGCTAGAATTTACAGCTTTCTTCCTGAACATGTACAGAGCGTGTGCATGTGCATGTGTGTTTTTCCGAAAGCATGCACAGCTACCTATGGGGATATTAAAATTATGTGAAAGGTCCCTCTAAAAATACAAAGCCAGGAAATTCAGAATTGGGCTAACTTTCTGTCCTGGTTTCACCCCATTGTGCTCAAGTATTGTAGGCATCTCAGAACAGCAGGTGATCTGACTGCCTCTTCTGTTCCTAGAGGAAGTATAAACTAACTTAAATGGGAAATATCACAAAAACAGGATAACAATGAATTTTAGGAGTCCACAAAGGAAAAAGTTGTTCTTAAAAATTCTGATATTGAAACAGTAGTGAGCATGACAAGTTGAACAGTGGTAAATGGACATTTTATTTAGATACTCTGTTTTTTGTCATTTAATCACTTTCCAAATGTTTTGTTTCACATTTTCTTATGTAAAATTTTTGTGGCAATTGGACGCATTAATGCTGGAATATTTAAGTTTGAATTCTTCTTTGTAAACTTAAGTAATCTGACTTCAGTGAAACTACACCAATTTATCTTGCCAGAAAACTGAGTTCTTTGGGTTTATAGCTGCATATTTATTTTTATTTAATTTATTTATTACACTAGAGACACATTCTTCCCACACAGAAAGAATGCAGGAGTGGGATTCAGTTTCAGTGGCAGTGTTAGAAAAAAGGGAATATTCATTGAAATGTATGTACATTTCAAAAAGCTGCTATAATTTTACTGTTTTCCTCTGTTCGAGTGATTTTCTCAGTAAATAACAGTGTTTATTTCTTTGCCTCAGTGCCTTTTTCATTTTAAAGTGAAAATTAGCAGCATGCCCAGCATTCGTCCCAGAGGGGAGTTCACTCTCAGCAATGGCTTTTATGCAACCTCCTGACGTATCTTTTCTGCCTGTGGGAGAGCTGCCCTCTGCCTGGTGGCATTTCCAGTTCGGGGTTTTGGGTGTGGAAGCCGTAGCACCCTTGCTTAACTTCACGGTCCCCTGAGAGCGATCACAGTCTACTCTGAAATAAGGACATAACTTTTTATGGGAAGTTTAAGCAACTGGCAGTAACTACAGCTAGGTGAAATAATGTTTTTATTGGCTCTCTGAATACAGGAGGTCAACACAGCTAGGCCAAACATGTCCAAGTCTTTCAGGAGCAGAAGGGACATGCTCTCTTTGTTGGCTTGCAGTTCTCCTGGTAGATTGTCAGCTTGTCTCTGCCTTTCCCTCCTATTCTCTTCTTTAGGCTGTTAGGGTTGGGGGTTTACGTTAGGTTTGGGTTCCCCCCCACCCCCAGATAATTACTTTGAAGCTTGTTCCAAGGGGGGTTGTTGTTAAAATACTGTGGTTGAGAGGTGGTGCTCTGGTTTTATCTAAGATAACGACTCCAGTGTTGTCCTGTTCTGTCCTCAGCAGCCCCGCTTGTCCCTGTGCAGAAGCAGAGCTTGGGAAATGGGGACAGCTGGGGCAGGCAGAGTGGGCTGAAAGTGGCGTGAGCTTTTCTCATAACCCTGGTCACACACCAGCTTGACCACACACCTCAGCACACACCGTGGAAATTATTTTTTTTACTCTTCTGTCAGAGGCATGTGTTTCCTTGATTAGTCTGTTATGAGTTTGAAGAGGTATCTGTAGCTGGAACAATTGGTCCTCATGCTGGTAATTGCAGACCAACGCAATTGATGATTCGTACATTGAATTGTTGGGATCATCACGGGTGATGGAGATGTACTTCTCACCACATCCTAGCTGAGAATCTAATTATTCATAACACATAAGATGGAAGGAAATGTAGCGCCTTGCATTTTATGTGCCCTGTTCAAGTACTAGAAAAAATTGTGCCACCTTTATTTGCAGAAGGTGAGACTTCTTTTTCTCCTCCCCTCCAGTTTTCACTAGTAACCACCTTGTTACTTCTCGACGAGCTGTTTGCCCATGGCTCTTTCCAGCTCCCCGGAAATACAATTCAACTGTGTTTCAGGACCCCTCTTGGTGGCTCCAGGACTCCTGTAGCAAAGGGAGGTTTATGAAAATTGAAACACATTTACCAGATGATGTATTGAGGGCCTAAAGGGTGCCTTGAGGATTACCGCTGTCACAAAGCTAACCAGAAGAAAGTCCTAAGAGAAAAACGGTTGAGCAACAAAGCTCAAAGGGGAGGTTCATGGATTTAGGAACGTCTTGAGTTATACAGTATGTGTCAAGCCCGTCTAGGACTGCTTATTAGTTTGTGTGGGAGGCAAAGTTTCACATAAGTTATTTGGCTGTAGCTAAACCATTTTTCTCTCTCCAAGAAAATACATCAGCACTGACTCAGCAAAGTTGTATGCTACTGTGATTGGTTTTAAGGCTAGCTCTTATTACACTCTTTTGCCTTCAGTCAAAGTAAATGAAAGTTCTTTTACCCCTACTTAAAGTGAAATGGCACATTTTATACCCAGAAATTTGCACATTAAAAGTTAGCACTAATATGAATGCACAGAAAGACCTGGAAGACCTGTGCAAAACTTTAATTATACCATGACCCACCACAAGCTGATGTCCCAGCCACCTGGAGAGGCTGAGAGACCAAGCTGACTTAGTCCCTCAGAGGTCAGAAGGTCCCAGAAACTGTATTAGTCAGTCATGTGTCACCAGGTAAGATTAAAAGCCTCGTCTGCTTCATCTCAAGGGAGCACTAGGGTAAAGGCTGAATGTCGCAGCTTGAACCATCAAACAGCACTGTTTTTGATGTGCTACTGGTTGCTGAGAGAATGGAGGAGGGGAAAAACAGGGAGAGAAAGGAAAGGGGTGTTAAATTTAAGGGCACAGATGTCTGAACTTTGATAGCTGTTTAACAAACTAAGTTAAAATCCATTTTTAGTGCAAGTTGCCTTAGACTGTATGATATTTCTATTTTGTGCAAGTGCTGGATTTTCCTTTTGGTTGCATACATTTCTAGCTATTGTAACAGCAATTCAGTAAAGCATGTACTTAACTCCAATTGTTTACACATGCTTAAACAATATAAAGAGTCTGTGCTGATGGGCAAACACACACATGCTTACCCATAGCTCATACATGCAAAGGCTTGTCTAATTCTGTGACAGCTTAAATGAGAGGTTTAATTCAATAACTTTAGTTTTACAATTTAAAAAAATATGGCTTAAATGAGTGTTAACAAATCAGAGTGGCTAAAGACGATTACCTTTGTTTTACAATGTAGTGTATATGAACTGCGATTAAGAAATCAAAGTGAATAGTTTGGAGCAAAAGGTTAAGTTTTCTGTAAGCGAAACGCTGCTCTGTTTATGTAAGTGCCATTAACAGCATAAACTTGGGAACAGGAATAACACTTCATATATTGTTTTTGGTATTAATGTTTGGTTTTTCCTTTATAAGAATCTTTGATGCCTCACCTTTTCCTGTTCAGTGTACGGGTCCTGAGGGGAAAATATTTTAATTTAAGAAAAATTATATGGAGGAAATATACTAAAATAGCACCTTTTGCCCAGCAGTTATTGCTGGTATGTTACCCTATCCTTTTACCAACCCCATATGATAGATCTGAGATTTGTAATTAATCCTGAATAAGGGTATTTTGGATGTGAAATCTAATAGCATTGTGTTAGACATTACACATGCAGATTGTCTGCTAATTAAATGTCATTTTTTCACAGTAATTTTAGAGAACTGCTGCTGTGTAGTCATAGAAATCATCCTGTCATTTTTCTTTGGGAGGCGGAAACCTCTATCTGTTTGTATGCAAAACAGTCGTGAAGAATTTAAAGCCCTGATGACAGATCCCTGGTGGAGGGTTAGCTCCACTGAATCACAGGGCAGCATGGCTCACCGTGCTATGACAAACGTCACCTCTGATTCTCGTCCTCTGGTGGCGGTCAGTAGGTGTCTCGCCCTACTTCCATGTGCCTCTTTTATGTGGTTTACTAGTTGTACCTCCAGGTAAGCTTCGTGCTGTCTTTCTGCCCACTAGGAAGAAGAAAAGTCTGCCTACTTTCTGCATTCCCTCCCAATTTCTATACCCTGTTGTTCCTCACAAGATTTGTCTCTCACTCTTATTTTTCCCTTAGATTATAAAAATCATTAATTTTTGTTTCTTCCATGCCTAGTTCATGACCTCCTGTTGCCTTCAGCTGTCCAAATGTTCTTAGTGAGCAAGTGGTTGTCAAGAGCAGAGGTTCTTTTGGGTTGAAGAGCATCAACCCCCTCCAGCGTGTTGTCCTCCTGCTGCTGATGCGCCCTACCTCTGCACGCCTTTACCTTTCTGCCTCAGTCTCCTCATAATACCACGTATATTTTAAAAATATTTTCCATTATCCAAGGGATTCCATAAAAAAGTGTGATGATGCAAATGGAAAATGGGGCCAAGCAGACTTGGCACGTTTTACTTTTGGCATTGGAAATTTCAAAATGTCTGTCAATGTTTTATAAAAGGAAATAATTCAATTGATACACCAATTAATGTCTTCGTTAGCAGTTTTTAAAGGAATTAGTCTTCTAACTTCTTTTTATTGAAATCACACATTTTAAAGTAACAGCAAATGAGGATCACTTGATAAGGAGGGACAATTTTATCCTCATGTTATTGGACTATTGCTTTCAATCTGATCTGTGGATTTTATTGTTACGTGATTATTTCTCAGGGGGTTGAAGAAGAATAACTTTTAGAAACAAGCCTAGTATCAGTAGCTTTATCTTTCCTGTTTAGAGATCTCACATGTCCATTGGAAAGTAGTTAGGGGCATGTAATCTGAAAATATTTGAAAAAAATTGCAAATTTATGAAAAATCTGAGAAACCCACTACTGTAAGGTACTATTACAATTTGAAAGGATAGAGAAAGAGACTGGAAATACTATGATGAAGCGAAGTATTTCCAGCTATGTTATACAGGATTAATATGTAAGGATTAAAGAACTATATCTCATGTTTCAGGAATTAAAATGATTTATCACTCAGGTCAGGAAGATGTTTCCCATGCAGTACATGACTTTACAATGAGCTGCTTATGAATCATATCACCCTTATTTCATATATATTTAATTTTGCAAAAATCTGATTGTCGACTTTCTGGAAAGCTCCTCCAAACGTAGCTGTACTTGCTGTGTAAAATTTGCAGGGTACTATGAAGAGCTGGGAAGGAAAAAATAACTTTTAATAGTGATTTTTGCTTTGTTTCCAACCAGTGATGTTTCGACTTTGTGTAATTGTTGTTGTGAGAAGAAAAATTTGTTATTTTAAATTGAGAGTGGATTCACAATTAAAATGCAGTACTGTGTCAGTTGTTTTGATCAAGGTACGGTCAAAAATTCCATTCAAATCCAAAATATGGAAGGTTAATTTAAAGATCTGTAATTTGATATTTCATCTGGTTTACGTTGACATAACTCTATTGACTTCAGAATAATTGTTACTGATTTTCAACAGTATAAGCTAAGGGGGACTCCAGACTTCTTCTCTTAGAAAAACTGGATGTTGCTTTGTTTTTTTAATTTCAGCTTGTTACAAAAATGGAAAAGCTTCTCATAGAATGGAAATTATGAGCAATGTGGATTTTCAGGCAATCAAAACATTTTAATGATCTCATTAAATGTATAATTTTCAACATATATATGTTAAAAGAAATATGTTCCTTTGGGTTAGTAGAAGCACTGGGTACATAATGTGTTTGAACATGTTAGGTTTCCACTAGAATCTATGCCAGAACTGTAGAAACCTGGAGGAAAAAAAACCCACCCTTTTTCTGGTGCCAGCATCTTGAGACAGAAACCTTTTTATCATATTTTATGCAAAATGAAAAAAAAAAAAGATGTTATGGCAGCTTGATAGACTGCTTGGACTGCATCTCTGAGCTGATAAGTATTGCTATTGAGTGCTATCAGATTGATTGTTATTCTATGATATTACTAGGTTTAACGATGGATTTTCTTATGCATGAAACACCTAGTGTTATACAGGGATAGTAGTCTTCCTAAGATCGCAATTTTGTCACCTGTTGAGTTTTGTATGTAGCCTTGAGAGCTTGGAAAATGAAGGTTCTTGAAGAGAAATAGTTACTATAACAATGCTCTTAAAGCTGCTTCATCCATTTGGCTGCCCTTTATAAATCACAGATTCCAGAGAAAAACACCTACTTCAAGCAGCCAGTTTCCTGATGATACACAAAGGGTGAATGAAACCCCAGTGCTGATGAAAGGAACGGGGTACTAATGCAGAGACACAGATTTTTTTTTTTCTCAGGGCTTCCAGCTTTGGAACTGTGGGTGCATTGAGAGCATGCTTCCTAAAGCAGTAGTTTTAAATCCATGTTAACGAGAGGTGTGTCCATCTTTCAAAACTGTATCTTTGCCAGATGTAGGCAGCATCCTTCTCGGAGGGATGAGCTGTGCGACCTGTTTTTCCACCCTGAGCCAGGCAGTGTGGCAGGCGACAGGCCTGGGCTGGAGAGTCGAGGCTATTGCATTATACCTCCACTATTCCTTTTTATTGTAGTATTCTTCCTATAGTGGCTTGCTGACAAGTTGTATGTTTTACAGATCAAGTCTGCTTGATGAGGAATCCTTGCTTAAAATAGTATCTAGGATAAATCAGGTTTGTAAATCAGACCTTATGATTCCTATTGGAATGCTAATGATCTCAGAGGGAGGGCTTGGGTTTTGAAAACAAATCTAAGCTAATGACCAGGGTTCCTGAAAGAGCTGTTAATATAATGAAAACTCATGTTTAAGGCCTCTTTTAAAATGTAGAAACTTGTCAGGCACTGCTCAACCAAGGCAGTTTGGAACTGCTGGAATGTGCGGACACACCAAAGCATCCTTTGCAATGTCTGGACAGATTTCTGCTGTTCCAGTACAGCAGTTCCAGTGCTGTCAGTAGTGACACAAACCAGAGCATGCTGTGGCCCATCATGGTTTGGATGTATTTGCTGCATAGATAACTATGCAAGGCAGTTAGCCCAGCATGCTTGGCCCTACTGAGGGAGCAAGAATGACTCTTCTCTTAGTTACTGTAGGATAGTGAGCTCCCAGAACAGTGCTACCCTCACACATTTTGAAAAACGTGTTCAAATAAGTCAAATCCACTTAACTGAGTTTTGATCACTCATTCGTTCATTCATACTAGGTGTGAGCAGTGAAGACTGTTTTACAAATCCTCACTGGTCTGAGGAAGTAGTACAAAGCCAGGAGACAAATGTGGGACTTGGATATCTCTCTTTCCCACCAACGTAAGCTAGTTTGTGTTGCTACCACCAACATGTGTCCATGTGAATTAGTAAAGTTAGTAGCATAATAAAGTAGGCCTTATTCAGCTGTGATAGCTGGTGGCATTTTAGCTGCTGCAACATCCTGATCCAATGAAAATCAACATAAAGGGTGAAGTGGTCCACACACCAGCAGCTCCGTTGACACTCTTGCTGGCACTAACTGGCCATTCTATGGAGGAAAATGCTCTTGTAGGTTCAACTGTTAGCAAGTCCTCAGTACCTCCTGAGGAAGAAGGAAGCTAACCACTTCTGTGTCTCAAAAGGTACTTTGTATTCAGTTATATAAAGATATCTGTAGCACTCCACATAGACCTTTTAGATAGAATCATTCCTGAGGAAAGAGACATTACGTCTGCCAAGTTTCAGGCCAAAGCAAGATTTTATAGCCTGATTGCAAACCCCTAGGACAGGGCTTTATAATGGAAATGCTGACATAGCCTTAACTATTCTGTATGACCCCAGTGGGCATCAGCTTAAATTCTTGTTATGATGTGCATTTAATGGCATGGGATCAAACACATAGTGTAATGGGATATTTTAAGATACTGTTTGAAAAGAATCAGTATTTAAACATTGTTTATGAACCATATCATTTAAATGCTTCTGAAATGTGCCATTCAGTCCTTGGTTGCATGAAAAAAAATTCTAGTCGCATTTCTTAGAATGAACAGTAGCATAGTTTTCTTCCGCAGCTTTAATGCTGAGGCACTTCCAAGAAGAGGGTTGGTATTATTTTGTTGGACCCTTACTAGAATATTTCTGGAAAAGGAAGGTTTTAATTTTTCACTGTGGTGCTCTTTAATTCTTCGTTTCAGCCTTTTGAGGTATATTCTGATTTTTGCTTGAACAAGATCTTTGAAGATCGTTTCTTTCTAGTTATCAGTGACTGCAAGAAGACAGCAGTTATTAGTATTTGCTGTGTGGTGCTGGACAATTCTGCTTTTTCTTACGCGGTATCTTTCATATATTTCAAGTTAAGTTGATAGCATAAAAGTTCTGTCTCTCTCACACACAACCTAATACACTTTTCTTTGGTGTGTGCTGAGGAAGTGGTTGCTCCAAAATGGAAGCTGACATTCATTAGTCATGCAGGTTGACAGTAAAACTTGCTTTAATGTAGATGATGAGTAGAACTCTCACTGCTTTTACTGCAAATGGGAACGTAGCGTTGAAAGCGGCCAATTTGCTTATTACTTGGTTGCAGTCTGGAACATAAAGCCATATACTTTATCCTAGAAAACTGCTTCTCCCTCAGCTGTTATTTACTGAATAATAAAGCTAGCTGAAATTATTTCAGTGCAGAAGGTTAGGAAGTTTCAGAGCAAATCCTAGTAAGTTTTTGTAATGGTTTGAGTCTATTTTAAATTATTTAGTAATAATATGTGTGAAGATCTCAAAGCACTTTGATAATGTAAAAAATTGAAACAGTCTTTGGAGAAGTGCCAGTCTGACTAAGCCAAAGAGACTCTGTCACTGGTTTCTGTTAAGCCAGAACTCCACTTTTGCTGCAAGCCCGTCCAGCCAGGAACAGGGGAACCACAGTACTTTGCTTTCAGAAATGGCAATAGCAGAGTCACTGTGTCGGTCCTGTGGTTTGTGCTGGTTTATCTTTGGGATAATCATATTTCTCCTGTTGAGTATGCAGGGCTTGGGCTTTCATCCTGCAGCTGACTCATTTGTCCAATTTTTGAGGAACATTGCTATAAAAAACTCTCCAGTATATTTTATTTCTGAAATGTTGCAAATTACGCTATTTTGTAAGCTTCCTTTATATATGAATACTTTTTCAGGGTATGTGGAAATTACATTATTTTCATCCTTTAAAAAAAAAGCATAAACTGATTATATATTCTAAATGGCTAATAACTGGAGTTCCAATTAGTTCAGCAGTTGACAAAAAAATCAAAATTCTATCTTAATACTGTGGTAAGGTCTGAATTATTTAAATGCTTCATTCCACATGGTTCTTATAGGTGCCCTTTTTTTTTTTTTTTAATTTTTTTATTTTAGCAGTCAAATTACACAAAAAGGTACTGCAGTGCTCTTGACTTTACAGGATAAATTAGTAGTCTGAAAAAGACACTTTATGTTATTAAATAATTTTGCAGCAGCCCATCGTTGTTTGACAGGAAACAGAAAATATTGAGATGCATATCTCAAGAGCAGCGTTCCATAATGGAAAAAAATACATATATGCATTGAAAGTACAAGTTGCACTACTTAGGACTTCTGAAATTTGCTAAGAGCTTTTTACAAGTGCAGTCATTTTCACCAGCTTTCCTGCTTTCCATCAGGATGAGGTATCATCTGTCACCACTCAATCATATATATTTTTTTTTGCTATTAAAAAGGCATGTAATCTTAATTTTTGTGGTCCATTAGTGTGCAAATGCCATTGGCCTTGTTTAGCCTGAACTCATGATCTAACTTCAAATCCCTCTGCTTTTGAGGAGGCTATTAACCACATTTTAGAAACACAGCTGTCATAATCTAAAAATCAACATATGAAAATAACTAGAAACAAATATTATTTAAAGTAACTCTACAGGGAGCAGAAATGGGTACACAAATTTTCCAAAGCAATACAGTGAACAAAATATGGAAATATGATAAAATACTGTACAGCCTTCAACGGATAAAGTTGAAATCACAATTTCATGATCTTGCTCAACCTGGGGGGCAAAGAATCCCAAATAACTAGAAAAGTAGAACACATTTAACAGAACAGTCCTTTGGAAGATATGTGGTATTTGGATAGCCCCCTTTTTTTTTTAGATTGATGAACTAATTTATGTAGATATATGCATTCCTTAAAAGAAATTATATAAAAGAAAAAAGAAATGGCAACAAAAAACTTGAGGGTGGTCTAAGATGTCTCTCTTCTTTATGTAACCTTTTGCATTTTGTGTTTAAGAACTGACATTCCAAATGATTTTCTTTGGCTTTATGCCTGGATTGAATACTGAGGCAGCAAATTAGGAATGCTTAAGAAGTCCCACAAAGAAAGATCTTTGCTGTGAAAGTGCAGCTAATGTGACACTTGCACTGGAAGCTTCTTGGTCTACTGAAACGATAAAGATGGCATGGGTCTAGCTGGTGTGAATGAAGACTGAAAATACCATGCGTGGAGCTATACAGAGTGTTTCTTGTGGCCAGTTACTTGCCACTGTGACTCTATGCTGATACTACCTTTTATTTCTATTCCAGGGGCTAATTTTGTTACTCGAAAAATTAGCCGATCGGTAGCAAAGATTCACCTCGGACAGCTGGATTGTTTCAGCCTGGGCAATCTGGATGCTAAAAGAGACTGGGGCCATGCCAGGGACTATGTTGAGGTAAGCTGTGGGCCACGTGCCTTTTTCTGAATTGTCTTCATGGTGGGGATAATGCTTATTTCTGTAACTTCAGGCCATGGTCCATGGAGGGCTATCTGAAGATGTTTTTGCATATTGAGGCCTGTTAACTTTGTCTTGCTCTTGATTTCAGACTAGGGAATTTAGCAACACAGCAGTCTACCCCAGGCATGACCAGAGCAGAAAAATAAATCTTAGGGTTTACATTCCTTGACTAAATTCCTTGGGGGAGGGGGCTGACTATAAAGTGGATCTATGTTAGAGTATTTCTCCTATTGTTTCGACAAATTTTATGACCAATATTAAGATTACAGCAAGATGCAGTATGACCTGAAGTCAAAGATCCTGCTGGAGGTTGGTGGCCTTTATTGTAATGAGGCAAGAATGATGTATGTATTAACGATCAAAGGTCTAGCTGGTTATACATTAGAAAGAAGCATCACAACATAGTTGTGATGGCAGGTATTGCGACACATGTGCCTGCATCTAGTGTTTGAAATGTTTTCATAGTCAGGATTTGTTTCTGATTTTATTCTGTGCATCTACTTAAGCAGACAAACAAACAATACCCCTGTATTGTATTACAAGGAGACATGAATGACCATGTAGGAAATATTGTCTTTTCCCCAGGAGACCTTTGTCCCCATTTTGGTGCTTAAAGATTTCCTGTGGTCATTGAACTATTTCTGTCTTTTAATAATTCCTTGCTGGGAAACCGGATTTGGCTTCACCATTCACTGATGTAGTTTTAAAAGATGATGACTGTTTGTTTTGTTTTTCTATATCACAAAGTAAGAAGTATTTCAGTAGGAAGAAGTCTGATTTGGGATTTTTATTGTAAACTGGGATTTAAAAGCTAAAATAGAAGGTGAGATCTCATACCTTGTTTACAGTCAAAAAGAAACAGCAAGAAAACAAAATTGTAATACCACAATACAAACTTTTGTTCTGGATGATGTTAAAAAAATATAACCGCCATATTGCGTTGGCATCCAAAGGGTTACATCAAGAAAGCAAAGAAGGTGATTTTTGGCTGCTGGATATAAAGAAAGTTGGCTTTTGGTTCTGGATTGCATTTGCATGTAAAGTGGTAAGGGCACTATGAATGTCATGACTATGCCTCCATGAGTGTTGTTTTATATTTGTGGCTACAACATTAGTTGAAGAAGTTAATTTAGTAAACCATCCCAATCATCTTTTTAATGGATAAAACTACAGCCAAGAGCGTTCATAAAGTCAGTTACCAAATCCCAACTGAAAGGAAGTAAAAGGTAAGCCAAATAAAATGATCAGTTGCATGAACATAATGAGTATGATTTGCTGACAGGCATTGGATATTCCATAAATACTTTGGCTATTTTATTCCAAAATTACTTGCACCAGATCATAAATCATGGGATGAATTCTGATGTCTTCTTCCACAAGGGAGATCCAGAATAACCCTCTTGTGCCTGGTGGGTCAGACCCTTGTCCTGTGTTCAAAATGAAGAAAAAAGAAAAAAAAGAAAAAAAAAAAAGGAAATGAGAACAAGTCTATCCAGAAGAATGACTAGCTTTCAAGGCCTTTGTCCTCCAGAAGGAATATAGTTGTCCGAGGTCTACAGCACGAACACATTTGTTGTGTAAGTAGCATTCCAGACCTTTCAGCTACACATTTTGGGCCTGTCCCAAAATCTCCTGGAAAGAATTCCACACTAAAATATAGTTCATCTTGAGTATTTCTCTTCCCAGAGAGGTATCCCTTCAGATAATGGGAGAATTATTATCAGTTCTCTAATTCCCTGAATACTGTGGAAATGTGGTCACAGGCAGTCTTCTAATGGCTAAAAAAGAGAGTAAATTTAAACTGGAAGTAAACAATTATTTGAGGCTTTAATGGACTGGAAAGTAGGTTTTAGAGATTTAATGTTGTTCAAATAAATACATAGTATGTTAGAAAGCATGATCGTATTTACAAGCATTTGGGGAGCTTCCTTAAGCATATGGCTGAACACATAGGGATATATCTTATCCTCTCCATATGTACTTTTAAATCCCATTGATTTTAATACAAGTAACATATGTGCGTATAGACTAGACCATGTACTGTGTTTTCTTTCTCCTTATTTCCTTATTAAGGGATAATAATAAAACCATAAATATGTTCCTTTTTGTTGTTTTATAAAACATTATGGGTCAATTCCTGATCTCATGAAAGTTGATGACCAAACTCCCATCAACTTTGTGGAGAGATCGTATCCTGTACGTATTGGAGTGGAGAATGTCTGGCAGTTACAAAGCACAAGCAGAAGTCAGGAGTCTTGAGCTTTGATCACATGTGTTCATCTGACTGCCACTGTGATTTTGGGCAAATGCTTCTGTATACTGTAAAGCATGGAAGCGCATGCCTGCACTGGAGCACGTAGATGCCCACCAAGGGATGGGCTGCCAGCATGCTCTGTGCTAGCCGTGGGCTGAAGTCAGCTTTTGTAGTAGATGATTCAGAATTTTGATGTTTAAACATAGCTTCCTATCAGGGGAGAAGAGTTTGAATGTGTGTTTGATTAGGTTTTTGAGCTGGGGCCTGAACTGCCACCTGCAGGAACTCAAAATCATGTACAGCAGCATTGTGCTTGTCAATGAAAAACGGGAAGTCTCACTCACTAGAAAGGTTTCCATTCAGTATTTGAAGAGAACAAAATAGAAGTAAGTATCCATTA
>JANZLQ010000030.1:13654330-13676073 GCA_026212715.1 Elanus axillaris
GGGGAGTATTAGTTTTATCTTAAAATTTTATTCAAAAATCTTAACATTTTTGCAGAAATTGCTCCTGCCGCCTCTTACTCTTCCTTTCTCTGTTTTTACTATACTGTGATCTAGCACAAGTCTCATGGGATGGTATTAGAGATGACGATCGATGACACTGAGTTGGAAGAGAAAGAACAATATATCAGTGCTGTTGATATGTGAATATTCTGTGTGCTATTTTGTTTTGTGAGATTAATTTACACTTTTTATTTGTTGTAGAAAGTTCTAGTAAACCATCTAATAGGTGTTTTCAAATATTAGTACAATAGCAAGCCTTAACAATCTGACCCATTTCTATGCCATTATAAAACAAAAGGCATCATACAAATTCCCTCAGACACTCACACCCAAGAGTCTTACTTCAAATAAATATAGATTCTCAGAAACATTTTAACTTGGACCATTAAAAAAATGCCCATCAATCCATCACTAGTTGGTTGTGTCTTTTAATTTCCTACATGCTAAATACTGTAAATGAAGTTGTGAAGTTATGTCTGCAACTGAAACCTTAAAATGCTGTTGTTAGGGATGTACTAGACACATTTATTTGTAAAGATGTAAGGGGAAAGCCAACAAATAGAAAATAGTCATGTTGTAAAGAGGCTCTGTGAAAAGAGCAAGTTCATATTAGAGTTTAATAGCTGAAGCTTCTTCTTCCTTTCCTTCAGTTTCCTCTTTATCACCTGCTGATGCTCAGGTTGCCTTCTGCAATTGCAGTGCTCACACCTCAGTGTTCTGCAGAGAGTAAAAATACTGCACTGATGAATGCTGTGGAAAAGCCTGTCAATCTATATCTTACCTTTTACTTGTTTTTTTTACTTTTGTAACAGTTTTAATAGTCTTTAAGTATTTGTAAGAATCAGAAAGATTTTTGTTTGCCTTCAATAGAAATCCATCAGTATTTCAAGCAATAATACAGAGGACTCATAATTGGGTCATAATTGGCCCCAATACAATTAATTACAGGTCTAGCCAAATGCTTAAAATTATGCATGTGCCCAAATTCATGGTGAAATCAGGGACCATTTGATATTCTAAATGTATGGCAATTAGCTTTCATTAATTTGTATTTAAATAATGTAAAAAAAGGCAAAAACAATAGTTTATAAATAAACTAATATAGCGAGTTATTGTACAGTCCAACCAAGCACATAAACTGTTTAAAGAGAGACTTTCCATCTTTTTTTTTCTTTAATTGGAACTGGTGCTGATTCATACTTTACTTTGTGATTAAAATACACAAGAAAATGAACAGTCATTTTTATTGTCTTAAACCATTTGGTGCATGTTGAAATTGAGATAGTAAAATCTAATATACAGTGATGCCTTCTGCATCTAAATCTCCAGTCAGCATCACCTGGTCTTTTATTCATGATTCTTCTATTCACCCTTCTTATAGGTAGATACTGACTCTTGGAAACAGCTGCTACCATTTCTGTTGTGGAAAATCCCTTCTTGTATGTTTGTGTGTGCATTTAAATATAAAACCCCTTGCCAGACAGAATTATTTAAAATTTTATTTTACTCTTGTGCATAAGGAAAGGATTTAGCCAGCAGAACTGTTGGCCAAGGCATTTCTAGTTCTGTTTTGTTGTTTTCTTGGAATGTTAAGGATGTGTTGTCTTTTGAGATACATTCTACCTTAGTCTGATGAGGCTTTGAATTTTTCCTCACACATCCTTTCATCAGCCCCACAGAGTACTGGCTTGTGAGAGTTTTAATTTGTTGGTTATAAAACGAAAGTCAGTCATATCTGTGTAACTATCAATACCTCACATAGGTATGAGATGGGCTCATGAACTTAAAAACGTGCTTTTAAATTAGGATTACCCTTTTGTTATGGACTGAAGTGAAAAATGGTTTTCCCTTTTTACTGCTTAGTTTTTATGCTCAAAGTTAATCACTTCTAATGAAAGTTAGGTAAATAAGTTTAAACCTTCAATACTGGACTTTTTCAAGTATGAGGGTAAAGATTTTTGAGGCATCCAGGTACCCAAGTGTGTTTTGTGTATTTCCAAATGAGAACTTTTTCTTTCCATCAGCTTGCTTGAGCTGGGATAATTAATGGCTCTATTAAGCCAAATTGATCTTAAAATTATATCAAATCTGCTCTGATTGATGTCATGATGCACTGAACTGATTATCTTATTGCTGCCATCGAGTTGAAGTAATTGAGAGAGCAGCAGGGCTTGTATGAACCTTTAGGAGAAAAGTTTGATAGACTGTGCTCCTGTGGAACAACTACTGAACATTCATAAAACTCTTGACAGGTGCTTGCTGAAGCAATATCTCTTCTAGAAGCATGTGTATCAGAGACAATGATTATTCCGCCTTAGTTCCTTCCTAATAGTTTAAAAATCTGCTGTCCTTTTTATAAGATGTAGAACTAAGCCTCATGCTGAAATGTTTTTTGAGAAAGCAACATCTTCCCAAAGGAAGTATGCCAATGCACATATTCTTTGATTTCCTCATGTAAATACTTTGGACATGTGGAGGTATGTTGTGTTCAGAATAAAGGAACTCACATTTGACCATGGTAGTATGTTCATTCATCCATGCAAATAATGGTCCAGTTCTCAGGATACAGTTCAGCTAATGTAAGTGGCCACAACCCAGATAACTGGTCTTAAATGAAAGATGCCAAATTGCTTTGTGAAGTTCACCCAGCACTGACCCAAGGGCAAGGCCGTTTGCAATAGAGCCACTTCTTCATGACACAACGAAAGTTCTGGCACAGTAGGTACAAGAAGAAGTAAAGACGGTCTTCCTTCTGGTTGAGTCTATGGGGAAAAGACTTAGATAAATGGATTGCCAGGGTCAATTCATGATGCCATTGTTTTACTAAATTATTTACACATGTTGCACCTCAAATGAAATGTTCCAACCCTACAAAAGAGTTCAGGTCTTGATATGAGGTGGTAGATGGCATCACTGGCCACAAACCAGACATCTCCTCAGCATCTCTCTCATGCAAAATCAAAATAAGATCTCGTGAGACTGCATTGTCATTTCTTTTTCTTTATTGCTGTCCAGATAGGCTCCATCAGGCTCCCTGGGCTCAGTAAGCTGCCTGTGGTACCACTTGACCTCTGGCTTCAGAAACTACTCTTTTAACTCTCTTTTAGTTAAGAACTTGGGTGTCAGACTTTGAACATTTTCTGCAAGGCTATGTCTCAGCAGTACCAAAATGAACTGTCACAAACCATAAGCATATAGTGAAGCTCTCCTTAGCCTATGTTTCTTCTCCATTGTCACATGCAAGCAGAGAAAAAGTTGATATTGAAATAATGATGTTTTCCTTCAGTTAGAGCATGATTTGATGCCAGCAAAATGTAGGTACAATTCTCAAACATCTTCTTTCAGATTTTGAAAATATGGGCAAACCTTCCCTTATGAAGAGAGAACATGTTTTAGAACAACTGTGATAGTAAAAGTTTTCCTTTTTAATGCTAAATAAAAGCTTACATCTTGGTAAATAAGGCTGCACAATAAAAGAGCTTATAATATGTTTCCTTCAGAGCATGTAGTTTAGATTAGGCTTCTTGACTATTAGAAATAGTTGCAAATCCCCACAGAATAACACACTGCTATCTTAATTTTACTCATGTAGCTGATGTCTGCATTAAAGAAAAACAAAATAAAATGAAGTCTTTCGTTGTTTTTGAAATGCTGAATTCTGTAAATAATGTGCTTCTAAATAACTGCAGCATAAGTGAGAAAATTCAAATATAGATGATTTTGTGGAAATTATTTTCAATTTCATGTATTCTAAGAGGTCCATGTATGTGCTATTTTCTCTTTAAGTTTGATATGATTGCTAATAAGAGATTGAACAAGAAAGTTGTTTATTACAGTAGATATGAATGGTCTCCATATTTAAAACATAAAAATGAGGAAAGGGTTTTAATTACAATATGTAGGTATTTTCTCTAATGTACATCATATGGTATTGATTTCCAGCACCAGTACCTACTGTAAGTGTTGCTGTTAGACCTTTTCCTTTCAGAAAACTATCCTGATCTATTTCAGAACTACAGTACCATTTCCCCCTTTTTATTTTCCTGCAGCCATTTTTTATGTGAGGGAATATAATTATAAAAAGGTTTTTTTCTTATTTACATAAATTTTCCTTTAGCTTTATTTTTCACCACTTTTGTGTTTGACCTATTAGTGGTTTTAGGCTTTACAAAGCCAAAAAAGTGCTTTCCTCAGCAAAACCATCTGGTTTAGTTTCCTGTGCCTCAACAATGATATGTGTATCATTATCAAGGCCACCCCAGTGGTTTTCTAAGTTGTCTTGTTACAGCGGTGGTCTTACAATTCAGTTGGAGTGATGGAAAGGTTAGACTAAGGCTTCTTTCAAGTATAAGGTTTCTGGATTGATAAATTATGTATTGTCATATTTCTGAGACTGACTTATTATGCCATTGTAGCTCGAATGCAGTATCTCTTCAAATAACACAACTACAAGAGTCGTCTTGGCAAATTCTGCTTTTGCAGCATGTTCTTCTTGTAGAATACCAAATTAAGGCACTTTTCTAGATGTAACTTTAAAGGCGTGCTGTGTTCCTGTTATTTTTGTTTTCTGCTCTGTCTGGCAATGTGTGGGAAAACAAGGAAAATTATGACAGGGTCCATGTTTAGGAGCTATGCTTATGCTTGTGGTAGGATTGGAAGTAAACATACGGATGCCAGCAGAGAGACTACATCACGCAGTATATATACCATCATTGCAATCTCCGTCAGTTCAAGCTGCAGGACAATGTTTACTCATTAGCAGGTGCCAATAAAACAGCAGGGTGAAAGCAAACCAGACTTTTTAAAAAATGGTCTGTTCCACCTTCCAGTCAGTCTTGTGGTGGTTTTAACTTAGGGCAACTGCAGATGAGACTGTGGGAAAGAGATGAATCTCACGGGGGAGGCAGGATTGCCTGGACCCAGGGAGTGAGTACACCAGCCAGCCTGCTCGAGGCTGCAGCTGCACCTGGAGGGAAACCACTGCCCCATCACGGGGTGGAGCATGTTCACCATAAAGTAAGTCTTCACAAAATTTAACAGCAAAAGTCTCACAAGTCCCTCCTAAGTGTATGTAAACTGTGATTTTTTAAAATTTTTTTTACATTTTTTGTAAACTGTGATTTTTTAAAATTTTTTTTTACATTTTAGCCCACACAAAGTTTATGGATTGGGCAAGTTCAGGGCAAATTTGATGGAGATGTTCTCATAAACATTCTCTAGCCCTCTGCATGCAAAATTTCAAGTACTTATTGTACAACAAGGAAACCCTGAGTTTATGGAAGAAAAATTATTGAGGTTTAGGGGAGAGTTAGTACAAATGAAAAGTATTCTTTAATCAGCTGAATCACTTCAATTGACATTTTTCCTTCCTTTCTTTGCTCTTTTTCCTATCATGGGGGGAGGAGGGGAGAACCACAAAACAACCAGGTGTGTCTACCTTTGAACTCAGAATTTTTTTATTCAGTCAGATGGTATTTGGCAACATTTTAAAGAACAGGAAGCAGCATCTTTTATTGGTAAATGTTAAGCAACATTAATAACAGGTACTGCTACCAGCCCCACCTGTAATAACCCAGATAGTTTCTCTTTATTAACTAATCTATGATTTACAGATTTATTTGAATCTTAGATTAATGCACCACATTCTGAGAAAGCTGTAGAGCATAGTTGGTTTTAATTTTAATAAGGGAAAAAAATCCCTTAAAACAGATCATTAAAATTTAATGAGGACATTTTTAAAACCCCATAATGGTTCAATTTACACTGGAAGTCAAAAATAGTTAATGGTGTTGTTATGTCTGTGTGGTAACATCCTCACTATACAGTAATTGTTTTCATTTGAAATGAAGCCAGTAAAACATCATGGGCAGTGCATTCCCAGAACCAAAGGTTTTAGCCCTCAAACAATTTCAGGTCATTCCACTGAAAAAAGAAATATTTCAGAGGATAAATTAAAATGTCAGGGCTCACTTTTATTGTACTCTAGCTGTTAATATTCTGTGCATTATTAAGAAGACTGGTTATCAGCAGAGTGACTGTTCTTTCCCGATCTGGATACGGGAAAAAAATACAATTTTTTTGTTAGTTTGAGTGGGAAACATTCCCCAAACCCACAGGGTGCACTTAATATGCCACTTTTAGTTTTAGCAGAAATACTTGAATTTTAGCTGTAGGTGTTTTTGGATGAAGCCTTGACCTAACAACCAATGTTAATGGTCCAAAGATAGAGCAGCTGAACTTTCCAGTTGGCCTTCTTTGGAGGACATTAAGCTTCCCCTGGGGACGGTTGACTTGGTTACCAGGTTAAGTATGTGAAGAAAGCTTATTGCTCTCATGTGCTTGACTCCTCTCTCTCTTTCTCTCAAAATCCATGCGATTTCTGCAGCAAGAGCAATTGTTTGTTTCCTCAGGAGTATGAGGAGTGTTATTTGCAAGGTAGGTGAGCGACAGGGGAATTTTCTTATCCCCCATCCCGAGTCAGCTCAGCAGTCTGGCTGGGATGGATTTGCCTGCAGCCACGAAGAGGAGAAAACAGTGGGATCCCTGAGATCGTCCCATGCCTGCAGCTTACAAGAGGGCTGTGCAAAACAGCTGGCAGTTCCCTCAAACCCTCCCAGTGCTTCCTCCTTGGTGCAGGTCGAGGCTGACTGGTGCAGGGGAGCCCAGGAGCCGTCCTTGCCCGCACGCCCTGCTGATGCACGGGGCAACTCCCGGTGCTAGCAACCTTGGTGGCCATGTCATTGCTTCTAGTGAAATAAGGATTTTGGTGGTGTTTCTTAAGTGAGTAGGCTCGTGTATCTGCTTTCCACGTTTTCTGATTGAGCAGTGGGATTAAAGGATCTCTGGCATTGGATTTGAGGAAGTAAAATTAGGGGATCCCTAACTATTCGTATAAAATGTTGCCCGTCTGCAAGGAGAAATGATAAGGGTTTTTTTGTAAAGTTGAATGCAGTCTAGGCACATTCTGCCTAGCCTAGTCTGTCTTGTTCAATAGCATGAGAAAATCGGGGCAAACTCAACCATCTGAAAGCTCAGAAACTGTGACCTCCAGCTAGGAGCCCCTGCTGTGAGCTGTTGCCTGAACTGCTGGGTCTGTAGGAGCGTTGAGTGTTGAGCTGACTTCTTATTGCACCAATGTTACTTACATTCATGTTGTTTTTCTATTACAAGAACTGGCACCATTATGAAAATATGCTTACTCTCTAACTTTGTTCTTAATAACAAGCTTTGTACTTTTCAGAAGCTGATATTTCTAGTGCAAATTGTGCATTATTATTTCTTGATCTGCAAATGGGTTTGATTTTTTTTTTTTAATGTCAAAAGAGGTTTTCTGTCTTCCAAGTGCACTTTACAGATTTCTTTAAGGAGCAGTAAATTGCATTAGTAAAGCATTAACTCCTACTTCTGCCTTAACCTCTATCAAGTGAGATGTTACTCCACGTAGCTATGGTTTATCAAGGCAACTCTAATGCTATAATACCAGGCACACATGTTGCTTTTGACATAATGAAAAGTTGGTACAAATCATACAATCTTGCTGCACTGTGCCTTATTTTGCAAGAAAAAGTAATGCTTTGTGTTGCTAATGCAGTAATTTTTCCTTATGCAATACAGGCATGTTTTCCCCCCCTCATCATTAATTTATTATGCTGCATTTATTTCCAGACAAACCCTACTTTTCCATATCTGGTGGGAGTTTCTCTCTTCCTCTGAGGTGTTTTAAATTCAACAAGCATCAGGTTTTTAATATATCATATTCATTTTAAAGGGGAAATAATTGACAAGGGAAAAATATATTAAGTATACCCTTCTCATTTTATTGCCAGTATTATTATTGATATCCAAGGTAGATATATATTTAAAATACTGCTGGTTTAAAACTGTTCATCTCCCAGATTACAAGCGGATCTCGGGTTCTTGGAAAGGTGTCAGGAGGCATGGGTTAGGATGGTCTGTAGGCTACGTGACAGACCAAGACACGATAGGTCTGTCCCCAAACAAAGGAAAGCCCAAGAGGCGTTTGGCTGCTGCTGGGCACTGTGCCTCTTACCACCATCATCTCCTGGCTGCTGGCAGCCTTGCTCTCGAACCCCCGTGCTGAGAGAAGGCTGTATTTTAAGTGCTGTATTCAGGCTGCAGCCGGGGAATCACCCCTGCTCCTATTTGTGCATGTTCCATGTATACGTTTATTTGATGTTTTATTTCAGCCTATAATACCTCATAAAACTTTCCCAGTGACTCCCGTGCCATAACTGTGGCATGCACTGCTGGAATGTGGCTTTCTGCATCAGTAGTAATGTTAGCAGAAATGATACTGGTTTGCAAGGAGGAGCCTACTGTGGAGCGAGGCCCGGCTGTGCTCTGCTTTCCAGGAATACCAAGGTGGAGCTCAAAGGAGCTTGCCTTCCAATGAGCTTTTCCAGGCTAACTGCTATCTGGTGCCTGATTTCTAGGAGAATCTTTTTTTTTTTTTTTTTTTTTAAGTAGTTAAAGATCAGGTGAGTATCAATTTAGAACCGGTGTTGGTTGGAGGTTTGTGCAAGTTCTTATGGTCTGAGCATACTTAATGTAACACTTCGTATAATGTACAGCATTTTAATGAAGTCTTACAAAAGTGTGCTAAGAAAACATTTTAGATAATACTCTATTTGATCCAGATAGCAATAAAGGGTGACAGCACATGCGTGAAGGGCGCAAGCCCCAAGAGGACTGTAGGGCTGGCTGTGCATTCCCTCTCTGCCCTACTGGCAAGCCTGAGGACTGAGCATGCTGCAAACCAACTGCAGGAATTGGTTTGGAGTGAAATCTTGTTCTAATAATACAATTATTGACTTCAGTGGGACTTGACTTCATCCATTGCGTCTTACATTTATGCATGGGGAGGTGGAGGCTGGCAGAAGAGAAAGAGCCTCTGTGCCTGCACAGAGTTACTCAGTACACCTGTGATAGGGACAGCCACAGTTTGGCTCTAAAAGTGACCTCAGGAGACATTAAAATTCCATTTAACGTGTTACCAATATAAACAGGAAGCGTAATAAAGAGTTTTCACCTGGCCCACTCTGTGCCAGTTTTCAGCCTCAAGTATGACAGAATGATGAAATTGGTGCACAACTGCCCACTCCTTGTAATTAAGTAAATTAGACTTTCCTCAAAGAAAGTTTTTTGTTGCTTATTTTCATAAGGTCACATCTAAAGAAGGGCAGTGTAAAACCAACAGGCACATGTGTAAAAGTGTAGCTGGCAAAAGAACAAGTTTGAGTAAAAAGTCCACCCAAAATGAAAGTAAATGAATCATCATTGTTACCACATTCATTTTGGAGTGATTACAGAAAACTGTGTTAAATAACAGCAGAAGCATGCACTTTTGACATTTACCTTTAAAATACACTATGTGGTAAATTAAAACAAGCCTCAGTTCCCTTGGTTTAATTTATTCATGAGGTTTGTAAACAAATTGTGTAATGAAATTGCATGCTGATGATAGGCATTTAGTTGCACTAATTTGTAGCAGTCTGATCATTTAAATACAATGTGTAGTAAGTATTTCAAGTTGGGGGGGGGGGGAAGTCCAAATTCTGAAAACACTATCTGAATCGTTGTTTATGTTCTGGAGTTGCTTGTAAAACAGTTGACTTCTAACTAAGCTGGTAGTTTTATTAGTAGTATCTTAAAGTGAATCTTTTTGCCTAGATATGGGGTTTCACTGGGATGCTTGTTCATGTAAAGTCTCTTTCACTGAAACAACCTACTAACTTGTCACTGCAAATTCGGGCTGTGTTGGTATTAGAAAGTATTATGGGAGCTTACAGTGTTATTACACTCGGAAGGAAAATAATCACACAAACTTTTATATTTCATGAAGGCAGATAAAAGCTAGAAAATAAAACTGCCTGTAAACAAGAATAAAATGGTGGTGTTCAGGCTCAGGATGAAAGCTAACATCTGGAATCCCACCCAGAACCCGCTCTGCAGCAGCTAGGAGAACTGTCTGGCAGATGAAAGCAAATTGATTTTCAGGAGGAGCAGAGCTGATGGTGATATGCTGCATCTTTGTGTGGGGGCACCTGGAGGCAATACAAGATGCGGATTAAGACTCAGACTGATAGGGGAGTGCTTCTCATCACCTGCTCCTGGGTCAAAGCAAGCCACCAGCTGCCACTGTGCTTGATTCTGCCTGTGAAAGAAGCGGGCAATTCTCCAACTTGAGTGTGGCACAAACCAAAAACTTACATAGAAATAGCAAACATTTCCATTAGGTGTTGACGATTTGTTTTCTTACAGAGTGAAGAGGGATGAGGGGAGGAGGTGTTCAGTAGAACAGTTTGACTTGAGAATTGTCCTTAACAGTAATTTGAGTTCTACTCCTGAAACTAAAAGGGACTGGCTCTGTAGGATCCCATTTACTGGCATATGAATATTCTGCATTTCTGCAGAATTAGTAATTTTGTATTGGGCAGAGAGAGCCTGCTCAGCCTGCTCATCCAGCTAGGGAACAAGACAGCAAACACAGGTTCCCTGTGTATCCTACCAGTACAAATAGGCCTACCAGCCTACCACTGCTAAAATAAATGCATCTTTTTTACAGATGATAAAACTATTCAATGTGACACAGATTAGACTGAGAACACCCATGTAGTTGCTTCTCAGAAGAGCCATGTCATCTTAAGCTAGATGGTCATTTGAATCCTACTGCTTACTTGCTTGGTGGCAAAGTGCACAAACAGACTGTGGCCTTAGCTTACACAGGCATCTGGTCAGCCAAGTACAGTAGACCCTTCTTCCAGATTTCACCCTGAAACTTAAAAATTAACACATAGATGTCATTTGGTTTTAATGTTTTTAAAGATGACCCACATAACGTTTTCATACCTGATTTGTGTTCTCTTCTGCTTTATAACACTTACAGATGCCTTGGAGCAAGGCTGCACATGCTTGTATGGGTTACTGGTCCTTCTGTCTTGTGTTACAGGGAATAACAGGCGTGCAAAGATTTGTCCTCCCAAGGCTTTGTGTGGGGAATGTTGAGGTAGCATCTGAGGCGTTACTGAAATTTTAATAGCAGCAGGTGCCAAGACCCACATAACGTTTTCATACCTGATTTGTGTTCTCTTCTGCTTTATAACACTTACAGATGCCTTGGAGCAAGGCTGCACATGCTTGTATGGGTTACTGGTCCTTCTGTCTTGTGTTACAGGGAATAACAGGCGTGCAAAGATTTGTCCTCCCAAGGCTTTGTGTGGGGAATGTTGAGGTAGCATCTGAGGTGTTACTGAAATTTTAATAGCAGCAGGTGCCAAGATCTTAACAAAAACATCCCTTCTGCTAGAGGTTCACTAGGCACTGGAGCCTGATAGGTGTCGATAAATTAAAAGTGCCAGTTGTTTTAGAGTAAAAATTTTTTGCTTTTCTGTTGCTGGAACTTCACTCTTTCTTCTCTTTTGATAGAGCCATAAATCCTCTAGTTCCCATAGTTAGAATGGGGGAAAAACAACAACAAAAACTGCATTTCAGTTGGTGAAAAGGCAGTACAAGGGAGGGAGAAATGAGGGTATTAGAATTTTAAACAAAAAACACTTAAAGGAAAACAAAATTACTTCCTTTCATTAGAATTTTCAAGATACTGAGTTTCTTTGCATGTATACACAAAAGGAATTAATTGGGAGTAGCCACAGTAGTATTCAGAATAAACTTGCCAAGTCATCTGTCCAACAGAATTTGAATTAGAACAAGAAAAGGGCCTAACTAAGAGAGTAAGCCTATCCATAGAAACAATAAAGCTTTATACCTTGGGCAGATTGGATTTGTTGTTCAGTGGCTCCTATTATTGTGATGTTTGTTGCTTTTTTTAGATGAACAGTTTGGCTCTGGTTGCCTTTGTTCTCACTGTCCAGAAGACTTGGCGCACCACACACTGTGCATGGTATGGTTAGAGAGGGAGACCTGCAAAGGGACATCCACCCAAGGCAAGTTGGCAGACAATAGCAGAACATCCTTTTCTTTGAAAGCGACTCATCAGGAAAGCATTGGTCCTGCCTCTCTGTATTTAGCTGAATGCAGATGAGAGGCATGATTAAGACTAATGAGTGACCAGGGATTTATTGTTTACTTAGATAAGGCATGGGCTTCCTTCGTTGGCACTTTCTGCCGAATAGTTTGATCCTAGTTTGCTAAGCCTTTTATTATTTGTTGTTGCTTTTTTTGGTAGTGGTTGTTGTTGTTGCTTTAAGTGATTTCTTTCAGCAAAATCTTTTCATCACTTGGGCTTTTTTTATTTTATTTTTATTGCAAATTGTCTGAGCTGTTTGTCATTTGGGCCACAGTACTCTGGAGGTCCTTTACGTGCATCACATGTTCTGCATCCAACAGTGCTTTTTCTGTTCAGTGCTTGCCCTCCTCCCCAAAGCTGAAATAAATCAAAGTAGGTTGAGACTCAGTCGTAATAAATCAAGACCTGTCCAAAACTGGAGCCTGCCCAGTCAAAATGTCATAGCTTGGCTTTCACTGAGGATTAATTAAAGGCCTGATATAAAGCCCAGATGTGCTTCAGGAGAGTAGCAAACTGCCTGGTGGTGGCTACACTAAAAACCAAGTCTCCCCATGAATCTGCCCACCCAAGAACATGGAGGAGGATAAGGCACCGAGGAAAAGGGAAGAAGGGAGGGGAGGAAAGAAGTAAACTGAATTAAGCATGATTTTATAGCATCTGTGCTGGCTGAAAACAAGACGAGCTCTATGCTAGAGCACCTCTGAAAAAATACAAAGCATGCATGTGTATGTTTCTAACAGCGGCAGAGAACATAATTGTTCAAATGTTCAACATTAATCGGGAGTGGGATAAAACTAACACAGTGAGTGAACTTTTGCACTTTTTATGGTCAAAATATATATATATGTGGCATGCCCAGTGACTGAATTTGCTCAGTGCCTGTTTTACATTAAATTCCTGAAAGTCATCTTGACGAAAATAGTTTAGCTGAAGATTCCTGAGGCTCTGATAGGGACAAATATGGAAATGTGCATGTATCTAAATTCAGTATATTTGAATATAAATATGTAAAATACACTTAAATTGCATGCTGCTTGACTTATGACCATTGCAAAACTTCACCTTCAGTTCCAGAGATAATACAGTTTAATTGAACAGTGTGCATGGAATGACCTCTTTTTAAAAAGTGACGGCACTGAGGAAGTGTTGCAGCTCGGTTGTGGGACAATATATGCTAATGCTCACTCTCTTTTGCAGGCATAGAAATACAATTTCTTGGGGGAAAAAAAATAAAATAATAGTGTCTGTTTATATTGAAATCAAATAATTTGCCTGAATAAGATTAAGCCAACATTTATTGTCATAATTGGTTTCAGTTTCTTTGAATTTGTTGCATGCAAGTAATGAGTATGCGTACGTGCTCTGACGAGATACAGTGTTAAAATTTTATAGACCTGGACGAGTGGTTCTGGGATGGCAGAAGAGATCTGCTGAGCAGCACAGGGCTGCCCAATGCTCTTCAGTCTGGTGTAGTGACAGATGTGTAGTGAGTCACTACTTCTATAGAAGTCAGTTGTGATGCTCTGGGTATTCCTAGGCATGGGATGTTCCTTTGCATATATATGTATAGACTTGTGTATTCATTTACTTGGTACACCTTCTTAGAGATGTGGCAATCTCTTCTCTGCCTGGAATAGATGAGTGCCACCTTGCAAAGCAGGCAGAAAAGAGGGAGATAAGGAGCTGGGCAAGAGGGGTAGATTAAGGTCTTATTTCTGCAAAATGGAAGGCAAGAGTATAACAATTCTTTGTTAAGGCCCCAGGAAGGTCTGATGAAAGCCAGGGCTTGAGGGAAGTTCAGCAGCAGGCTTCACAGTCCTGCTGCCTCTATGTCTTGTCCTTGTTGCATGTGGTAGCTGACCGTTTGTGCCACCTTGGTAAAGCAGAACCCTGGCTGTAGCACATATGTCAGATCAGTAGTGAGTAATAGGTTTTGCTCTTCAGCAGTCCATCTTCCTGCACAGTGTGGAGAAACCCAGTGATCCTGGTACCTTTCCTCTGCAGTCATTGTGCCTCAGAGAAACTTGCAACACTGGTTGTGTACACACGCTTCCATAGCTTACCAAAGGACAGCTTATGTTAGGCTGCCTCATGCATGGTCCTGTCTATAAAGGAGCCCCCAGGATTATTCTAGCCACCTTCAAGCTCCCTGCTCATATCTCAAGTCTTTTGGTGCTTCTCTTTTGTATTTTCTGCAGTCTTGATTTTGAGATGCTCTCCATTTTCTTCATCAGACTTCACGTATGCTGTCCTTCCTCATACTCTACTTCTTCCAGTAGCAGTTCCTTTTTAATTCTGGTGTCTTTCATGCTCCCAGATGAATGTTGCTTCACGTCTTTGATGTGTTCACCATACCTGTTTTAGATGGCAGACCCTTCATAGATCTCGCTGCTCTTGCTGCTATTATTGCCACTAGCTACAGGTACTAAAAGACTAAATATTCCAAGACTCTTAACTGGTGGCTTCTCTGATGCCTGGGAGTACTGAGGAGAAGGTCCCTGTCACATCACAGTGGTTGTTAGTGTCAGGGAGCAGCAGGAGCAGAGCTGCACCATGAGGAGGTCAGGCTGTGCATTGACGGTGACCCCAGCACAGTACCCTCCCCAACCAGGGCATGGTCCTGCAACATCTGCTCTCGGTAACAAGGTCTCATTGATGGCTCCAGCCAAGGTGAGGTGATGAATCGGGTCTGGAGTCCATCCAGAGGGTCCAGGCAAGAGCAACAGAAGGGGCTGGAGCCAGGACAGCAGGGGACAGGACGGGGCCAAGGGTGTCTGGGCCTGGATTGAAACGGAGCCCCTGGACCCATGGGTAGAGTGAGCCCTGACAGTGTGCAAGAAGGAAGAGGAGATTTCTTGTGGAGCACTTGTACAGTGAAGGCAAGGAACCACCACTGGAGTACATTTGTTTTAGCTAAACAATAATAAAATGTAACTGGAGGTATAACGGGAAGAGTCTGGAGTTTCATTTTAATTAAAGTAGGGAGTTGACCCAATTAACACCAAATTACAGTGTTTCTGTGCCCTAGAATATTGGGCGGTGGAGAGAAGCCCCATGCAAGCGTTCCCTCTGGAGACAGGGAGTCAGTGTGCCTTGCAGGGCCGCTTGCCTCTGGGAACAAGAGGTGGCTTTCAGGCGGCCAGCCTGGCCCCGGCATTCCAGCTGCCCTCTCCTCTCCGGGGCTGCAGTAGAGTCACGTTTGGGAATGCATTACTGTGCCGGAGAAAGCCTGGACCAGAGAGCACCAGAGAAGAGAAACTTACTGCTTGCACAGGGAGCTAGGTGTTGTGACACCAATACTGCAGAGCTTTACAAGAGAGAAACACTTACAAGAAGCTCCACTGTGGTCTTTCCTTATAGCTATATCATTTTCAGTCTGTAATTTCCTATAAAGATTTCACCATGGGTTTAAATTTAGCAAAGCCCATCAAAGTCTGGGAACTTCTTAACATTTTTGTTTGTAACGAATTTTAACAAAGTCCACCCTTTGAGCCAGGATTAGAAAACACTGAGAAGGCTGTGCTAAATTTAAAAAATTGCCTTAGTTTTAAATGCCTTTGCAAGCTGTTACTTCTAAACGTGAACTATGCCTTTGCTCTGTGTGTGTGTAAAGGAAAGGAAAAAAGATTTAAAAGGCTAAGTGGTTAAAATTTGACAATTAGCTACTGTACATACTCAGGAGCTTCCCCAGCTTCCCCCTTAACCCATGTTTTCTTTATCTCCTGGGTGGTCCCTACCATCCCTGTCTGTTCTTCTAAGACCACACCCCCCCTTTTCCCCATCTTTGCCCTCCCCGTAAAGGGGGCCCTCTCATCCTAGTCACCATCCTTCCTGCTGGGAAGGCTGAGACCCCTTTGGGACTCAGCCAGTGTTGTTCTTTATTTCATACTTGCAGAAACAGAGACGAGTGGTACAGAAGATAAGACAACAGCTTTCTAGTGTGGGAAGTAATGCTGAATCTTGAACCTCCCAAAGCTGGGACCAGTTGAACAGCACAAGGAGTATGTCCTGGCTGTCAGGGATGCTGGGTGATTGGTCCTTAGCACTTTTGGAAACAAATCTTTCCTTTCTTCCTTAGAGAACTGGCTATTCAGCTGATGCATGTCAGTGGATCCCATTCAAAACAATAGTATTATGCTAATTTATGATGCTTGCATAGCTCTCTCGGCTAAGGTGGACACAGAACCATTAACCTGTAGGTGGACTTTTTTCGGTATCCTTTTTGGATGGTAGAAAGCTTTTTAGCCTGGACAGTGTGTCTCTGTGAGACAGGCAGACAAGGAAATCGTGCGTACTATGCAGCAGGTTTGTCTTCATGGTTGGTCTCTGAAAGCAACTGGAGCTTTAGGTCAAGCTGTATCTACTCCGGAGATCTGCTTCACTTAAATCAGTATAACTGTAGTAGTACAGTACTTCTTCCCCTCTTCCCTGCAGCCTGGAGGCAATTAGATCTGTGTAAGGGTACAGTAGCAGTTCTTGTCCTGGGTATACACAGGCCAAACTTCTTGGGAGATGCATTATCGGCTTTGGTCTTCTGTTATAGTCACTGAGGAAGTATTTTGCTGTGCTGGAAGCAGAAACAAGTTCTCTGTCTCTCCTCAGGGTCTTGATGACTGTGCCCAGAAGTTCCTGCTCAACTGAGAACCCACAGAAAGGCATTGCCTGAGATTTCTTGTCATTAAGGATAGTAATAATGTGATTTTTGGAAGGTGTAAGTAATGCCTACAGTATAGAAATTGCTTGGTGTAGTAACTTATATTCATCTTGAAACAACAGTGTGAGTCTCAGCTCTGTCAGTTCAGTAACAGTTTTTAAAGACTATTTTTTGTCTTTGCTTCAGAACTTAATTTTGTACAACTCACCAACTCATGGGCATCCTCAACACAGGCATGATGGGACCTTAAACTGAAAATGAGCATATAAAAAAAATTGTACTTAAAGTGAAAATGTCTCAGAATACTATTTCCCTGTTAACTTGCTGTAGAGCGCAACAATATTGGTGTAAAACACTTGTAACTGTAGTAATTAAGGAATTAATGGCTTACAGGACTTCAGTGTATTGTGATCAGTCAATCATTTAGCCTGTGAAGTCTCTGAACTTTTCACTATGTAAGATATTATACTGTATCTGCTTAATGCAATTATGGAATAATCCTTGGTCCAGCTTCCTGGAACAGTACAAACAGCCTTTTCTTCTCTCCATGTGTTCCTGGTTTACAGCCTAACTTGGAAGGGAGCTGTGTTTGTGAACTTTTGTTTCCCTTCACACTGGGGTCCAATTCCAACATATTTCTTATTTGATTTTTGTTTTGAAAATGTTTGTGTTCCATTGTCAACCCAATGTACATTTTGTTAAAATCTTGTCCTAGAGTTTTATCTAACTGGATAAAGATTGGAAGAAATATACATTTCATTATATAAAAGTGTTAATAGTGTTGTGTTTGTTTTCCCCATTTGGCTTTTAATCTCTTCATGCAGGTAGAAGATTTCATGTTATCTTCAGTGTCAAATTACTTACCTTTTTGTTGGAGTTTGGACACAGCTAAACCCCATATCTCACCAGCCCTGTCTTCAAAGCAGATCAGGCTGGATCAGCTCTTTGTATTTAGTTCTTATCTCCTACTTAAGGAGGCGGGATAAATTTCTAGTTTACATGTTAGGAAAAACTCTGGGTCTAGCACCTCATAGTTTTCTCTTCCTTTGCAACTTACTAAACTGTGGAAGAGAAGAAGGGGATTGTCTGCAGATACTTTTTGAACTTAAATTTGAACTTAAATGTATTTTAAAGTTTTTATATTTGAGAAGTATTACTTCTATTGAAAGTACAAGGATTCTGCTAATATTTTTATGGGCTGGATATATTTTGAAAAAACAAAGTAATTGGAAAATGTTGGATGTGCTGTAACCACCATCTGCCCCTGCCTTAAGAAATGTGCATGGTTCCATACACACATTTTAAATGATCCATCATATATCATCACTTACTACAGTACTTCATTCATGTAGGTGTTAGTTTTTGTGTGCAAAAGGTCAAATCTTTTCAAACTTAATTCTGAACGCCTGCATTTTATAACAACCTAGCTTTTCTTTGAAGTCAGAATATATATTTTTAATATAATAATTCATCATTAGCTAGAGGGAAGAAAGAAAAAAAAAAAAACCATGTTCCTGCTTCAAATCAAGTTGACTGAGGTTTTTGGTTGATTGTTCATATTTCTAACATCAGAATTCCATAGTATGGATGATATGTGTTAAAAGCTGTAGAAATGAGGTTACTCCACAGCCCTTGAATGTTTCTGTCCTAAAGAAAAGACAGAGCATTTTAAACATGAAAGCTGGAGAGGGAGGAAAAAAAGTAGTTAGTGAATTATTTGTCCTATATGCCATGTTTTAAAAAATTAATATAAGCTTGAAGTTAGCTCTTGGCATTGCTTGAGCTAATTCTTTATAAATCCCTTTAAAATGCACACTAGACCTAGAACATTTTTTTAGGGGTGAAGAGTATCAGTGTAAAATTAGAAAAACAATATCTTTGAATTTGTTCTCTTGGCTTCTGGGAGCTGAGTGGGTGGTGAGGAGTCCCTTCCTTGTAATAATGTTTTTACAAATAGAAATTTTGCAACAGTTTAAAGAAGGTAACTCAGATGGAAAAAGAGGAACATGTCAGTGCATTTCATTCGATTGCAATGCGTTTCATTAAAAAAAAATCAAATCCCTTTCAGAACAGAGAATAAGTGATGAAAATTATCGTGGGTAAAATAATGAAACATGTAGGGATTAGAAAAATACACAAGTAGATCTGTTAACTTTGTTTAACTTTAGTAACTTAGCTTTTTAAATGTGTTTCAGAAAGTTTACACGGTGCTGCCTGTTCGTGTCATTATAATTAGGGGTCTCTTGGTACTTCCATTACCAGAGAATGTTTTCTTGCGTTTTTAACCTAACATTGAAAACAGAAGAAAAAAAAATACCCAGCTCATTTTTGACAAGCAATGTCAGAGCCCAGGTGTAAAGTTTTATATTGAATTTAGCCAGAGTTCGTATTCTCTTTGTAATGTCTAATGCATTATTATGAATAGTTAGTGTTCAATACACAGTCAGGATCCTTGGCTGTGCCCAGAATTTGCTTAGCTGTGTCATAAGGAAGGGGCAATGGGATCTTTCTATTTGCAGCAGTACTTTCAGGCTGGCTACAGACTGCACCACTCCCAAGTTGCTTGGGGTGCCCGGACTTGTTCCAGTAGCTAGGAGATACAGGGTATCAAGTATGGCCTGCTTCTCCCTCCTGCCCTCCCTCCAGGCACCGTGCCTCTTCCAGAAGCTGGGGAGGACAGTGATGCTGCTCAGAGGTCTCTGTGATGCCAGGAGACTCCCCTTTCTCTATTTTCAGTTTTTCTGTCTGGTTTGCAGTGCTGGGGAAGTTGACCCCCTATATGCTTGTTGTGTAATGATTTTTTTTTCTATAAACCAATAAAAAGTAATTTGAATTAAATACTAGTTTGCTGTTGGCACAGAAGATCCAGTGGTCAGATCAGTCGATAAGCAACCAGATAGGAGTTCCTTGCTGGATAACATCTACTGGCTCAACTATTCTGTCTCGGAAAGTAGCGCAGCCCCTTCCAAATACCAGAGAGGCAGGCCAGATGGAACATTTCTGCACTGTTCTTTGGGCCATGGCACACATGCTAGTGGCACACATCGAGGGTTCTGCATATGGTGGTTCCAGTTCTGGACAAATTTGCGTTTGGCTCAGCTTATTATGAATGCCGTTTCTTTTAACTGGAATTTACTCAGGGGAAGGAAATTTGAAATTCACAACATGAAAACATTGAGAAACTTCAGCAGTGGTTACTGCAAGCTCCCAACTTGAATGTATGCTGTCCTGCAGTAGAGCTGGACTGATTTCAGTCCCACAGCTCCCACAACACATGATCTACAATGAAAGCCTATTTGGAAGAAATGTGCAGTGGGTCCTTTTGGGCTTTTTGCATTGTGGAGCATTTAAACTGACTAGAGGTTCACTTAGGATGCCGGCCACAAATTCTGGAGCATCACCCAGAACTGAACACATGACAGGCTTTGTTCTCTGCTGCTTCCTTCTCAACTCAGAATAGGGATCTGCAACCTTCAGGACACAATATAAATTACCTGATATCTTAGACTCTTCCTAGACATATTGGATTGAGTACCAGATGTAGAAGAGTTTAAATCAGGGGATCCTCAAATACACTAAAGCCTTCCTGGAATGCCCTGTTGTTCTAAGAAATTTGTATGAAAACTTCAAAACTGAATTTGAGGCAGGGAAAAAGTTAAGGTTTAGAAGCATTTCTTGCCCGCTACAGCCGGATAACAGTGACCATAGGAGCCAATAGATACAATAAATATAAATGACTGTGAAGCCCCTTAGAAACCATTTTCTTTTTTCTTTCTGCCCACTGTTAAAACACAAGTAATAACCTAATGCACATTTCCATTGAGAAACAACATAAAGTGAAGACATTTTAAGTTTTACCCGTTCTCACTTACAATGTGTTTTGCACGTGCAGTATGATCCAATTTATTTGATTACATTATGATTCCAGATTTCAGCCTGCAGCAATATCTATAAAGTATCCATTCCTTCCTTTAAGCATTTTAAGATCTGATGTGACCACAACTTGCAAGGGAGGCTGTCGGACTGCTGATGTGGCTTGTGCTGCCTGCAACTCAACTCAGTCCCCATGCCCCCAGCAAATCTTCAGTTAGTATAACAGGAAAGATGTCACTATGCAAACACATAAATTATATTTTTATTTCCAGATATACTGTAGGTACCTCTATTGTGACTGACTTTGGAGGAACTGACTTGCCTGTGGCTAGAATTGGGGCTGGGAGGATGATGAATAATACCAAGGTCAAGATTACAGTGGAGTGATGGAAAATCTGATTTCTCCCATCATCGAGTTCATAATATTATGACTCATAGTTGGAAGAAGGTGGTGGGGAAGGTGGCACCTCTTGGCAAGAAGAGAGGAGAAACAGGCAAACCATCACTCCACCCTAAAAAGCTCTCACACTTGGGAAAAAATGGCACAAAATACCGGTGTTTCTGGAATTTTGCCTGAAAAAATGTGACTGATCCCTAAGCATATTTTTCAGTAGAGTTTTTCTTCTATTTTTAAGATGCCATGGCCACCAAAGGGAGTGCTGCAGATAAGGTGTCAGAAATGTCTGAGCAAGATTTCGTTTAGTCTTCGTTCTTGGTTTTTACATCTGTAAAATGAACACAGTCTGGATGCCTCACAGAGATGGTTACGAAGCCAAGCTCACTAAGAATGAGCTATAAATTTAAGCTATAACTCGTCACATCAGTACACATTATTATAGCTAATTGTAAATACTGTTATTCTGGAGGTACATGTACAAGTTTGCAGGATTTCAGAAAAAGTACTAGTCCTTGTAATAGATATAAAAGTTAGATGTAATATGGGTTATTAGTTCAAAGGGAAACTTTGTGACAGCCAAATGGCTTTTATGGTGGATTTAACTATATCAGTGAGGTGCCTCCAGCTTTTCAGGAATATGAGGTTTGACTATGTCATGGCGCTATGGGGGGAAAAAAAACCCAAACCAAACAAACAAACTCCCCCCCCCGCCC